>CM076574.1:358870155-359417913 GCA_034641835.2 Pinus albicaulis | reverse complement strand
TCACTTCATTGATTTGGGAGAGGAGACATCTGAACAGTCCCCAGCTGACCATAGTCCATCTCAGTCAGTTAGTGAACCTGGTTCATTCCATTCCCAGTCAGACATTGAACATACTCCATCCTATTCTCAGCAAGATGTTGATGTAAGCCCTTCTCAGCCAGATTTTGAAAATAACTCTCCTTCACGGCAGTTTGGGGACAGCCCAATAAAAATGACACCTGAAATAGACCCCAAGCAGCAGGAAGTATATGACTATATAGAATCTTTGGAAAAGGCAGCTACAGGTCCAAGTACTTCGTCCATTCAGCCTCATACATTGCAGGATGATTTAGTCCAATCACTAAAACAAGAAATTTTTGAGCTAGAGCTTTTAAATAGGCACATCAAAAATGAAAATGAGACATTGAAAGAACAAGGCAAACTGGACAAAATCATCCATGATAATACCATGCTACATCTGGGAATATGGCAGAAGAAGAACAAGAAATTGAAAAAGAAATGCCAGAAGTTGAGCAGAGCACTGGTTAATATCAAATTTAGGTGCTTAATGAAGAAACCCAGAATGTTGGCAGCACCAAGGAAGAGGAGGAGAGGATTGGATGTGCTGGCTGAAGTGTCAAAGCACATGAACTAAGGAAGGAATATCAAAATTTTGGTTGCATGAGGACATGCAACACCTTCACAGTGGGGGTATGTTGAGTCTCAATTCTGCATCTTTTCCATACACTTTTCTATACCTTTTTCACTCACCTGAACCTCCCAAATTGTCAATATCATTGTATGTTAATTGCAAAAGAGCATCTAACATGGTTTTTAACTATATTTTTGTGTCTGCTATTTGATTTAGATTTTGTTCACTTAGCTGCGGAATCTTGCCACTTTCCGCAGCTGCTGCAACTTTCCGCAGCTATTTTGTGAAACTCTATGTTACAGGTGTCTACAGGAAAAACGAGCCACATGGGCAAGTTAGAAATGATGTGGACATGGTTCGTGTCCTATTGGTTCGAGAAAACTCATCTAAAGAAGCCGCGGTCAAAGGCATCCACATGGAAGTCAACCATAGAGTCTTACGGTGACAGGACTCTGTTCCGTGTCACGTAAAGGTTCATATGGCCGTTTCTGAGCTTGCGGAGGACAAGTCGACATCTGTACATGGCTCCATAGCCGAATTCAAGCATCCACTTCTCATAGATTTACTTTCCAACACGGCCATGATCCTAGATCCATGGACGTAATGGTCTACGTGTTCTCCACCAGCATAAACTTTAGGAGACAGTTATATTTCTTTTGTTATATATAACGCGTTTGCATACGCATATAGAGTTAGTCGATGTTAGTCTCTATTAGTTTTTATTAAGTCTGCTCTGTAATGTAATTACGTTGCCTTTGAGCCGTAATACTACCACACTGTTATGACTGCATTTTAATATAAGAAGACTATGTTTTCCAACTTAATTCGTACTTGAAGATCGTTGCCAAGGCTGGTGTAGAGGGCCCCTGCTCAGCTAAGGTTTTGTGCATTAGTGTATAGTTCTCATTTCATTTCTTTAAAGCTCATTGTGCCATAATCCATTCACATGTTTATACATTGCATTTTTTTGCTTCATTTCTGTTTATAAACTTTCATGCTTTCCATTTCACTTTTGTCTTTCATGTTTTATGTTGTTAATCACTGATCAGTGTTCTTGTTTCAGGTTATAGATAGGCAGCCCGGGCATTTTCATAGCTTTTTGACTAATGACATGGAATTAACATTGTTCTGTTGCTAATTTGTTTTTCTTAGTTTCTGTTTAATTTCAGTACTGCCTTTTTTAATTCATTTTTGCTTATTTGCTTCAGTAGTTAAATTTAGATATATTAAACTGCTCATAACATCTTCAGTTGCCTCCGAAAGCCACAGCTGGACTGATGGTGAGGGATTGTATTATGAAATGTGTAGTTTAGTATTAGTTTTCTTTCTGCAAATTTAGATATATTGAACTGCTCATAACATATTCATTTGCCTCCGAAAGCCACAGCTAGACTGATGGTGAGGGATTGTATTATGAAATGTGTAGTTTAGTATTAGTTTTCTTTCTGCAAATTTAGATATATTAAATTGTGCATGACATCTTCAGTTACCTCCGAAAGCCACAGCTGGACTGATGGTGAGGGATTGAATTATGGATGTATGATTTGATATTAGTTTACTTTCTGCAAGTTAGATATCAGTTACTCAAGTTGTTCATGGTTACTTCCGAAAATCATAGCTGGACTAATGATGAGGGATCAGAAGACAAGTTGATGTAAATTGATTTAGATTTACTTTATTGCAGATTTTGGATTTCTTTCAGCATAATTTATTTTGTGTTTAGACAGCAGCAAGAATAGTTTGGTTTCATGCTCTCTAGTTCACTGTTTTGATTTATTAGACTAGCAGCACCTTTTCATTTCAGCAGCATACTTTCATTTCCTTTCAAGTTTTGTCATTGTAATTTTCAAATTCCTTTTAAAGTTTCAAGTTGGTAAATCATTTTAGAGGATATCATTTCCTTGAACAAACATAACCACACTTGTTTTCATTTTAGAATTTCCATTTCATCTTAGAAAACCAAAAACGACAAAAAGTTAAGAGATAGGTTATCTTGCACATATAGTGCGCCGCACTTCATTAGCTTACGAATCCCGGATTGACAAATTAAATGCAGCAATTTAGGACACACTAAATTGACCAAACAATTTCTTCCATAGGACTTTGATTCCTCCTAGGGCTTGGCCATCCCAGGAGCCTCAGAGCCCTCTTGCACAATTCCTTTATGTTCTTTTCCCTTCTTATTCACAAGCATCTCTCATTTCTATTTTGCATATTTTTGTATTTAGTATTGTTTCTTTTCTTGTTGTAGGATTGAGTTAAGTGATTGAAGTGAGTTATTTTGAAAGTTTTCTACAGGTTCAAAATCATTATTATTCCTTGGAATAACTTTGGAAGGTCATATTAATCATTAAGCTACTTGGATTTGGTTACTAGTTCACGAATATAAGATTTATGGAAATGACTTGCAGCGAAATAGTAGTAAATTTATGCTATTTTTTATAATGGGTTAATGAGCTTTATTTGACTTTATTACACTTGGATTAGGTCATAAAAATTTTAAATCTAACAACAAAATTTACCCCATTGCATTTTTACTTGATTAGTTTAGGCATTTGATAGATTAACTAGCTCACTAGTTCTTGAATTTCCAGATTTTAGAGTAGTAATTTTCTGTTATTTTTTAGCACGCGTGAACAAGTGTATTTTGGAGTGATTCCACTTGGAATGGGGACACAAGACATCCTACTTACTAAAAAAATTTGTCCCATATGATTTTTATTTGATTTTCTTGTTCATTCGGTGAGTTATCTCCAAAAAAGAAGATCCTGTAGCAAACACAGAGTTTCATGTGGTACTATTGTAGCATGTGTAAACTTGACCAGATTTGCTTCCAAAAGTTGGTTTTTGTCTCTTAGGCTTGAATCATGACCCCTAGGATCTAAATACATGATTGAGAAAGAATAAAAACCACTCAGGACATTCATTTTCGCAAATTACAATAGGCCTTTTTAATTGAACTCATGCTCTTAGGATTTCAATTACAAATTGTTGTTCTTTCCTAGGATTAATTTCTTTTCATAGCAACACTTCGATTTCTGCAATTAGTTTAGAATATTATTTCACAAAATTCACTCCATTACATCATATCAACAAAATAATGACACATTTTATGATGCACATATAGTGCCAATTCCTCTTAATTTTTTACGAACCTCAGGTTGATAATTAAAGTTGGTAGCCTCGGTAGTTGCAGCATTCTTGTTGCAATATTGAGGCTCATCTCAATTACATTTTTGCATGTATTTCTCATTTTTCATGTAGAAGGGTCCATCAAAAGTATGCAACATTAATACAAATTTTTACCATAAAGTAGCCTGTAATTTTGTCATATTTTATGATCCAGGTCTCCATTTGGGACTTGGCTTAGCAACTGTCCTGAATCTTCCGACGTCTCATAAATTATCCTTAATTTTATAGTTTTAGGGAAAGGTGGGGGTATTCCTTGGATGAGGAATTAAATTTTGCATCCAACGAGTCCTCCCACTTGAAATTTGAGTAAAACCTTAGGGAGATAAGCTGAAAATACAAGTTGAAAACTTAGTTTTATTACTTTATTATTTTTTAATCTTTTTACTTTTTTACCCCATAAAAGGTGAATAATCCCCCATGGTTGACATCGTCATCTTGAATCTTATTGGTTCTTATAAATTTTATTTTGGTTGTACATTTTTCTTAGGTGGCCCAGACCTCAAAAGTTCTCTAATGAATAACTAAATTTCCTAGGGTTTCCTTCAAGCCCAGCCGTATTTTAGGTCTCCTCCATATTATCTTGCTTCCATCAGTGGTGTCTTCATAGGGGTGATCTTCAATGACTTTTATTCAACCCATATATGATACCATGTTAATTTTTCTTAGGGCTATATTTTTCTTTGCTTTAGATAATTGCATAATTTCATCAATTACATACTGAATTCACCCCACAACATCATAACATTATTCATATTTTCAAAATTATTTAACAACATATGCAATTATATAGAAATAACAATAACATCATCAATGCAGTATAACATAAAGGAACAATAGAAGAAAATAATTCACACATAGAGACCCCAAGATTGGTCGAAGACTAGGGAAAAACCCACTACGGGGAAAACTCTATCAAATTTTTCTTATCATTAGATTTTCATTGAACGATTCAGCATAGAGAGTATAATGATCCATATCTTAAGCCATTATCCTATCTAGTAAAGTCAATTAAACAACTTCATGAGATGAACCCAACAATGCTAATGATTAAAACCCTAATTCAGAACCTTGTGGTTAATTATCATTGTCTACAGTCAATTTTTTGAACTTTGTGGCCAACTGAAGAAATATTTGATCAACTGTAAAAATTAAAACCTTAGGTGCCAACCATAGGGATGGCATAATGTGTGTGCGGTTGAAACATTCCAATCACACGCATGAGCCTGAGTGCCTATGCTTGCGATTGAAATTTCCTTGTAGCATGCCTGCGACTAGAAACCAAAACCCTAGATCACATGTGTGAGCTTCAGACCCTATAATTTTGGACTTGTGAAAAGAAATCTCTACGAACTGCCTCAAACCTGAGCGATCCAAACCAAAGAAGGAAGAATTATTATTATGATGATGATGTCCAAATGATCTTTAAGTCTCTTGAATTTATAGCCATCCATGGGTTTTCAATTTCTCTTTTGGTCTGACCTGTATGTTTTAGCACATGTGGGATTTTCTTCAAAAATACAATTTCCCTTGTCTGAATTGAAAGCTTCAATAGTCAAATTTGGTCCTCTCGAAAAGAGGAATATCATCCCATGGTTGGAATTTGTCACTGAGCTACTAAATTAACAGTGTATTCCTTGATCATGTGTACTCCTTGATGATGATGATGTGGATGAGGTTAACTCCTTAATGAATTAAAACGAGGTTGACTAGACCTAAGAATACTAAGATCAAGAAGGAGTTGAAACATTCTCAAGAGAGAAGTACATTTTTTTATTTTTTCTATTATTATGTCATTGTGAGTCTCTTATATTTTTATAACTTTCTTGGTTGTATTTTTCCTTCCATGGCATCATAGTGAGAATTACAGGTACATAATGAATATTTTCAATGAGTGGAAATTGATGGAAATTGATGGAAGAATAATGTGACAAGAAGACTCATGATTGGATGAGATTTGGACTCAGAGGGAGCAAAAAAAATCAACCTAATTGAATCATGTCTTTATCTATGACAAAAAGAAGTCAGTTGTGACTTTTAATATAAATATGGTTATATGTCTTGAAGAATGATGTTGATCCAAATCTGTTGAAGATGAGCCCATGACTTCTCTATGTGTTGATAATATGTTTCTAACAAGGGTTGAGGACCTCTTTCTCTAGTGTAAGAGGGAGATTTTTTCATAAACAGGTGAGCCTGGTGAAATCATTGTTGCGATTTGGCATAATCGATGCAACCCATAAAATCTCCATGATGAAAAATTTGAAGAAGTTGTAAGACTCTTTTGCTGACTTGGTTCATTTTCTGATTGGGTCGTCAAAACACTTGATGCATGGAAATTTTGAATCTATCTAGATAGGATGTATTATGGGTGTTGTGTTGTTCTGAATGACATGGAAGTTCATGTTGGGTATAATGTAGCTAATTTGTGAATTAGTTCGGCTTCAGAAGTTGTTTGTTGATACATTTGATCTTGTGATGGAATCGACCATGGTATGCATGTCTTCTGATGATCAGTTTGATGATGTTTTCTTCTGTGGGAAGCCACTTATCATTTTTTGGATTCAACCATGGCACACTTTTCTGTTGTTAATAAGGTTGTTGATGTTTATATCCTAGAATTTTGAGAATCCCTTTGGAAAGGGAGAATTAATTGATAGTGTCATAAATCTTCCATAGGTTGTGGCTAGGTGACCTATGGATTGGTCACGAAGATTGTCACTCCCTTAGGTCAATTGAATGGGAGGCCAGTTATTCTAGTTAGGGAGCTTGGTTCTGAGTCCTGAAGTGATCCCTTAGTTTTTTACTAAGAGACCAGTTTGGTCAGGGACACTGATTTTTTTATTACTCCCTTAAGTGTCAACCGAGAGACCTATATTTTGGTTGGGGAGATTGATCTTGAGTTAGGATTCTTTAGGCTATTACTGAGAAACCTATGATTTGGTTGAGAAGGATGGGTTCTCTCCCTTAGGTCATGGACTGAGAGATTTTTTATTTTGGGATTTATATTGGGATTCCTCCCTTAGAATGTGGGTTAGGGGACCTTGTTTTTGGTCGAGGAGATGTACCCTGTGCATATGATTGTTTTTTCCTCATTGATTGATCCCATTGGCCAGTTGGGTACTGACATAGATGTGATCGAGTTTTGTCTTATGGGATGTGTTGGATACGATCTATATTTTCTTATGATGAGACTAACAATATCTCCCTTAGGCTATGGGTTGAGATACATATGGATTGGTTGGGGATATTGGTATTTGTAGAGAGAGAGACGTGTACTTGTGATCCCTCCCTTAATTTGTGGTTATGTGACTTGTGGATTGGTTGGTGAGATTGATATTGAGAGAGATAATGAAAATTACCTCCCTGGCTAAGAGGGAGGGTTGGAAATATGATAGCCATGTTCAGTATTTTTATTATGAAGAAATTGGAAAATTTTAATTTTGATTTTTTCCTCCTAAAAATCCAATTCATCCTCTATTTTTTCAATTCAGTTGGGCCCCTAAGAGGCACCATTCAACCCCCTTTTAAGACTATATAAAGTATACCACCTCTCCTCATTTTTCACATCGATATATCACATCATGAGATTTATTATAGCAAAGAAATGAAGGAAGGTGGGGGGTGAAAATATGGAGGGCTTGGAACTTGATCTTGTTCTTGTTTACTAGTTTGGATATTATCTTGATGTTGTCATTTCTGATGTATTTATGAATTGTGAAATCTATATCTCATAAGGAAAGATTTATGGGTTTTCCCCTTGTAAGTTTTTCCTTGGCCTCAGGCCTAATTTATGTGTCTCTTTTCTCATTATCTCATGGTTATTTTCTATTTCTCTTTCATGTTTATTGGTTGATATTTTTCTTCTATATAACTTCTTAATGATATTGAATGCATGTTATGTGAAACTAATGCTAACTAAGAATGTGCCCTAGAAATCTCAATAGTATCCTCATTTAAGAGGAAATACCTAATGCACCGAGTGTTTTCTTGCAGGGCTTTGTCCAACGCAGTTACAAGGTCCAACAATCCCATTCGGATAAGTTGATCCAGATCTTCAACCTCTTTGCTAACCAACAAAACCCAAAAGCAATGTTGTTGCATGTCTCCTTTCCGGTCAAATAAGTATTGAATATGTTGATAGCTTTTTGTTTTTAAAGGAATATATATTTTATACTCGTGGATTCTCCCCTGGAAGAATGTGACATCATTCATCTAAAACAAACATTGTCGAGCTTTGAATCTTCAACTAGAAGCAGCAACGAAAGTCATCCATGATTGAATCGACGTGCTCAAAGAAGATATAAATAATGTTTATTTCTTCAATTTGGATGATGCATGATGTGTATTCATTAGTATTTGCATAAGACATGGTGTCTTGATGTGATACAATGCATCTCTTTAAGAACTTCCACTTCAATATAGGTTCAACATGATAAGAGGTCTCAATATAAAAATCAACCATCCATCAATGCTTCACTTTTAATAGTTGTTGTTAAGGATGAAATAAATGGAACTTTAAATGATGTTTCTAAAGTAGAAGGATTGGATTCAAATTACATGGATTTACATATACAACATCGTTCATAACTAGAGAAATATTGGAACTTATGGATATTATTTTAAAGTCTGCAAAATGTGGATTGCTTGACCTTCCTGGACAGAGTGATGTGGTTATAGTTGCACTCAAATCATACTGAATTATTGTCAAATTCATGCCTAATAAAGGTGCACCCAGAATGGCTTCTTCCTCTATGAGGTTTAAGGTATTCTGGTCTATTGGTGTTTATTATGTTAGTATGGTAACAAAGGACTCGAAGACATCATAAAAGGAAGAAATTATGCTTGAGGAGTTTTTGAAGGTATTGAAGAATGCTAGTTGAGAAAGGCTTTGATTTCAAGGAGCTCACAACAATGAGATGGTTGTAATTCTAGTGAACTCAAGAATCTATGAACACCAACAATTTTTTTGTTTTATAATTACAGAGGAGTGCTTATCTATATTGGAGTTGATGATGATCATTTATTTTAATCATGGAGAGAGAGTGATTTGGAAATTTTTGCAAATGTAAGCATAGATGATTGTTGCAAATTTATTTACTCTTGCATAAGCTTTTAGTCTTCAGAACCCTCCAAAGTGATTTAATTAATTTGATCTAGGATATTTTTATTTTTTTAATGCAAACCTATAAATTTAGAATCTTACAAGGCTTCAATGACAAATGAACCACTAGTGGTAGATAAAAACATGAAAAATTATGAACTTAATCAAGCTATTCCTGTCAAAATACTTCCTAATAAGCCTTGAGAAACATAGTTTAATATTGGTTTTTGAATTCAAACAAAAAAAGACCAAAATGAAAACAATGAAAAGTGTGCTTTGGTCCTCATTGACAACAATGCTTATGATGAAATAGAGTTGGTGGTGTTCACACTGCATGATATCCCCAGTGATTTTATTTTTTATATAAATGTGTTTCTCATATGATAAGCTTAGAATTTATTCCAATACAATCAGGATGAGATTATTCTTTAGCTATGCATGAGATCTTGTACATTGGGGATATGTACAATCACTAAAAATCCACTTGTTATTTTTCATTGTGAACTACACCCTCTTACCATTGATTTCAAAGGGGCAGGTAAGAAGAGGTAAGGAGGATGATTCTCATGACAAAATGATGAGGATCATAATGTTTCCATCAATTCCAAAGGGGGGGATTGTTGGCATTGTTGTTATTGATGGAAAAGGATAAGAAACAAGGTTTGTTGGTTATGTTTGGGTGCCAGGCGTGCTTGATCTGTTTATGTGATAACTTGGTTTTTATGCTTGCAAAACAACAAGGTAGGTTGAAAAGAGTGTTGAAGTACTTGAATGGACCCCTTATATTGCTAAAATATTACTTGTATATGTTGATTGGTGCTGAATAGTGAAGTTGATTGTGTGGTTGATTGTGATGTATGCATATGTTATTGAGTTGATGACAGATTTTTGTAGAGACTGTAGGAAAAGGAGAAAAGGAGAAGATATATCTCACTGTTGTCATGTAAAGAAAATGTGGAGGCAAGATTGTTGAGTAGGTGTTGTTGATCAAAGGTGAAGGAGTTGAATGTTACAAAGATTGTTGAGAATAGACATTTTTCTTGTGGATGGAGATGTTTTGATTCAAGGCCTCCTTGTTACTGTAACACATCCTTCAACACTAAGGAAATGCGCTATAACGCAGGTCATTTAGTATGCAAACAAAATTACCCTAGATTTTAACACATTGTCCTTACTTCTAGCCCACGTTACAATGTGTTTGTTTATCCATTTGAGAAATAATTCCTATGGCAGGATGTTGGATGTTGTAAATTCTAAAGTTGGATTGTGTTAGTGAATATTTCAAATTATTTTATGTGTTTTAATATTTAAAGTTTGAAAGAGTATGGAAATAAAGAGACATTCCAAGAATGCAAAGAGATAAAGTTGTTCATTTCATATTCATATATGGAATACTAACAACTATCAAAGCTAGCTTATAAAAATGTGTGAGTTTGGAAGGTTGTAATGTGAGACAGTTAGAGAATGTGAGAGTTGATTGAGTTATTTTTCATTAGTTCCCCAACACATATAGAGAAAATGTGAAACAGATTTGAGGAGAAGAAGAAGCAAAGACATAGATGGAGGTATTCGAAGTTATAGACCAGGTAAACCAACATATTGTTTCTTGTATGTATCAAGGGATTGCAATTTCCTTTCAAGTTGTAGCTTGAAAAAGAATAGGTTGGAGCCTATAGAGGTAGGAGCCTCTTGTGGGTTGTATCTTGTAGAAAATTTATGGGAGTTGGAGCTTCCTTGAAAGTTGAACCTTGTAGAACAAATTGAGTTATCAACCCCCTCTAGGTTGGAGCCTACAGATAATATGATGTATTAAAGGAAAGAGAAGCTTGCCTTTGCATCACAACAATAAAAAATTTGTGTCTGTCTCCCTCTATGGGTTTCCACTTATATCTGGTGTCCAAATGTGTTGATTTTATGGTTTTGTTCACATATAAAAAAAATTCATATATTAGGTCTAGATTTTATATGGTGTTATACTATTCATTTAATAGTTCAGATAAACATTAAAAGGAAAAGAAAAGTATTCCATGAATTCACTAAACTTATTCACCCCACCCCCCAATTTTATTCAATTTTCTATCAACTTGATGATTAGTGAAGACGAAGACATTTATTTTGGCCCATGATTAGTGAGGATTATTGTTGAACCATGACCATAAATTTTTTTATTTCTAGTGAGTAGCAATACACCAAATCTATGTAAGATAATCATTTTCTAATCATTTTCATGCTTAATAAAATCCCCAATCAAATTTTTTTTCTTCCTATTTCTATTTCTAGGAACATCCTGATGTCTTTATGTGTGTTTAATGTTTCGTAGAGTGCCCGATGTCTTGTGTTTTATTGTTTCTATTTGCACAAAAGGTTATGATAAATAATTCCATGTTGTAATTCTCTTAATTCACTTAGAAACTTAACTTCCATTGGTATTGGATGAATTCCAACATATTTTTTCTCTCTTTTTTTCATTACTATGAAATATTGAAGAATAATCATTTTCCTCTCAAATTAATTGCACTATTATAATAGGTTTCCAAATTGGTTTAATTGAGTATGGTAAATTGCTGAATGTCTTTAACATTGTTATATTTTTGGTCGGGTCATTCTCTTAGGATTTTGAGAAATGAATTTTTCTACTATGTGAATTGATGGTTAATCAAGTGTTGTGTTTGTGCATTTTGTTATCACTGCCCCAAAATTCCCAAGGCTGAGAGTGGGATTGAAGGAAGGTAACCACAGACTAGGCGTTAGGTCAGGTAGCCAACCCTACAAGAACTAGAGAGGGCTCTCTCAATGTCACTTTTTAGTCCATGAAATGAATGAATATCTAATGATCTTAGGCTAGGTATATAAGCTCAGTAAATAGGGTATTTTGTTTGATGTTTGTGTGCTCGATAGGAATGACAATAAGGAGACTAGGTCTAGGGTTTAGGTCAAATTTCAAGGTCAAGTTTGCAAAGAATATGGATGAGTCCAGGTAGGTAGCTTGAAAGAATACTTAGTTTTTCATTTTGTATAGGATGAAATGATAGAAATTCTTAATGAGCACTGAGGCAAATTCATTCATTAAGAAGAACATAAACATATAATGTAAATCCTTTTAAGACAGAGAATGAAAAGGCATGATTTATGCTTATAGATTGTCAATATAAACATATAAAAGCATGTGTATGAAAGAAGAAAACATTTCATTCAACATGATAAGATAAACATACAGAGAAATAAAAAACGCTCCAAGGTGTACCATGGGATTCTCAACACAAATTCTGCAACACTGTCTTTGATTTCATTCCAAAAGGCTTATACAATAGCTCCACTTCAAAAAACAACTATCCAACCCCAGAAAAGACTCATTAGGGTAATTTTGAGGTCTAAAATGGTCCTCCTAAGGAAATTATAAAATAATAGTGGAAATAATAAAATAAGATTTGATTACATCATCAAATTTTAGAGGGAAAAAAGAAAAAACTACTTTTTCAACTCGCATTTTGAACTTATCTCCCAAAGGTTTTACTTGAATTTCAAGCAAGAATACTCGTTGGATGAAAAATTTAATTCCCCATCCAACAAGTACCCATGTTGCATACTTTTGATAGACTCTTCTACACGAAAAATGAGAAATGCATGAAAAGCGTGATTGCAATCACGTTTTTTCATGTATTTCTCATTTTTCGTGTAGCACGGCCCATCAAAAATATGAAACATGGGTACTCCTTAGATGAAGAATTAAATTTTTCATCCAATGACTACTCCCGCTCGAAATTTGAGTAAACCCTTAGGGAGATAAGTTGAAAATACGAGTTGAAAAAATAGTTTTATTATTTTATTATTTTTTAATCTTTTTAATTTTTTACTCAAAAAATGGTGAATCATCCCCCACGGTTGACATCATCATCTTGAATCCTATTGGTTCTCGTAAAGTTTATTTTGGTTGTAAATTTTTCTTAGGAGGTCCATTTTAGACCTCAAGATTCCCCTCATGAAAGTGGGTCTACTTATACTAAATATGATCAATGACACCTCACAGTGTTGAAATCCAATCCAAAATGCATCATAATTACATGAGATGAGTCACTTCCAAGAATTTAGGGAGGTCAGAAACCATTCCCTCAAATTCAGCTAAAGACTAGGAGTGTGTGTCTCCCACATTAAATTACATGTTTCCTCATGATAAGAGGAAAAAACCAACTCAATTACTCCAATTCCAGCCCAAAGGACAGAAAAACCTCGAAAATATAACTTTTTCTGGGCTTGACAAGTGTCTTGAGGAAGCCTATGCAGATGTGTAACACATAATACCTTTTTACAGATGTGTAACACCTCTTTGCAATTAATTTTGAGGAACTTTTAGGGCTCCAAATCCAAATTTGGAAGATAGGTCATCTAGCCCTATGTGTCTAGTTTCCAAAACATTTTTTATTTTGAAAAATTACCCATGGGAATGCCTCCAAAAGTTGATTCTCCCAATCTTACTCCAGTTGTGTAGCGCTTGGTCAAAAATACTGGCAGAAGCATAGAAAACTGGTGGTTTTTTGGCTTTTTCTTCCAAACTAGAGATTTTCATGAAAAAATGGTTCATGATATCTGATTTGATCATCAAAATGCATCCAACCATGTAATCCATTGATAATTTAGGTTCCTTAGGAAGAAGCATAACACCTTGGTGCTACGCATCTGTGGAGACCAAATTTCCAAAATTGCCAAAAATCCAAAATTTCCCAAAAACAATTCTGCAAAAATAGGGCTTAAATATGGATCAATATCTCTCTAACCATAACTTCTTTTTCAAAACTAAGAAATTTTTTTGTTCTTTGGCTTGATATGAACAAAATCCTCCTCCAAGTTTCCAAAATACTTTCTCATTTGGGCATAATCCAAGTTTGAAGTTGATCACTCAAAATTTACAGAAGCATAGCGCACTCTGAGCATAATTGTAGCACCTACTTTGAGAGGGAGTTTGGAGGCCTTCCCAGAGGAATTTTGAAGTGGCATGGTTGGAAAGCTTAGGATGTCTTCTACAAAATGGAGTCATCATTCACTGCAAACCCCTGCTCCAAACCCATGAAAAATTGATTTGAAGACAACTTATTCAAAAGTACAGAACATGAACTGGAGAAACAGTATTTTTGGAATTTATCTCACATCATAACACTTGTGCATAAAATGAAGGATGTTTTTGTGCTTTGGCCTATTATTGACAAAAATGTTTTTCACTTTTGGAAAATTCATCTCCATTACTTTCGAAACTGAATTTGAAGAAAACATGTCCTTGTGTGTAATGTAAACCATAGAAAATGATATTTTGATGAATTTTTAAGCATTGATCTCTTGCAAGTTGGAGGGCTCAAACTGGAATGATGACCTCCATTATGTATTTTCTTTTCATGCTCCATTGTGCTTGTGAACAATATGAAACCCTAGCTAAATGGAGTGGGTAGGGAAAGTGGATTTTGGGAAAACAGGGGATAGGGATAGGGTAACTCTAGTGGTTGAGATGAGGTGTAAGGAAGATGAGGAAAATTCCCAAAATATTTGAGACAGTAGGGTAATGTTTTAGCTTAAGGATTTAGGTGGAACTAGTTGAAATGGGGAAGGGGAAGTGGGTCAAAATAGGAAAACACAGAGATTTTCCAGTTTTGTTGTGAAAGTGTAGTGAGGAGTTAGGGTTTTTATAAAAGAAGGGTAAAGGGGACTGTGAGTGAGAGGAGGTGTTGGGGTAGGGTTTTTGAATTGTTTTTGAGGGATGATTGAAGGTTTATGTGGTAGGAAAAAGTATCTACAATTGTTAAAACCAATCAAGGAAGGAGAAACTCTAGAAGATAGGAGAGCAAAACCCTACTGATAACACACACTCATACAATGATGACATGACTTGAAGAAGGCTTTGGAATGTCAACTTACTGGTTTTTGAGGTCACAAGAGGTTTGCACAGCATTTTTTAAGCTTGATAATTTTATTTAGAAGCCAAATTCCAAAAGAATAGCACACTTCCATATGTGTAACACAGCCGTCGAGATGCATAACAGAGGCTTTTTTGAGCAATTTTCTTGATTTCTTTCCAACCCTTAACAATAATGGATAAATTTTGAAGGTAAGAGAGGAGCTCTACCAAACATGAAAAGAAAAAAAAAGTTGAATAAACCTTATTTTTCCTCTTTATAACATCTTGAAATGACTTTTTGTCTTTTAGTGAAACCAAAAACTTTGAGGAAAGTTTTTCCTTTCTGGAAAAAATTGACAATGTAACAAGGTTTGAAATAAGACAAACTGTCTTATTTTATTTCCCTGCCTATTCTAACTCCCTTTAAATGACTTCTATGATGAAAATGAAGTCTTTTTTTCCCTATTTAATGACATAATTGGACTTTTTAGTGGTGAAACAATGACACTTAGACATAGACCTAGATGAAAATGGAGTGAATGATCTATGACCCTAGATGAAAATGAATGGCATGACCTTTGAGATGATGATGGCCATGAATGGGATGAGGGGAGTAGAATTTTATACCTCAACCATATGCAGTTACCAAAATTTATTTGAAAACTTGTTTGAAAAGACGAAATTTTGACCTAGGACTACTAAAAAGTAAACTGAAAGAGCATACTTGATCACTAAACATATTGACACTAACATTGGCTCTAGCTAGGGATGGCAGCTCCTTCAAGATATGTCAAGAACATCGTAGATCAAGTAGCCTTATACATTGGGAAATGGATTCACTGCAGCTACAATCATCAAACTGAAAGTTGAATTGTACATCATCAACTGCAAACTCTATTGGAAATTGACACTGAAAAAGATGCTCAAAGTTTTGAGCTTATTCATCACACCTTACCTACTCTAACTAATCCATAAATCACTTGATCAAGTGAATTCGAAGATCCAATGTAACCAATCAAGTAAATGAGTACCTGACTAATGCTTTTATTAAGCTCCACTAGGCATAAATAAATTGAGTAAATGGAAACTCAAAATGAAATCTAAGCCCAAAACCTATGTTGGTGAAAAATAAAAAAACTCCTACTTTTTGGTTGCTTGCAAAAGACTTCCCAAGGGCTCTGGAAAATCATGAAACATTACCTCTTGTTGATCAGCAAAAAGAAGGGAGATTCTTTCAGATATAATGGATGATTTTTCTTCTTCATTTTTTTGATCCTTCTTAAATAAAAATGCAGCAATGTTATCCTCCATATCATTGAGATCAGAGACAAGATTTGTATGTTCTCGCGGATCTTCAATTGAGGTGGCCAAATCATCATCAACACAAATATCTAATAGTGGATTTTCATGTATATCAGAAAGAGAATTTCCTTGGCTTTGAAAAAATTATATATCTTGATCATTTGAAGGTTGTTGAACATGTTCATCAAACTCAAGACAACAAACTTATTGTAATTTTTTTTTACCTCAACGGATAAATCATGACCCTTTAGAGTGTCTTTGCAAGAAAACTCAAAATCTTGATCTACAAATATTTCCTCCTGAATTAAAAACTCAGAAGAGGAAAGGGATGAATGGTAGCTAGAAAAAACATCTTCATATATATATTTATCACTTGAATATTGGCAATACTGCTGCAAATTATCATCAAATTCGAAAGATGGAAGATCAATGTTATCCTTTGAAGAATTTTTCTCAAGGTCATTGTCATCTAGGGTGGAATCTATGATCTTCTCATGGCAGTGAAAAGGGTTTTCATTCAAAGCATCCCAAATTTCATCATCCATAAACTCCTCATCGCCATAAGCACTTTCTAGCTCTTGAATAAAATTCTCAAAGTGATCACAACAATCCTAAATCAAAAGCAAAGAAGGATAGGTTTCTCTATACTTCTCAAAAAATATTGAGTGAAAATCCTCGAGCAAATAAATACAAGAAGAAGGCAATATTTCATACCAAGATCATGCTTTTTCTTCTAATTTGATCATGAACATCTTCATTAAACAATCTTCATGAAAATTAATCTTCAACTTACGTACATGCATATGAAATCTTATTAAATGAAGTGTAGCATCATCACCTTTTCCATTTATGAATTTTGGCAAGTATGTTTGCCAATCTACCTGAGGCATACGATTTGGAAATCCTGGAACATGATCCCAATTCATAGGAGCATACCTGGAATTTCTTCTTGCATTTGATTCCATCTTGAAAAAAGTGAAGTCACCAATATTTCCTGAAGCTACCGATTTTTGAACAGTGGAGTCGCCATGAAAACTTTGAACCTTTGGATTCTTTGACACTGGAGTCGCCAGGTGAAATATGCACAACCTTTCTTGTGCCTCACCACTGCTCACCATCAGCAACTAGAGCTAATTTTTTTTGTTCTTTCCCAGGAAATATTTAACCTTCGCTCCCCAGAAACAACACCAAGAATATTATCACTCCCCCCAAATTCCCAAGGCTGAGAGTGGGATTGAAGTAAGGTAACAACAGACCAGGCTTTAGGTCAGGTAGCTAGCCCTACCAGAACCATAGAGGTCTCTCTAAATGTAATTTTGTAGTCAATGAAATTACTAAATATCTAATGATCTTAGTCTAGGTATATAAGCTCAGTAAATAGGGTTTTTGTTTGATGTTTGTGTGTTGGATAGGAATGACAGTAAGGAGACTAGGTGTAGGGTTTAGGTCAAATTTCAAGGTCAAGTTGCAGAGAATATGGATGAGGCCAGGTAGGTAGATTGAAAGCATGCTTAGTTTGTCATTTTGTATAGGATTAAATGAAAGAAAATATTGATGATCACTAAGGTGAATTCGGTCATTTAGAAGAACATAAACATATAATGTAAATCTTGTTAAGACATAGAATGAAAATGCATGATTTTTGCTTATATAATGTCAAGATAAACACATAGAAGCATGTATATGAAAGAGGAAAACATATCATTCAACATGATAAGATAAACATATAGAGAAAGAACAAATTCTCCAAGGAATACCACAGGATTCTCAACACAAATTCTGCAACATTGTCTTTGATTTCATTCCAAAAGGCTTGTACAATAGCTCCATTGCAAAAACAAACTATCAATGAAACCTCATAAGGTCTAAATCCCATCCAAAATGCATCATAATTACATGATATGAGTCACTTCCTATAATTTAGGGAGGTTAGAAACCATTCCCTCAAATTCAGCTAAAGACTAGGAGTGTGTGTCCCCCACATTAAATTACATGTTTCCTCATGATAAGAGGCAAAAACCAACTCAATTACTCCAATGCCAGCTCAAAGGATAGAAAAACCTTGAAAATATGACTTTTTCTTGGCTCGACAAGTGTCCTGAGGAATCCTATGCAAATGCATAACACCTTTTTATAGATGTGTAACAACTTTTTACAGATGCGTAACACATCTTTGCAGTTAATTTTGAGGGACTTTTAGGACTCCAAATCAAAATATGGAAGATAGGTCAACTAGCCCTATGTGTCTAGTTTCCATAACATCTTGAATTTTGAAAAATTACCAATGGGAAGGCCTCCAAAAGTTGATTCTACCAAGCTTACTCCATATTTGTAGCGCCTGGTCAAAAATACTGGCAAAAGCATAGAAAACGGGTGGTTTTTTGGATTTTTCTTCCAAACTAGAGCTTGTCATGCAAAAAAGGTTCCTGATCTATGATTTAATCATCAAAATTCATCCAAACCTGTAAGACATTCATCATGTGTGTGCCCTATGAAAAATCGTAACACCTTGGCGTTACGCATATGTGGAGACCAAATTTCCAAAATTGCCAAAAATCCAAAATTTTCCAAAAAAAAACATTTTGCAAACATAGGGATTAAATATGGATCAGTATATCTCTAACCATAACGTGTTTTAAAAAAATGAGATAGATTTTTTTTCTTTGGCACGTTTTGAACAAAACCTCCTCCTGTTTTCCAAACTACCTTTTCGTTTGCTCAGAATCCGAGTTTGAAGTTGATCACTTAAAATTTGCAGAAGTGTAGCGCCTAATTTGAGAGAGAGTTTGGAGGCCTTCCCAGAATATTTTTGGGCTGAAATTGATATGTTTGGAAATATTAGGATGTCTACTACAAAATTGAGTCATCAATCACCGCCAACCCCTGCTCCAAACCCCTGAAAATTTGATGTGAAGACAACTTGTTCAAAAGTACAAAAAATGACCTAGAGCAATTGTATTTTTGGCAATTCTCTCACATCATAACACTTGTTCATAAACTGAAGGACATTTTTTTTCTTTGGCCTATGATTGACAAAAACCTCTTTCACGTTCCGAAAATTCATCTCATTTACTTTAGAAACTGATTTTGAAGAAAAAAATTCCTTGTGTGCAATGTAAACCCTAGAAAATTATCTTTTGATGAATTGTGAAGCATTGATCTCCTGCAAGTTGGATGGCTCAAATCTAGAATGATGACCACCCTTATGGATTTTATTTTCACCCTCCACTGTGCTTATGAACAGGATGAAACCCTAGCTAAATGGAGTGGGTATAGAAAGTGGATTTTGGGAAAATAGGGGATAGGGATAGGGTAACTCTAGGGGCTGAGATGAGGTGTAAGGAAGTTGACGAAAATTCAAAAAACATTGAGACAGTAGGATAATGAGTTAGCTTAAGGATTCATTTGCAATTATTTTAAATGGGTATGGGGAAGTGGGTCAAAATGGTAAAACACATAGATTTTCCAGTTTTGTTGTGAAAGTGTAGTGAGGAGTTAGGGTTTTGATGAAATAAGGGTAAAGGAGACAATGAGTGATAGGAGGTGTTGAGTTAGGGTGTGTGAAGGATTTTTGAGGGATGAGTGAAGTTTTATATGGTAGGAAAATGGGTCTCCAATGGTTAAAACCAATCAAGGAAGGATAAACCCTAGAAGGTAGGAGAGAAAAACCCTAATGATACCACACACTCATACAATGATGAAATGACTTGAAGAAGGCTTTGGATTGTCAAATTACTGGTTTTTGAGCTCACAGGAGGTTTTCACAAAAGTTTTTAAGCTTGAGAAGTTGATTTAGAAGCCAAATTCCAAAATTATAGCACACTTCCAGATGTGTAACATAGCCTTCTAGATGTGTAATAGAGGCTTTTTGGAGCAGTTTTATTGATTTTCTTCCAACCCTTGACAATAATGGATCAATGATGAAGGTAAGAGAGGAGCTCTAAAAAACATGAAAAGACAAAATGAGTTGAATAAGCCTTCTTTTTCCTCTTTATAACATCTTGAAATGACTTTTTGTCTTTTAGTGAAATCAAAAACTTTGAGGAAAGTTTTGCTTTTTTGAAACAATTTGACAATGTAACAAGGTTTGAAATAAGAAAAAATTGTCTTACTTTATTTCCCTACCTATGCTAACTCCCTTTAAATGACTTGTATGATGAAAATGAAGTCTTATTTGCCCTGTTTGATGACATAATTGGACTTTTAGTGGTGAAACAAGGACACTTAGACATAGACCTAGATGGAGATGGAGTGACTGATCTATGACCCTAGATGACAATGAATGAAATGACCTATGAGATGTTGATGGCCATGAATGGGATGATGGGAGTAACATTTCAGACCTCGACCATATGCAATGACCAAAATTTATTTGAAAAATTGTTTGAAAAGACAACATTTTGACCTAGGACTACTAAAAAGTAAACTGAAAGAGCATATTTGATCATCACAGAACATATTGACACTAACACATTAAAATAATATCACAAATCCTACTTCATTTCGGCATTGATAGAATATTAAAATTCTATGTGAACTTGGGATTTCAAGCAACTGAGCAATGAACCATATTTGGAAATATAATGGACTTTCTCTTGTGAGAATTCAAATATCCTAGATTATGTTTGTTGGATGTCAAAACTAAGCATTGTAACTAGTTAACAAACAACAAGTGAAGATGCTTGATATCGACCTATTTTTAATTGTACATACCTAATTTATTTCCATAAAGACTTATGTTAATAAAATAGATATTCCATAAGCATACCATTTATAGAACGTAAGATATCAAAGCAGGTTCATTGGAGACCTTGAAATATATGCCATGGAAAATCCTTGAAGAGGAAGAAGCTAGAATATTCAGGAGACTTCAATAGGAAAAGCCAAGAGGAAATTTAGTATTAGAGGTATAAATTAGATGAACTAGAAAAATAACTTCCTAAACACCAATATACCTTTACCACCATGAAGGAGAAATTAGCTAAGAACATATTCTCACTATTTCAATATGAGGAGAAATTCTCTTAGATGAATAATTGGAAAGAGGGGAGATTCACCCAAGTGGCTACTCATCTATACTATGATTTGTTAATGAAGCAAGTGGCCTTAAAGGAGCTACAAGCATTTATACAATACACCAATAAATCCCTTTCTATTGTTATTATTGAAGCTAAAACCATGACAAAGCTAAGCATGGTAAACTCATCTACTTATACCCTTTCAAAAGAGACCTTTGGTCACTTTGAAAATCACATTAGACGCATTTATTTAAAGTTCATATGGAAAATGGGATATGACGGGAATGGGATTTTTATCCTCATTGTAGCTCAACATAGGCCCAAGCATGAAATTCTTGGATTCAATGGACAAGAAGAAAACATAACTTCAGCTCAAGCCACCTTCATTAAGGAAATATGAACTAGAAAATAATCCATTCCCATGGAGGAAAAGGTAATTGGAAAAGGATTGTGCAACAATACGCTCAAATATGCTTGTAGAGGTTTGGAAAAGTGTAGAAAAGAGATTGTTTCACCATCCATATCTAACCCAACTCAGGGGAGGAAGTAGTCAAGATTGCAAGAATCATCACAAACCAAAAAGTTATAGCATATTATATTTGGTTTGTTTCTATTCCAATAAAAGGGGTCATATGGTTAGCAATTTTTAGCAATCTAGGAGGCTAAATATCCTATGCAAGAACTATTTTTAGTTTTGTAGATTGATTAGACATTAAAAAACCAAATGTTAGAAGATTTAGCTGCAACCCCATTCCAAGAACTCAATAGCCAAGAAGAAAGCTTTAGGAGTCAATTTAAAGGGAAAGGATGAACTACTTGCACTTGTGGCCCAAGTGAAAGTGGTTTTCCAATAACCTATTACAACAACGAATGACATCTCTAGCCACTAGGTGGAATGTGGGCATGTGATCTGAATTTATGCAGGAACGCAACATAATACAAATATAAACATGGACACAAAGATGCAGCAGAAATATAACTTCATTTCATTAATATCAGGAAATATGCTTACATACAGAATGGAAATAAACTAGCTTTGATGATGGTAGCTTATCTCTGAGAAGAGATATGGTGGCTACATGACTCTGAACTGTGTTAAAATGAAGCTTGAATGCCTATTATTCAAAAATAATGGAAAACCCTAAACATCCAAAAACCTAACCCTAGGAAATGAAGCACCAAAATGATGGGCCCCATTTGGGTAAATTGATACATTAAATTCTCGGGGATGTAACTTTGGAATATGATCTCCGTTTGACGTGAACAATACATTGTTAGAAATATCTATCCAAGGACTACAATTTTGGAGTGGACATCATTATTCTAAATCCCAGGTTGGCTCCGGTTTTCCCAAAAAAACGTTGTTTAGGGCCTCAAAACAGCTCTGGAAGTTCAGGAACCGAAAAAATGCCAAAAAATAGTAAATTGTGCTACAATTAAGGAAACTCAAAAACTAAAAGAAACAATGGTGGGGATACAAGTGGAATAGGATGGTGGCCACCAATATCCACCTAGATTGGTCCTCCCCCCTTAGGAAACAATGGTCCCCATTGCATTGAGTTCCTCCATGAGATGACCAAACTTCTACTGAACTTGGTCCTTGGTGAGCCACTTGTCTTGGTGCAGGAGTTGTACAAATTTGACAACCCAATACAATTGTATCTTATGTTGGAGAGTGTTCTTTATCTACATTTCCATGATCCAATCAGTTGTGGCATGTTCCATACATTCGGGGTTTAGCTTTTTTGGTCTGAGTTGTTCTACAATGTCTGATGTGTCTAGTAATGGTGGAAAGTATGGTCGAAGGCGGTCCACATTGATCACTGGGTGGAGGCCAAGGAATGGGGGAATGTTGAGCTCAAAATAATTTTCTACCATAGCCTTGATAATAGTGTAAGGCCCATTTTGGAGTGGTCTGAGCTTCTGATGAGCTCTGGTTAGGCATTATTTCTGAAAATGCAACCAAACTTTGTCGCCTGCCTTAAACTTGTGTGGCACCCGATGTTGATCATGTCGTTGCTTGTACTTGGAATTGGACTTCTCCAAGATGTCGTGAAACTACTGGTGGACGTGTTGGATGCGTTCAATAAATTTTGTTACTTTATTAGCCTTAGACAGTACATGTGTGGATTATGTCTGTGTAGTCTCATGATGTATGGCAACATCAAGAGAACACAATGGTTGAAATCCTAGATCCATTTGAAAGGGATTTCAGCCAGTCGAGCTATGGAGAGCTCTATTATTATTGTGTTGCACATAGGGGAGGCTCTCATCCCAAGTTCATGGATGCTTGGAGTTGTACATGCATAATATGTGCACTATCACCTTGTTGATGACCTATGTCTGGCCATAAGTCTGGGGATGGAATGCAGTCGACTTGGTGAGCTTGGTGTCCAATAGTGTCCAGAGGCTTGACCAAAATGTGCTCAGGAACCTACTATCTTGATCTAATATAATGGTGTGCGGGATCCAAAAATGTACCCACACTCGTTTAAATAAGATTTTGGTAGTGTCCTCTGTTGTGATACTCTTCTTGCAGGTTGCCAATATAGCCATCTTAGAAAATATGTCCACGACCACAAATATGTAGTCATTAACATGCTTGGTAGAAGGGAGGCCATACATAGAGTCCATGGATATGGATTCCCACGGGTGGATAGAAGTAGGCATAGGAGTGTACATGCCTTGCTTCTTGATGTTTGGCTTGGCGATGGTGCAGGAAGTGCGAGATTTGATATATTTTCCAACAACCAGTAGGAGTTTTGGCCAATAAAAGTAATTTTGTAGTACAACCACAATTTTCTCCATACCAAAGTGTCCTGCGACCCGGCTATAGTGCACCTCCAAAATCACCTTGGCACGCTCGCTCTAAGGAACACAAAGGTGTCCCAAGTAGCATAATAATGCATCTTGTAGGTGGAAATCATGAACTTGATTTCCATCTACTATAATTTGGTATGTGGAGGTGAAATATAGATCATTTTTGTATAGTTTCGGCCATCCAGAGTTCTCATGGCCACAAGAGTTCAGAAAAGTATTTCAGTGTTGCAACTAGGGCCAACTGAGGTAGTCTGCAACATGATTAGTGCTGCCCTTTTTTTATTTAATGGTCATGTGGAATTTTTGTAGATATGTAGACCACTTCTAATGGCGATCGTTTTTCAACCTCCCTTGTGTATGTATAAATTGAAGAGGTCGGTGATCGATGTGGATGGTAGTCTACTTCCCCAGAAAATAATGATTCCATTGTTCGAAAGCATGCACAATGGAATACATCTCTTTATCATAGGTGGGGTACTTCTGAATTATATCAGAAAGTGTCTCACTATGATAGGCCACTAGATGCCCATGTTGGGTAAGGACTACACCAATAGCATAGTTGGAGGCGTCTATCTCAATTTCAAATCTCTATTGCAAGTCTGGCAGTGTGAGTACCGGTGTAGATCATAGGCGGTGCTTCAATTCAATGAACGAATTCTATTGGGATTCGAACCAGGAAAACTTTTCTTTTGCCCCACCTTTAGTAATCTAACTCAAAGGCCAAGTGATGTGGGAGAATCCCAACACGAACCTCTGATAAAAATTTTCAAGGCCCAAAAATCTGCGAAGCTCTATTAGAGTGGTCGAGGTTGGCCAATCTCAAATGACTTAGATCTTAGTCGGATCCACATGCACACCATGATCATCTATGATGTAACCCAGATATTAGAACTGGCCCATGCCAAAGGTGCATTTCTCCAATTTGGCACATAGTTTGTGTTGCCGAAGGGTTTGAAAGACATGTCGAATGTGTTGCAAGTGTTATTCCCAACTCTTAATGAATATGAGGATGTTGTCCAGATAAAAAACCACAAACAAGTTGGTGAAGGGCCACAACATGTCATCCATTAGCCTCATAAAATTAGCAAGGGAATTTGTCAACACGAATGGCATAACCAACCATTCAAAAAGGCCTTCCTTGGATTTGAAGGCGGTCTTCCATAAATCTGTGGGTTGTGTTGGAACATGTTTATAGCTAAACTTCATATCGATCTTGTTGAAACACTTGGCCCCCTTGATTTGGTCCAGTAGGTCATCAATCCATGGGATTGGATACCTATTCCTGAAAATGATTTTTTTTAGTGCCTAATAATCAATGCAGAGCCTCCAGGTCCCATCCTTCTTATGTACAAGTACAATCGGGCTCCCACAATGCAACGAACTTGGTCGGATGTTCCCTTTTTGCAAAAAATCCTGGATTTTCCACTTGATCACTTCATTTTCTAGATTGGAGCAACGATATATCATCCAGTTGGGTAGAGGTGCTCCAGGGATTAGATCAATCAGATGCTTGACCTGGCAGTGCAAGGGTACCACTACAGGTGAGGAGAATATGTCCCTATATTGTTCCATGACTGTCTCCACCTGCTTATGCTTTGTGGAGGAACCCTTCTTGGGGGCCATGGATGTGGCTACAATATTCCCATTACTTTGAGAATGAATAAAAAAAAAAACAAATTTCCTGGTCTGGGAGATGATATTACTACATTTCTTAGCAGAGATCAAAGAGATGTCGGTAGGTGGGGCTACCTTCGGTATCTGTTATAACTTATTACCCAAAGAAATAATAATAGTGTGTGGCCTAGAATCATACATGGCATTACACTTCCACTAGTATGGTTGGCCTAATAATACATCAGAAACTTAAAGATGAGCTATATCACACAATACCTCATTAATGAAGGGCTTGATGTTATAGGGAAGGTGGCACTGCTAGCTGACGCGAAGATCTCGTCCTTGTTGAAGCCACTCGATGGTGTACGACTGCGGGTGTGGTGTGGTTGATAGGCCAAATTGCTTCACAGCCTCTTATGAAATGTGGTTCTTTTGGCTACCACTATCAACAATGAATTGTAGAGGCGAACCCTTCACCCACATCTATGAGTGAAAGAGGCGCTCCCCCTACTCTAGATCTTCAGGTTCTGCTTGTTGGAGTTTGGTGGTGGCTAACATCGCAGTGGGTTATGCGCCTTCTTACCCTTTTCAGGTTCCATCTCAAAATAAGGACATGCATCAATCTCAAAGTCTCTTAGCTCGGCCAATAATGCCTTCTTTGCGTGACATTCATGTGTGTTGTGAGTGGGGATTTTATGGAACTCACACCACTTTTTGGTGTCCTTCTTTGCCTTCCCGTCACCCTTGTCTTGTGGCTTTGAGGAGTTTCCCTAGGGGGTCCCGGTCGGGCTCTGTCCTTTGCTTTGTGGCTTGGTGGTGCCTTTGTTTTTCTTTGGGTTCATATATCCAAAGTCTCACTTCTTTTGCTTGAATTTCTGCTCAATTTTGGCAGCATATTGGTATGTTGCACCAAGAGAGGAGATGTCCAAGAACTTCATTTCCTCTTGAATGTATTTGTGAAAAAAACTACGGTACTTGAGAACTAGATGTTTCTCATAATATTTGATACCTTGCTTTGTGAAAATGGTATGGAAAATATTTGTCAGCTCATGCACATCTTGATCCCTCTGTTGCCACAACGTAGACCATTGTATGCCCTTATCTTCATAGATTCTGATAGGGTAGTATTGTTCCTTGATGGTATCTCAAAAGGAATTCCATTTGGGTGCACCCAAGAATAGTGAGGGTTCCCCCTCCTCCTCCTTCTCACAGTAGGTTTCCCACCAGTCCTTGACGTGGGGGGTGACTTTCAAGAGTTAAAATGTAATCTTTTCCCTATTGGAAAATTCATGAACAGAAACATATCCTTCCAACATATTTAACCATTTATCTATGACATCTGCATCTATCTGGCCTTCAAATGTGGAAATTCCAATGTTGACTTTTACCTTAAAGGGATTTGTGCCTCCAAAGTGGCTATCAAATGAAGATGTGTCACCTGTGGGCATCCGCTGAAGGATCTGGGAAAAGTTATCCATCAACGCGCTCCTATGTTTCTCGAGGCCTCCTCAAGCAATATTTTGATAGGATCTCTGGCTCCCTCATCTTTATTTTCATCTGAAATGGGAGGTCATCAATTTTTGTGAGGATGATCTTGCAAGAGTTCAACCATATTGAGCCCTAAATCCTTATACCCTGACCTCTTTAGGGACATGCAAAGAAAAATAGAGAAAGAGCATACCACTCTAATACCACTAATCTGAATTTATGTAGGAATGCAACAAGATACAAATATAAACATGGACACAGAGAAGCAACATAAATATAATTTCATTTCATTAATATCAAAGACTAAAATATGCTTACATGCAGAATGGAAATAATCTAGCTCAGGTGATGGTAGCTTATCTCTGAGAAGAGATGTGGCGGCTACATGCCTCTGAACTATGTTACAATGAGGCTTGAAGGCCTATTTATTATTGATAAATAATGGAAAACCCTAAACATCCAAAAACATAACCCTAGGAGACAAAGCACCAAAATTATGGGCCTCGTTCGGGTAAATTGGTACATTAACTTCCCGGGGACGTAAATTTGGCATACGATCTATGTTTCACGTGCACAATACCTCATTAGAAATATATATCCGAGGACTACAACTTTTCAGTGGTCAACATTTAGAAAAGACCCATGTTATCCATGTCTTTCCAAAATAGCGTCGTTTAGGGCCTCAAAACCACCCTGGAAGTTCAGGACCCGAAAAAATGCCAAAAATAGTAAATTTTGCTACAATTAAGGAAAATGAAAAACTGAAATAAGCAATGGTGTGGGTCTGAGTGGAATAGGCAGGTGGCCACCAATATCCACCTAGATCAGCATGTGCTAAAGGAAACCCTTATTAACACCTAATCTTCCATATTGTAGAAGAGGCATATTTTCTTAGAGATTTATGAGAGGATGTTTGATGGAATAGAAAAAGAAGATTGAAGGGAGTTGAAACTTTTGGGGAAAAAAAATCAAATGGGGAGGTGTGATTCGAATTGGATCCTCACCAAAATCTCTTTGTAAATTCTATAATAAAACATTTATTTATTTTTTTGGGAAAAGTAGAGGAAATATCCAAAATTCACTTGGAGGTTGAAATGAACCATTATGATGGTTGGACTTCAAAGAAAACCCATTAAAAATTAAGATTATGGAGACATAGGGCATTCAATAGAGAGGATAGCTTAGTAGGAAATGAAGAAGGGCAATAATAGATATGAGAACTCAAAGAAGTAGTATGATTGATGATTGGAGAAGGAAAATACACTGATTCTAACCCACAATGAATGCATATTATTAACCATGGCCATCTACAAAAAAAATTCTAGTGAGTAATAATTTCCTTCTTAATAAAATTCCCTATCAACCTAGTTTTCTTCCTAGTTGGGTATACATGAACATCATTGTATCTATATGTGTGTTTAAATGTTATGTGGAGTGATCTAGGTAAGATTATAGTTGTTATGTATTGTATATTGTTATTTTTGGCTACTAACATGGTTATAATGAAGAGTTCCATCTTGTAATTCTCTTCATTTACTTAGAAATCAATTTCCAACAATATTCAATGAATGCCAAGAACTCTTTATTCCCCTTCATCCATTATTATTAGAGATTGAAGATTAACGATTATCATCTTAGATTCAAAGCACTTTTGTAGGAGGTTACCAAAATGGTTTTAATGAGTCTAGTGGATTGTTGGGGAATTTTAGTATAGTTGGACATTTTTTTGTCTGTTTAGGTCATTCCCCTCTCCTTTGAGCAATGCTTTTTTTTCTCTCTTCTTATTCTTATTCTATTGGTAACATTTATGGTTAATTAAGTGTTGTGTCTGCACATTGAGAGAAAATTGTAGTTCTACTTCATTTGAAATTATTAGAGTTGTAGAATGTTTTTTGAAATTGGAATTCAAAGCAACTAACTATTGAAAAAAATTTGCAACAAAGTGAACTTTCTCTCCATAGGTTGCACTCAACTAGCCTAGATTTTTCTTATGAGATTTTTAAATTAAGCATTTGAACATGTTAAAGAATAACATGTGAAGAGGCATGATCTTATCCTATTTTTAATTGTAGATACATCATTTATTTCCACATGATTCATGTTGAGGAAATGGAAAATCCATAAGCATATTGTGTAATGATCCTTTATTTAATTCACCAAAACCTTCAAGAGTTTAATTTAGACAATTATGAAATGAAAAAAAACCACCACAACAGTTCCATAACTCCACACAATTTTCACAAAGAGAAAACATTAGTAAATGATTAAATGTGCAAACCCCAAAAATGACCAACACAACTTTGATTACAAGAATTCATTGAAGGAATATTACATAATTTTTTCTTTAGATGGAACCTAGCAAGTGGCCTCAGAATATTTCTTGTCAAAAATGTTGAATCTTACATCCCTCATACTGAACAATTTGTCTAGACAATAGGGCCTAGAAATTCATCCAACTTAGCCTCAGAAATGTATTCACCCACTAGCTTAGAAATTAAACTTCAATCCTCTTGATAATTTATCCCATTAAAAGAGTAATTTGGCCATTGAAATTTGATGAACTCGGCCCTAGCCACAATAGGAAATTCGACCTATAATTATCAATTTGTTTTTCCTTGTTCTTCCTCTAGAAATGGCGAATCCACCTCAAGAAATATTGGGTCCTCTCCTCAAGAATTTATCATCTTATAAATCACTTCATATTTGGGAAATTTGGTCTCATCACAAATATGGAATTCAACCCTATATTAAGAGTATAAATTGGTCCCCAACACAAGCCCACAAGTCAACCTAGAAAATCCTAAATTATTCCCAAACAATTATCACAAATTTCCATGCTCCAACTCTTTGAATTGATCCTGTAAAATAAGATAATCTTAGCCCCACAAACCCATGAGATTGGTCCTTTTTGCACACAAACTTTATTCCCGCAAGATAATGAAATTGTCCCAGAAAGGCTATGAACTCGACCTTCACATTTACTAATGGAATATTCCTTCAATTTAATCTTATTGGACATGGACAACCTAAAACAATAATTGGCTCAGGTGGCTTTACAACCACTGAAACCAATGCCGCCATCTAGCTTTTATATTCAACATCGAAATTGGGTTCCCAACGAAATCTTGCAAACTCTCTTAGCTAGCTATTAGAAAAAAATCCCTGATAATCATTGACACCCTCCTTCATTCTCTTCTTCCTTTTAAGCATGACTTCCTCCTTCAAAAATCATTGGTAATACCAAGGGAAATACCATGGGTCACTTTATTTCACAAAATGAATTTTCCCATTTTATTTAATTACGATTTATTTTATTATAATGACCCCTTTATTTTTCTTGTCAACAGCCATGGGATCTAGATAGGATATGAATCCTTCTCCCTTGTTTCTAATGATCATAAGGGAAATTATAGTACTCCCTTCCTTAGTTTTCTTGTCCTCAAGCAACTGCATCACTTTCTCTCCCTCCCACATAGCATCTTCCACTGGCAGGAATCAAATATTCTTGGATGATCTTGCTCCTTAAATTGTTCTCTTGTGTTCCCATAACTTATTTTGGAATGTGATTTAGTTTTCCCTCTTCGTACGATGGTGGCATCCCATTTTTTACCTAAACTAATTGTCCAAGTACCTTCTTGAGACAAGATACAAGAAAAACAATGTGGAAATTTTTGTCTTTAGGTAAGTCTATCTCCTAGGCCACCTCCTCAACTTTCCTAACCACCTTGTAGGGCCCATAGAAACGGGATTTTAATTTCTCAAAACCAATCTTATTCAACGTTGAATATTTTTATGCATGGAGCCTTAGATACAAGATCTCCCTCATAAAAATTGTGCTCCACCCTGTGGTAATCCACATACATCTATTGTTGATTTTGAGCTACCTATAGATTTTCGTTAGCGAACCTAAGAATATCCCAACTCTCCTGCAACCAATCCTTGCCCAAGGGTGCCCTTCTATCTCCCAAACCCATCTCCATAAATGTGGTAACATGATATCATACAATGCTTTATATGGAGTCATCCTCATATACATATGATAGGTAGTGTTATAACAATATTCCCCTAGATGTAACCACCTAATACAATACTTTTGTTTCCTTTCCACATAATTCCTTAAATATCCTTCCACCCACTTATTAACAAACTTTTTTTGTACATCCATTTATTGGTGATAATTAGTGCTCGGCATTAGCTTGGTACCTTCCATTCTGAAAATATTCTTCTGAAATGTGTTGAGGAATTTTTTATCTCAATCACAGATAATGTGCTTGGGAATTCTATGCAATTTTAAGGCCTCCTAAAAAAAGAATTTTCCACTTAAACTATTCAATAGTTAGAAGTTATGGCCATGAAATGGTTGAATTTTTTCAATCAATCAACCACCATGAAGATGAAATCTCTCCCTTGAACCTTTGGAAGCTCATTGATAAAATCCATAGAGATTCTCTCCCATATTTTATTTGAATTTGGAAATGGTTGAAGTAATCACGTTGGATTAGACTTTCCAATTTTATTTTTTTGGCAAATGATGCACTCAGCTACCAGTCTCCAAATGTGCCCCTTGAGTCCCATCCATGAAAATATTTCCCAAACTCGCTTGTATATTTTGAAAAACCCCTAGTGTTCGGCTAGGGGCAAGCCATTCATGGTCCTAATGATATCTTCCTAAATATGTGATTCAATGACCAAGAATATTCTTACTTTATAGAAAAGAACACCATTAACAACCCAATATATGTCATCCTAAACTATCCCATCCATCAACTCACATGCGAACTTATTCTTTGAGTACTCCAATAGTAGAAGTGTCCTCTAGGAATTCTTCATTTATATGTGAGCAAGTTGTTTTTATCCTGGAAAGAGCATCGCCCACCACATTTTTATTCCCCTAACATATTCAATACTAAAATCGTAAGATTGAATTTTTTTTATTCACTTTTGTTTCCATTCAATGAGATTTTTTCCTTGGTAAGTATCTAAACTATTATGGTCGGTTTTAACCATGAATTCCCCTCCAACCAAATATTCCCTAAATTTTGCAACCGCATGCATGATGGGAAACATCTCTTTGTCATATATAGAATATATTTTTTCTAGTTCTATTATATTGTTGGGTTTGTGTTATTTTCTTTTCATGATTAGAACCGGGCACGAATCAGGGGGTGGCAGTCCCCCCTATGAGGGGGGCGGTAGCCCCCCTACATAGGGTCCGGGGCAGCACCCTGGGAAAAAAAAAATGGACCCTAAATTAGGTGGGCGGACCCGCCTATGGTTTTGTGCATGGGTTTCCACATGGTTTTAGGCATGATCGTTTTCTACTCCTAGTATTTTTGTAGATCCCGTCAATGGAACTATGGTTATGTTCTAATCCAGGGCTAATGGATTGGGGTTTATGAAAGATTCGAGATGTATATATATGTGTTGTAAGACTAAAAGGAATATAATGAAAAATCAAGTTGGTAGTCGCTGTTTGGGATCCAGGGGAAAATCTTTGTGCATATATGTTTTATGTTTTATGCTCTCGCTATTGTTTATTTCTTGTTTTTAAGAATTTTTTTGCAGATAATTTATGTACAAGGATAAAACCTACATTTGGTATTAAAGTTTTTTTGGCTTCAAGGGGATGCCTTTGCTGCTGAGGGGTTTTTTTTGCTCAGGCCTGTGGTAGACCCTGTTCAATGGGAGATCTGTGGGATCAATTCTTACGGTGAAAGAATATGACGAGTAGTGGAAAGATAGAGATCGAGAAATTTAATGGTCAAATTTTTGAGTTGTGGAATCTCAAGATGGAGTATCTGCTGGTGGATAAATATTAGTGGATCTTGGCAGATCCAAGTACTAAATCAACGACAATGTCAGATCAATATTAGGTGAAGTTGGATCAAAAGGAAAAGAGCACAATACGATTTTGTATCTCAGATTCAATATTGTTGAATGTATCTAGGGAAGCTATGATGAAGACTTTGTGGGTCAAGTTAGGGACTTTGTACCAATCTAAGTCTCTAGTGAATAAATTATTCCTGCAAAAAAAGTTGTATAACCTGAGGATGAAGGACAGAGGCTCGGTGACAAAGCATTTGAATGCCTTCAATATTTTGGTAAATCAATTTTCATATGTTGATATTAAAATCTTACATGAAGATAAGTGCATCATTATTTTGTGTTCTCTACCAGATTCATCGAATAGTTTGGTTATTGCAATAGGTAGCAATACAACTACCTTGAACTTTTATGAAATTGCCTCAGCCTTGTTTTTGGAGGAATGAGACAAAAAAATATGGAGGGACAGAATGGAGATGCCTTATCTATAGGAAGAAGGTCCCAAAAAAGAAACAAAAATAAATTTTCGAGTGGGAGATCTAAATCTTGAGGTAGATCTAAATCTCCAGGAAAGCCTATAAAGGTGTGCTAGAAATGCGGAAAGGAAGGGCACTTCAAAAAGGACTACAGATCTAAAGCTCATAAGAAAGGAAAGAGATCTGATGATGCTCCTTCTGTAGAGGCAAAAATCACCTCAGATGAAGGTGGGGATGTGTATTTGGCTTCTTCTTCAAATACACATGTAGATCATGAGGCATGGTTGATTGACTTAGGTGCATCCTTTCACTTCACTCCCCATAGAGAGTGGTTCTATGAGTATGAGAAGTATGATGGTGGTGATGTCTTCTTAGGGGATGATAGGAAGGCTAGAATCGTCAGACATGGAAAATTCAAGCTGAAGCTACAAGGTGAAAGGATTAGAACACTTCCTGGTGTTCTGCATATTCCTACATTGGCCAGAAATCTGATTTTTGTAAGCAATATGGATGATGCAAGTGTAAAAACAATGTTTGAGAAATATACTTGCAATATGGTTCGAGGAGCACTGGTATTAATGTGGGGAGTTCGGATTGCAACTATGTATAAGCTTTAGGGTAACACTGTTATTGATGAGTGCAATAGTTATATGGTTCCTAAAAGTGGAGCAGAAAGCCCAACGGTCTCTCGAGAAAATATCATGCTATGGCATCAAAGACTTGGACACATTGGAGAGAAGGACCTTTGAATACTACATTGGTAATGGTATGGTAGAAGGTATGTCTAATTTATCTCTGGATTTCTATTTTTGTGAACATTCTGTATATGGGAAGAAGTATCGGGTGAATTTCCATCTAGTGCTAAGAGGGCGAACAAGATATTAGAGCTTGTGCATAGTGATGTGTTTGGACCTATGTCAGTTCCATCACTGGGTAATTCTATGTACTATGTTTCATTTATAGATGACTTCTCGAGGAATACATGGATATATTTCTTGAGGAAGAAATTTGAATTTTTTGAAAATTTTAAAGAATTTAAGGCTATGGTGGAAAACCAGACAAAAAAGAAGATAAAGGTGTTGAGGACAGATAATGGTGGAGAGTTCTGCAAGAAGTAATATGAAGAGTTCTATAAGAAGTGTGGTATAGCACGAAAAAATACTACTCCATATACACCTCGGAAAAAGGGAGTTGCAGAAAGAATGAACGGAATGCCGATGGAAAAGGCAAGAAGCATGCTCAATGGTACCAAGTTAGGACAGGAATTCTGGGCAGAGGCAATGGAGACTTCATTTTACCTGGTTGATAGATCACCTTCATCAACGTTGGAGAATAAGACTCCACACGAGGTATGGACTGGTAAGAAACCCCCTCTTTCACAACTAAGGGTATTTTGATGTGATGAATATGTACATGTTCCAAAGGAGAAAAGGACCAAGTTGGATAGTAAATCTGAAAGGTTCATCTTTATTGGGTATAAGGATGGTTTAAAAGGTTACAAGCTTTGGAACCCAGAAACAAGGAAGGTTGTGTACAACCGAAATGTGGTGTTCAGAGAGGTGAAAGATGTTGTTAAACATTAATTCCTACCAAAGGAACCTGAGAAGATAGAGTTTGAGCTAAAGGAGGAAGAATCAGACTCTACAACAAAACAAGATTCAGAAGAGGAAGAGCCACAAACTCTAGTTGTGAGAAGATTAGTTCGAGAAAGAAGGCAGCTAGAAGGGTATATTCCATTGATTTTTGTTCAAATTTTGCTTTAACTGTCACTGATGATGATCCCAGAACTATTAGAGTGGTATTGGATTTAGAGGATGGAAAATCTGGAAGGATGCCATGGTTGATGAAATCATGGAATCCTTACACAAAAATGAGGCATGGGATCCGGTGGAGTTGTTGGCTGGAAGGAAGCCCATCAGGAGAAAATGGGTGTTTAAGAAGAAAAAGAATGCAAAACGCAACGTGGAGAAATATAATGCTCGATTGGTAGCAAAAGGTTATTCCCAAGTGTCAGGAATTGATTTTGGTGATATTTTTTCTCCGGTTCCCAAAGTTACTTCTATTAGATTACTTTTATCTGTTGTTGTTGCATTTGATTTTGACGTAGAACATATGGATGTGAAGACAACATTTATTCACAGGGATCTGGAAGAGGAGATGTATATGAAACAACCTGAAGGATTTGTAATGAAGGGTAATAAAGAAATGGTATGCATGTTAAAAAAGTCTTTGTATGGGTTAAAATAGTCACCAAGGATGTGGTATCAAAAATTTGATACCTATATATGGGGAATTGGCTTCACCAGAAGCAAAGAGGATCAATGTGTGTATTTTAAATTAATTGATGACCGTGTTATTTATTTGGTATTGTATGTGGATGATATGTTGCTGGTTGGAAATGACAAAGAAATTATCTAGAATTTGAAGACCCAATTTTTCTCCAAATTCGACATGAAAGATCTTGGTGCTACAAACTATATTTTGGGCATGGAAATTAAGGGAGATCAGGAAAAGAGGAAGCTCTGGTTAAACCAAAGGAAGCATGTCGAGAGAATATTGTAGAGGTTCAATATGAAGTATAGTAAACTGGAGAATGTTCTTATTCCCGTAGGTGTAAAGCTATCTGTTGAACAGTGTCCCAAGACACAAGAAGAAGAGGAGGATATGTCCTGTGTTCCATATGCAAGTGAAGTGGGTAGCCTAATGTATGCAATGGTCTGTACTAGACCATACATTGCACATGCAGTGGGAGTATTGAGCATGTTTATGTCAAAACCGGGGAAGGAGCATTGGACAGCACTGAAGCGGCTTTTCAAATATTTGTGTAGCACTATTGATTATGGTTTGTGCTACCAAACAAGACTAGGATTGGATATTTTTTTGGAAATCTATGGGTTTTTTTATGCAAACTGGGCTAGAGATATGGATCAAAGAATATCTGCAAGTGGGTATGTGTTTAGCCTATTTGGAGGTGCAGTTAGTTGGATGAGTAAAAGACAGTCTGTAGTGGTTCTTTCAACTACAGAGGTAGAATACATGGAAGCCACTCATGCATGCAAGGAAGCAGTTTGGTTGCAGATATTGTGTTCAAGTATAGAGTTGGTGCAACGAGCTATAAGGATAGACTCTAATAGCCAAAGTGAAATTTTCTTAGCTAAGAACCCTGCTTATCATTCAAATACAAAGCACATTTATGTTCAATATCACTTTGTGAGATATGTGGTTAAGATAAAAAGGTGTTGCTGGTAAATATGGACACTTTGAAGAATATTGTATATGCACTGACGAAGTCTGTGAGCACTGAGAAGTTCTATTTGTTTAGAGAAACAATGGGTGTTTCAAGGCTATACCATTGTCTAAGCTCTCATGTGTCCCCCTGTGGAAATAAAACAAAAAGTGGTAGAATGTTGGGTGTGTGTTATATTCTTTCCACGATTATAACTAGGCGTGAAGCGGGGGGGTGGAAGACCCCCTTCGCTTGCACTCGGCGCAGAAAGGGGGCGGTAGCCCCTCTGCACAAGGTCCGGGGAAATTCCCCCAGAAATGTTTTTTTGGACCCTATATTAGGTAGGCAGACCCGCCTATGGTTTTGTGCATGGGCTTTCACATGGTTTTGGGCATGATGGTTTTCTGCTCTTGGTATTTTTTAAATTCGGTCAAGGGAACTATGGTTATGTTCTAATCCAGGATTAATGGATTGGGTTTTATGAATGCTTCGACATGTATATATATGATGTAACACTAAGAGGAATATAATGAAAAATCAAGCTGGTAGTCCTAGTTTGGGATACAGGGGAAAATCACTGTGTATATTTGTTTTATGTTTTATGCTCTCGCTATTGTTTATTTTCTATTTTTAAGAGTTCATTTGCAAATAATTTATGTATAGGGTTAAAACCTACATATATTTTGACTCTTGAAAGCAATTGGATGCCCATCCTGCATCAAAACTTATCCTATGCCTTCCCTTGGTGCATCACATTCTATCACAGAAAGTATGAAAAATACAAAAGTGCAAGAACATGAAAAGAACTCATTACCTCCTTGTTACACAGTAATTTGTCACCGTCCCTGCAATTCCCCGTCCCGCACATTGGAGGGTTTATTCCGTGACCTGTGAGCAGTGACATGACCTGAAACCACTTTCATGGCATCCCCCTTGACAAGGACAATCATTTCCCTGAAGACAATTTCCTGTGAAAAGCCCTAAAAATAGCCTTTTTTGCATTGGCGCGGCCAGCCAGTTCAACCCTCGCGCCAATGGGGGAAATCCGCCAAAGAGGGCGCGCCAACTGGCGCTCTGTCCCAGTGTATCACCCGTGCCAGGATTAATAAGGAGTGTTTTTTTAAAATAAATGGCGGAAGTTTGATTCCAACCAACTCCTGAACTGGTCTCTAAATTGAGTTGGGAGGTTTGGCTATGGATCTCCATGTAGGGGAAGTGGTTTTCCACCTATCATGGAAGCTTCCTTGAGGATAGGGCCAATCCCACCATTGTAGGGATCCCAACTCCCCTTCCAGCATCTATATAAGCTTGTCATTTTCCCTTTGCAAGCTAGCCTGAATAGAGCTGAATCAATTGTAAGGAGATTATCGTCAGACAGCTGAAGAGAGAGAGACTTGTCCTTTTCCTGACGAGCTTTACTGAGACGTACTCCTCTGTCGACCCGTCGAAGGAAGATCCAGCGTCAGAGCTCCGGTTGTATCTTTCTTTTTTCTAATTAATAATAAATGACTTCGATTATGGTTCCACTCAAATGTTCATGTTTTATGTTATGAGTTGTATCTTCTCTAACTGATACATAATTGCACGTATTAGGTTTTACGCTTGTTTGTTTGTTGTTTCTTCTTGTACGTGTAGGTGTTCGATCGCATTGAGCGGGAGAATTGTGATCTGCTGAAGCAAGGGACGGAAGCGCCATCTTCTCCGCAAATGATGACAGCGTAGGACTTAAGGTAGACCTCTTGTCGTATCTTGGTCTTTTGCAATTAGGAACTTGCATCTAGCGTGACTCGATTGTTGCTAGACCCGATCTGGGCTAGTAGGGATCGCCTATGTCCGCAGAGGGGATTTACCTCTCCAACACTCCTCCCAACACTCTCCTCCATCCATCTAAAAGCTCCCCTCTTTGTTAGACCTGTCATAGTTTCTACCATTAGAGAATATCCCTTAAAAAACATTTTATAATAATTTCATATTCCTAGGAATCTCCTCAAGCTTGTGATATTCTTAGGCATTGGCCATTCAATGATAGCTCAAATTGTCTCTTGATGAACATGTACTCTTCCTGCATTGATGATGTTCCCAAGATATAGTACCTTCATCATTCCAATTTCACATTTGGACTCCTTCGAAAATAGTGATTTATCCTCCAATTTTATCAATACCTCGTCCAAGTGCCTTAAGTGCTCCCCCCCATTTTTGTTGTATATAATAAGATCATCAAAGCGGACTAAAAAATGCTCTCATAGTTGCTGCCTAAAAATGTGATTCATGCATAAATATAATGTGGTTGGTGCATTCATTAACCCAAATGGAATAACAAAAACTTCATAATGCCCATAGTGACATCTAAATGTTGTTTTGGTATATCTTGCTCCCAAAATTTGATCTAGTGTGTTATCACCTAAAAAATGTATTTTTTATCACCTAAAAATGATCACCTAGCCATTTCTAACTAGGTGGCAAAATACACCATGTATGATTAATTTTACCATAGTAAATTTACTTTCACCGTAGGAAATAATTTAGTAAGTCATTTTTATTCATTATCTCTGATTAAAATTTAAAAACCCCATAAGAATAATTGAATAAATAATCATTTATTTAATTTTTCTCTAGGAATAATTATTAAATTGGCATTATTTGATAATCAGTTCTTGTCACATTTGACTAAATCACCTAGGAATAATTAAATAAATCATTATTTATTGATTATTCCTTAATTTATTTTTGGAATCATTGTTAAATCACTATTTAATAATTATTTAGAATTTACACTTTTCTTAATCCTCACAAAGTGATTAATAATAATTTTATTTGTTAATTACTTCAACCATTTTCTAAATGAGGATATTTGACCATTTTGAATTTATTTTCCCTCTCCAAAAAATATAATAAAGTATTCCTAATGGTTAGATTTTGATTTGGTCAATAATACTTTATTATTTTCCAAATCCTAATTTAGCTCAGTACTTTGCTATAAATAAGAGGGTTTTCCATTCATTCTTCACCATGATCACTATCATCGTCACCACTATCATCTTATCACATTTGAGCTCCCACTTGAGTTCCATCTTGCTTCTGCACTTTTTGCATATTGAGAGAGAGAAACATATAATTGAAGCATAAGGACATTAAAAGGAACCATCCCACGGAGGGGTATTTACAGGCCCATGTTGTAAATCTTCTTCACCAAGTGTTTCAAGAAAAATAGTATTCATTTAATTTAGCTTATATTGGGTTATTACACTATTTATTTCATGTTGTTCTATGTTTTTGGGTTGCATATAATATTTGTGTTGCATGTTTTTCTTATTTTTTCATTGCAGATCTGAAACGTAAACAACCATATCTTGTTTTTAGGGTCACTTGTCACCGGTGACTTAAGTGAAACATTTTTGGTACACACTAAAAAAAATTCTTAATAAAAAATGGTGACTCCACTCGGTTTTTAGCTACATAGTTGTCAACAAATGGTAACTCTAATGATGTAGTAAATCAGAACCTTGGTCACTATTATTTGAAAGACTTCTAGTTTTTTCCCAACTATGTTTAGCCTCTCAATTTCTAATTTTAAATCTCCTTTGTTTTGAAGAGAAATTTTGGTTTTTGTTGGTTTTTCGCATCGTTCCATAAGTCACAGGTACCAACCGAGCATGAGACATCACAATTTGGGTGAGATCTACTGAGAGAGAGTTTTGTGATCAAAACATACTTTTTGGCCTCTTTATTTGTACTGCAACGCACCTTTCAGGCCTTTTTTCACATTCCAACGCACTTTTCAGGTTAGTTTCCGCATTCTGTCATTTTTCAAAAAAAAAAAATCATAAATTTTCAAATTTGTCGACTATGTTGTTGTGTACTAGGAAGGGTTTATGTTCATTCCAAAGTCACCCTTAGGCCTATATTTTCTTCGTAATTTCTCATTAAGTAAGGAAAAATCCCCCTAGGTTTTAGATTACACCTCTATCATTTAGGAAGAAATTTTTTGATTTGAGGAGTCTATGGTACAACACTTTCATCCATTGATTTCTAGGGTTTTTTCCACTATTTTACAACCCTTTTGGATAGGTTTATTCATCATTTTACTCCCTTTAGAGTTTATTGTTGCCTCCCCCCTTAGGATCCCCTTGGGTGTCCTAGGTTTTTGGAGCTTCTTACCTATCCTTTTTCAGCATTTTCACCTCTGATTTTTGTTGATTGTCTGCACCATTTTTAATAGCCTAGTGCCTTTAGATCCTAGCCCCTTAGACATTCAATCTTGTGGCCATTTGTGAGTCTTTGAGTTGCTTGTTTGCCATCCTTTTTTAATTAGTTCCTTTATAGCCTTCTTGGGTGGGGGTTTGTGTGCTTGGATTTGTTGTTCATTTTACTATCCATTTTTAGCATTATTTACAATTTTTCAGTACTTTATTTTCAGCAACACATGACATCATAAAACATGCTCAATTAACTCATCCATCTAACCCATATTTTCACACACACACACACCCTAATCGAATTTGAGCTTTATTAACACCGTGAAGCCAAGACTTGAAACACTACACCTTAATAATTCAACACACATATATTAAGCCCACTTGAGCACCAGTGCCAAAAAAATATGTAGGATCGATGGGATAGGATTCCAATAACACCCACCAATCATTTACATTGAGACATATAAGTTCAAATATTAGGGAGCTTAAAATCCTTCACCATCCCATGGTCCAAAGCCGAAGTGATTTAGAAACCTGATTCATAAGGGTTAGAAACCTGATTCATAGGGGGTTAGGCTAGGTCATCATGTGAGTGGTTCTCCTCGGACCTACCCAACCTATGGCAAGGAATCTCGTGCATTGGTTGATCACCAAGAAGCTCAAGACTCAACAACCCCCATGGGAAAAAGGTAATCATAGTGACCAATAATAGGAAAACACCCTATAGGACTGGTTGTGGGAATCAGTTCGTTCTCTACCCTGCCTTTCTCTAGAAAACTATGCTTGCATGAATCAGAATCCATCAAGTAAGAAGTATTTTGGAAGGCCATATGAAATAGTAGATTTAGGACTTGTTTGAGGATTTAGATCACCTATATCCTAGAGGTAATTTTTCTTTGATAGGACATGTTTGCTTGAATTAGAGTAGCATATTATTATATTTAGTTTACACTTGGCACCATTGCACTAGGTGTTTTCTTGTTGTTTGTTTCTCTTTTTCTCTTATCATTACCTTTTTTTCTATTGATTCATCTTTATCTAGACACCATTGTGCCCCATAGACGTTTGTTGTGGAGACTTCATGGCCTTCGCCCCCAGTTTCCTTTAGAACATCTCACTCCTCCCCGTTGAGTTCAATTTCATCCTCCTAGTCCTCCATTGAGTCCCCATACTGACTCCAGTTCTTCTTATACATCTAGTTCTTCGTATGATTCTGCATCCTCCCAACCCTGTACTGCCACCATGTCAGGCACTAACGTGGGTGTGGTAAACCAAGGTGGTAACCAAGGTAACCCCATAGGCAGAACCTATACCGGTATGGTCACCAACCTCCCATTGCTCCCCTATATGGTTGGTTTGAGCCTTCCATATTTCAGCCAGCTCATCAATGATCCTCTTCTCCATGACTCCACTTGGTCTGTTATGCCCACCAAACTTCCTTCCGACACCCCCAAGTTTGAAGGTAATACTAGAGAAGGCCCCAAAAATCATGTTCGCTCTTTTCATATGTGGTGTTCATAAAATTCCATCACTGAAGACTCCATTTTCCTTCGCCTTTTCCAATGCACCATTACTAGATCCATTGCAAAATGGTATGTGGACCAACTTCATGCCTCACATTCTACCTTCATGACTCTCACCAAATATTTTCTATCATACTTCCAGTTACCTCTCCAATATGACACTGGTATCGAACCCCTGACCATGTTCAAGAATGGTGCATAAGAAGGAGCATGTGTAGAGCCCCTGAGTTTGAAAACTGTGTCTATATGGATTGGTTCCTTAGAATGATTTTGGCCCCCATTAGTAAATATGTTTCCTCCCACTTCCCCCAGTCTGAGGAACAAGCGCTCCAAATAGCTTTGAAATATGATATGATCTATGCACAGTCAAGATATGTTTATATTGCCCTTCCCAATTTGCCTCGTCCTAGTGTTGCTAATGCGCCGGGGGAATCTCATGTCACTAACAGTATCGTTGGATCTATTACCCACCCTCCACCTTCATCATATGATCTGCCTTCGATGAGTTATGGTCAACCCTATGGGTGACCAATTGCTCTTACACCTATTCCCCTCCCAATCATTCACATGGAAACACTTACCATGGTACAATCACGTCATATGCATATCCCCATCTACATCAATCGAAGCTAAGGCCAGTTGTTGCTCCACTTGGTTATCCCAATGTTGCCGCAAATTCTTTCTACCCATATTCACCGCCTAGAGCTCCATCTCCACTGGCACCAACACCCCAACCTCACATGCCTCCTCCACAACTGCCACAATAGCAACCACCTCCTCAAGGTCAAGTGTATGCTCAGTAGAGTGCAACCAATCCCACCAACCCCAAGAGAAGGAATAATTGGAATGGTAACTAGAACAATCCATCTCAAGGTAACCAAGGTAACCAAGGGCCACCACCTAATGCCCCTCAGGGTGACCAACCTAATCCCATAACCCAAAAATAGGGGAAACAACCCAAGTAAAACAAGGCTCTTTGTACAAATAAACCTTGTGCTTTTTGTGGAGTATTTTTCCATTATACTCATGAGTGCCCCCTTTTACCTAAGATGCACCAAGCATGGGAAGCTCAAGAAAATTCTTCTAGAGGACCTCAGCCCATTGTTCCACCTCCTCCCCCTCTTGCTTCATCACAATCAGTTATGATTACAAATCCTTTTCGCCATCAAGGATATGTAGCTTCCCAAACCACACAGGGTAATGCTAATCCTCAACCTTCATAATCTGGATAGAATAATTACAAGATCATCATGATGAATTTCGATGAAGTCAACACTGAACAATTCAACCTTCAAACTCAATCACGGTAATATGACAAACCCCTTGCCAAGTCAGCGACTTATCCCCAACCCAAAGTATCCACTGGGCCTTTATCGTCACCAAATATCACCTTACAAATCCCTCTACCTAGAGTTTAGGTTCCCTCCAGGATCCCCAAAGGTCCATTACTTTGAAATGTTGCTTCTTCTAGCTCCACCCATACCTATAGCATATTAGATGACTTGGCACAATCTCATGCTTCCATGTCAACACTGAAAGCCTTCCAGATGTGCCCATCCTAATGGAAATCTCTATTATCTACTTTAGGCACTATGAATCCCTCTGATGATTGTCTGATTGTCTTTGACGTTGACAAAACAGATCATCCCCCTAGTCCTTCATCATTTTCTTTTCAAATACCAGTCTCCATAAAGAACATTACGGTCTAGAAATGTATCATATATGAAGGCTCCTCCACCTATGTGATGGCTGCTAATATTTGGAAGAAACTTAGTTCCCCTGACCTATCGCCATCCACTATAACTCTTCATTCTTGGGACATTCATCCCTCGCAGCCCCTCAGTTTATATCGCAACTATCCTATCACCGTTTTTGGAAAGACGACCTTGATTTATATTGAAGTCATTGATGCCCCCTTAGATTACAACATTCTCTTGGGTCATATTTGCACCTATTCCATGTTTTTTGTTGCATATGTTGTCTTTTGAAAACAATTCTTTCCTCATAATAGAAATATTTTTGTTGTCGAAAATTTTAATTACTATGACCCTCGGTCTCATACCTCTCCTCGTACCAATATTTCATCAATGACTAGCAATAAGACTATCACTTCCTTTACTGATGTGTCTCCTAGAGTCTATAAAGATTCCACACTTCTTGGGGCTTATTATGGCCCACCCCCTACTCCTTCTGAGCCTATATTGTCCAATGTTTGCATGCTTCAATCATCACAGGCCACCCACAAGCAGTCTAATATGCCTTCATAGCAGCCAAAACCTCTACAACTCTCTTCTCCCAACTCAACCACGCCTTCAAGTACAATTCCACCAGGCCCATTTCCTTCTACTGGTACCTCTCTCGGTCATTTTCATCCCAAAATCGTTCCCCTAGGTCTTAACCATCCAGGAGAAGTTCCCACAAGTCATTACCCCTCTGGTTATATACATTTCTTATTCCCTCTTATAGGAATATTTTCTACCCCTGATATGGTTGTGTCGAGTCTACATAACATTACCTTGGGGATCCCAGTCTAGTACATTGATCCTCCCACAAACACTCTTCCCAATCAAGTCAAACCTTACATAGATTTGACCCCAGTTCAACCTGTTGTTCCTTCCCCTTCCTTTGCTTCAATTCCATGACAACCTCATCGGGAACCCACTCATGTTGAAAAATCATTTGGCGAAGTGGGAAAAGCCCATAAAAAGGGACCCAAAGACAAGGCACCCCAAGCAACTGCTCCTCCTAAACTACCAAACCCTACTCCTCCATGCACTTTGTGTGATGTTGTTGGCCATGCCACCAATAATTTTCCTGAGCTACCTCATATTAAGAATGTGGTCTCTGATACCTTCCCTAACTCTAAAATTCTCGAGGTCTATGTAACCTTACTTGAGTTAGCTAAGAAGAACAAATCCTTACACATGAATCACCCTTGTGATTTGTGTGATAAATATGGCCATTATTCACATCACTCTCCCCGTCTCGAATATTTCGTGGTACACTCCAAGTTCTTTGTGAGTTAGATGTCGCTCGTAGTGATTCTACTTCCCATCTACTTGCAAGTTCTAGCCCCACCGTTGTGCCATAACTAGAAGTTTCCCAAGCCACCATTGTCATTCCCCCCTCTTGATGTCGATATGATAGATATTTCTACCCCTATTCTCTACCTGTCGTCTTCCATGGGATCGATCTATTCGAACTCTTTAGGAGTTTCCTATCATGCTTATTTCAAACCTATTTTGGAAGACACTTCGGTCTTGTTGAAAATTCAACAAGAAATGTGTCTATAATTTAATTTTCCCTTAATTAAATTGGACAATAAAATGTAATCTTATCTCATAATCACTTGTAATAGTTAACTGAGTGTGATAAAATCAGTTAGCTCATGAATTTTGAGTTGAGGGTGGTTGGTGAGGCATGCAAAGTGATTATATTAGTTATGGAGTTCGAGTTGCAGTTACTGCATTAGTTTAATGCATGAGAAATCAGTAAACTCAATTTATTGAGTTAAAGTTAGTTGAACTAGTTGTAATTGTTTGTTGCACTAGTGAGAGATCAAGTGAATTAAATCATATTTAATTCACATGCAGTGATCTGCTATGCAACTGATGATTTACTATTAATATCTACATGCATGTTAGTTCCAATGGAGACCTAGTTGAGACAAAGGTTAAAGGGATGTTAACTATCAGGTGTATCATTAGTAGGTTGCCTGCATGCAACAAGACATCCATTGGATTTCCCATGAGCATTGCACAGTTTTGGAAGATTGAAATTCCTAAAGAATAGGGATTTCATTCCACATGAATTGCACAAGGTAGGTAGGCTGATTAGAGGCAGGAAATTGGCTAAGTGTTGGTCGATTTTATCCGGGTAGTGTGAGACAGTTGTGAGAGTGCAGGAGACTCTTGTGAGAAGAGTGCATTGTAATTGTTTCATGATTCCATGGTGAATTACAATATAAGATAGAGGGGTTTTGAGTAGCAAGCTTTCCCTGGGAAAATATCTGTATTTGTGGTTTGATTTGTTTCTTTCTTTACTTGTTGTGATTGGTGATCGTGTTTATTTTCCGCAATTGATTTGTAGAAATATTCAGTATCTAGCCTTAGTACATTGCTTGATCAGATTGAATCCATTTATATACATATGTTTGTATAATTCTACATGGTATCAGAGCACAGGAAACCACTATAGTGGAGAATAAATTGAGTTTGTGATTTAATAGAATTTGAATTTGCAAAAGTATTCTTGGTGTGATAGGAGAATCAGGATCAAGATGGCTTTCAATGGCTTGAGATTGGAGTATGCACTTGAGGGAAGCTCTAACTATATTGCGTGGAAAGATAGGATGGAGGCAGTACTGGAGGAAAATGGGCTGAAATAATTCATTGATAATGACATTCCCAAACCCGCTGCAGCAGATGTCTCAAATCTTGATGCTTGGAAAACAAAGGTTGAAAAGGCGAGGAAATCTTACTAGAGGGAGTACGAGACCATGTTGTCTTAAGTCTCTATGGAAAAGTGACACCATATGCAATTCGGAACGCTTTGACATATCTGTTTCAAAGCAGCATTGATCATATAAAATTGGCACTGAAGGAAAAGCTCAGGAAAATCAAAATGGAGAAAGGCGACACTATTCCGAAATAGTTAACCAAGTTTTTCCAATGTCGAGATGAGCTTGGGAGCATCGGAATTACTATTGCAGATGATGACTTGGTGAGCCTAGCTCTTCTAGGCCTTCCCAAGAGTTGGCATAGTTATTAAGACTCTATCAATGGGAGGGAGAAGCTGCCAGATTGGGAACAACTTTGGTCAGATTTGGTGCAAGAAGAATTCAGGCGGAATACCGGGGATGGATCTTCATCTAAGACAAATGATGAAGAAAATTGTGCTTTGGCTGGTAAGGAGAAGAAAGGGAAGGGAAATAAATTATATTCCAAATCTGAGTCCAGCAAAGAAGGCAAGAAATGAGACATGTCTAGAGTGAAGTGTTTTCACTGTCACGAGCATGGACATTATGCCACTAATTGTCCACAAAAGAAGAATAACAAGAAGGCTTAAGGATCTGCAGCTGGTGAGGCTTTGGCCTCACAATTTGAGTTGGACTTCTCGTCATTGCATGCATGGTGTCAAGTTAAATTGGATCAGTGTGGTACTTGGATAGTGGTGCATCTTCCCACATGACAGGAGACAAAGAACTTTTCAGTAGCTTGGAAGAGAAGGACCTCCAGATGCATATCGAAATGGGTGATGACGGGTGGTACAGTGCTACCAGGATTGGTATAGTTACCTTCCAGAGACAATCAGGTAAACCCTTCCTATTAAAATATGTAATGCATGTACCAGGCTTGAAAAATAATTTAGTTTCAGTTGCAATGTTGGAGGATAGAGGTTATGATGTGGTTTTCTGTGAAGGGAAATATTTCTTTCAACACAAAACCATAGTACAAGCCAAGAATATTAGGATTCGTGTGAAGAATCTGTATAAAATTCATGTAGATGGTTGCGCAGCATTGATGGGTAAGGCAGAAAAAGTGGTGAGTCGGGATGAGGGTGAGTTATAGCCCAGGAGATTGGGCCATATACACCACGGAGCCTTGAAGGTCATGCAATAGATTTCTATAGGTCTTCCCAAGGGTACTCTTGTAGAGACAGACACATGCAAGGGATGTACCATGGGGAAGTATGGAAAGGCCACTTTTCACGAGAAGGAGAACCAAGCTTTAGAAATCCTTGAGAGAGTTCACTCTGACGTGTGTGGACCATTCTCTATAGCTTGGATAGAAAATCACACCTATTATGTGATCTTTGATGATGAATTTTCTAGAAAGTGTTGGATCTACTTCGTGCAGAAGAAAGATCAGACGTTCTCAAAATTTTGTGAGTTCAAAGAATTGGTGGAGAAAGACATGGGGAATCATGTGAAGGCTCTTAGGAGTGACAATGGTGGTGAGTACATCTCCAATGAATTCAAGAAATTTTGTAGCAAAGAAGGAATTTGGAGAGAATTGATTGCACCTCATAACCAACAACAGAAAGGGGTTGTAGAAAGAAAGAATAAAACAATTGTGGGTGCAACACGAGCGATGTTGCATGATCAGGGCCTACTTTTGCATCTATGGGTGGAAGCATGCAACACAACGGTATTTGTGCAAAACCGTAGTCCTCATTAAATACTTGGCATGAGTACACTAGAGGAGGCTTTTTCTCAAACTTGATGTTTCATATTTTAAAATTTTTGGCTCATCTGTCTATTTCCATGTGACCAACGATTCCAGGAAGAAGCTCAAACCAACAACTAAGATTGGGATATTTGTAGGGTACACTGATACTCCCCACAACTATCAAGTTTATTTTCCAAACAACAGGATGACTATTGTGAGACAGGATATAAAATTTGATGATGAGAAAGCCATGTGATTGTCCCTTGAGAGGGACCTGGATTTGCATGCAGATGGGGAACTCTTGGTTCCAAAGAATGAACCTCAAGATGTGGAGCAGCCACATGTGGAGGATCATAGAGTGGCAGAAAACACTCATGCAAAGCCATCCACCAAACTTGGTAGAAGGCACACCACGGAAGCTGATAGATTGAGACTTGATGTGGCAAAGCATGTAGGAGCACCTACTTCACTGCCCAAATAGAGACAGTCTCTAGACAATTTTATTGGATAGATGGCTCTTATGAGCAAGAGTATTGTGACAGAACCATCCTCCTTTGAGGAAGCAATGTAGAAACCAATTTGGGTTGATGTTATGGTTGAGGAGTATGACTCCATTGTCAAGAATAGTGCATGGGAATTTGTCCCAAGACTGGTGGGAAAATCATTGGTTGGATCTAAATGGATATATAAGGTGAAGCAGGCAGCATAAGGGAGTGTGGAGAAGTAAAAGGCTATATTTGTAGCCCAGGGATTCTCAAAAGTTGAAGGGATTGACTATGAGGAGACTTTCGCACCAGTTCCGAGATACTTATCGATTAGATCTATCCTTTCACTCTCAACACAAATGGGGTGGCAGATACATCAGATGGATGTGAAAAATGTGTTTCTCAATGGATTTATTGAGAAATAAGTGTACATAGAGTAGCCAGAAGGTTTCGAGATCTTTGACAGTGAGTCACATGTGTGCCGACTCAAGAGAGCACTGCATGGGATGAAACAAGAAACTTGTGCTTGGTACACTAGAATTGACAGCTATTTCACCGGGCTGGGCTTCACCAAAATTGAAGTAGGTGTGAACCTGTACCAGATTGTGGTTGATGGTAAGCTCTTGATTATCGTACTTTATGTTGATGATCTAATTTTGATCGGTGATGAGTAGCTGATAACTTCTTGCAAGGAGGATCTTGCAAGGGAGTTCGAAATGAAGGACATGGGACTCATTCACTATTTCCTTGGTTTGGAAATATGGTTGCGGCATGGTGAGCTATTTGTTTCTAAAGGAAAATATGCCAAAGAGATTTTGAGTAAGTTTCACATGGAGAGATGTAAACCCATGGAGACTCCTTTTCCAGGAAACTAGAGGAAGGATGATGCTACTTCAAGAGAAGTAGTGGATGCTACTGTTTATAGGCAGCTAGTAGGTTCATTGATGTACTTAGTGAAAACCAGACTAGAAATTTTCTACGTAGTTAACCAGCTGAGTCAATCTATAGTTAAGCCGACCAAGATCTTTTAGAAGGTGGGGAAGCATGTCTTGAGATATCTCAAAGGCACTACAGAGTATGGATTATGGCACAGACGAACAAAGGGAGTGAAGCTTCAAGGATTCACCGATGCAAATTGGGCAGGCATTCTATCAAATAGGAAGAGCACATCAGAAGGGATCTTAAGCATAGGATCAACAATAGTTTCTTGGTATAGCAGGAAGCAGTGATCTGTGGCACTCAGTTCAGCCGAGACGGAGTACATGGAAGCAAGTCAAGCTGCATGTGAGAACATCTAGATGAGAAAGATCCTCATTCGTTTTTTTGGTTCTCAAATGGATCCGACGGTGATACATTGTAATAACCATAGTTGCATTAAACTCTTAGTTAATCTGGTATTCCATGATAGGTCCAAGCACATAAACACCCAGTACTACCATCTCAGAGATTGTGTTCAGAGGTGCATTATGTTGCTTCATTGCATCCCCATGGAAGATCAAGATGCAGATATTCTGACAAAGGCACTCGCCAGGAGCAAATTCGAATACCATAGAGGCAGGATCGGGGTGGCAAATAATCCCTTTCTTGTTGAGAGGGAGTGTTGAAAAGTCAACAAGAAATGTGTGTCTAATTTAATTTTCCCTTAATTAAATTAGATAATAAAAGGTAATCTTGTCTCATAATCAGTTGTAATAGTTAACTGAGTGTGATAAACTCAGTTAGCTCATGAATTTCGAGTTGAGGGGTTGGTGAGGCATGCAGAGTGATTCTATTAGTTATGGAGTTTGAGTTGCAGTTGGTGCATTAGTTTAATGCATGAGAAATCAGTTAATTCAATTTATTGAGTTAAATTCAGTTGAAATAGTTGTAATTGTTTGTTGCACTAGTGAGAGATCAAGTGAATTAAATCAGATTTAATTCACATGTAGTGATATGCCATGTAATTGAATATTTACTATTACTAGCTGCATGCATGTTAGTTCCAATGCAGACCCAGTTGAGACAAAGGTTAAAGGGATGTTAACTTTCAGTTGTATCATTAGTAGGTTTCCCGCATGCAGCAAGACATCCATTGGATTTCCCATGAGCATTGTGAAATTTTGGAAGGCTGAAATTCCTAAAGCATAGGGATTGAATTCCACATGAATTGCGCAAGGCAGGCAGGCTGATTAGAGCCGGGAAATTGGCTAAGTGTTGGTTGATTTTGCTCGGGTCAGTGTGAGAGTGCAAGAGACTCTTGTGGGAAGAGTACATTTTAAATGTTTCATGATTCCATGGTGAATATACAATAGAAGATAGAGGGGTTTTGAGGAGCAAGCTTTCCCTGGTAAAATATCTGTATTTGTGGTTTGATTTTCTTCTTTCTTTACTTATTTTGATTGGAATTTGTGTTTATTTTCCACAGTTTATTTTTATAAGGATTCATTATCTATCTTTAGCACATTGCTTGATTAGATTGAATCCATTGATGTACATATGTTTGTATAATTTCTACAGGTATCAACATCAAAATATGTCACATCTACTAGTCATTCGTCCAACCTTTTTGATGATGCATATATGAACCTTATCTCCCATTATGATGATTAATTTCACCCCCCCTTACTTTGAACCCAGGAATTAAAATAACATCCACCTTGTGGCTATTACATTTCCACCCAATGTTTGGGTAAGGGGGCTTCTATTTTCGAGAGTCTAGGAGAAGTAATTCTCCCTAAACCTATTTTTACATATGGTAGTATCGACTCCAGTGCCACTACCCCTCCCCACCTTGAAGAACCTTTAGAGTCTTTAATCACTCTAGATCACCCTCGAGGTGATCCACTTAATCATTCCTCCATATTCAATCAATAACCTAGTCTCTTAGACATTGTTGTTGGTCAAACACTGTGTCGTCTAGGTGAGCATCAGTTCATTATATCCGAAGCCACTCTTTGGTATAGTGACACCATGTATGTGAACCAAAAAATTCAATCCATTTGATTCATATATGAATTTCCAAATGAGATTTGTAATACACCATTTCCTTTCTCTTATTGCATCCTTTATCCATTATTCCTGCAAGAAGACATCCATAAAATAAACAAATGGTGAACCACATCATCAAAATGTGTTTAGAGTCCACTATTATAAATACTTTGGCATGTCCATAGCATGCTACATCCATCCATACAAAATTGGGGGAACGTATGCCCCTACATATCCTCATCATTCTCCGGAGGATCTTGTGTTAGTCGGGCTAAATGCTCGAATCCCTTATTTGAGCACTTGGAACACAATAGCGCTCCACAATCTCATCTAGCTAGGGGCATCATTCCCACCTTTGCATACATGATAATTCCCCTCCATCATCATATGTTGGGGGCCATTATCTCATGCTTGGAGGCATAATGGCACCCCTTTCCACCTTATCACTTAATTAATATCAGTCTTGTCCTAGACCTCAACGATCTAGGTATGGTCGATTATCCTTTCATTCCTTGGATATTTTTTCCTACCGTCCTCTCCGGCGAGCCATATACGCATCACATATCATAGATGATTGATACCATATATTCAAATATCCTATACTATGTGATACAATATTCACCACTTAGTCCCCATGTTTGACTTGGTGGGTAAGGATGATCCTAGACGTTCTCTAGAATTTCATTCTTGTCTTCCTTTCTTACCTTGATTCTTCATTAGGAACCATCATTCCAAGAAGCATTAAGGCCACTTTTAGACAAGTAAGGCCACCTATCTAAGAGTCGCAGATATGAATTCTAACGATCAAATTTTCTCCATTAAGCTCGCTAAGATTTAGGGCCTTCTCCTCCTATCTGAATTCTCCAGCATCTTAATGTGCAAATGAATTGGATTTGGGGGGAAAGAAACCCTTTATAGTTAAAACCCCAGTTTTTCCATCGCCCATTGTGACCAAACTGTAGCTCAGTTTAAAGAACCATTAGCACCGTTTGAATTTTCTCACTAAGTTCTATAATGAGTCTCTCTTTGTTTTTAGTAATTTGACACTTCACTAGGAAGCCACTTTTTCCATGAGGTCTCACTTTGCCGCCTATTGAAATTAAATTTATTCATATGATTTGTTTGTACTTTGGTAACACTTTACCTTTGCACTGTTCGACTCACGTGTCGATTTTTGTCGGGAGTAACCATTTTTTACTTTTGTTTTTATGGCCCCCTCTGGGCCTCCCCCCATGTGGCAACATCATTGATTCACCCTTGTTCGAAGCATCATAGATGAGTCACCCTTGCATCTATGGAGTCTCTTTTGAGTCCCCTTGAGTATTTTTATAGTATATCATCCATATTTGTGTCATATTCATACCATTGTGCCCCTATTTGGCCTCGAGCTATACTGATCCATCTTTTAAAAGCCTATGTATAAGTAATTGTCCATCCCCTCTAGAATCAAGTCAGTTACTTCCAAGTCAACCATGCAAATCATGCTCTGACAAGGGAAGTTGTCAGTTTGCCTCTCATATTGTATCATTCCATTGTCATCCATTATGTCAATTTACCAATCACATTGCTATGACCCTCATGCCTATATTGAGGAATCCTCATTTCCTCACCTCTAGTGGGCCCACTTATGTTGACTTTAGCACATTTATCCAGGAGAGTGGTCTAGAGGGTGGTGTAACTTGGTTCCAAATTTCATCATTTTTCAGTGCCTTAGGTTAAGAAAATAGAATGCTCATTTCCCTTTGACTTGATTGTTTCTTGCATGCTCGACTCCAACTCATTATTGCACGATCGAGAACCATACACTTGATGGCACGATGATCTAGTAGATTGTTCCAGTATTTCTTGCATGTGTGCTAGATGTTCCAGACCTCATGAGGGGGTGGCCCTTTAGGTATCCCCTGTAGAAATTATACAAACATATGTATATCAATGGATTCAATCTGATCAATCAATGTACAAAAGCTAGATATTGAATCCTTCTACAAATCAATTGTGGAAAATAAACACAATCACCAATAAAAAAAAGTAAAGAAAGAATCAAATCAAACCACAACACAGATAATTTCCCTGGGAAAGCTTACTGCTCAAAACCCCTCTGTCTTATATTGTATATTCCACAAGGAATCATGAAACAATGACAATGCACTCTTCTCATAAGAGTCTCTTGTACTCTGCCTATCGTCTCACATTGATCTAGACAAAATTGGGCCAACACTTAGCCAATTCTCAGCCTGTCTTCAGCCTGCCTTGCTCACGCAATTCCTGATGAATGCAATCCCTATTATTTAGGAATTTTAGCCTTCCTCAACTGCAGTGAGTATCATGGGAAATTTTGTGGTGTTTTAACTGCATCTGGGCAGTTTGCTAATACCACAACTGATAGTCAACTTCCCTTTAACCTTTGTCTCAATTGGGTCTCCACTGGAGCTGACATGCATGCAACTATTAATAGTAAATCATCAGTTGCATGGAAGATCACTACATGTGAATTAAATATGATTTAATTCACTTAATCTCTCACTAGTGTAGCAAATAGTTACAACTAGTTCAACTGACTTTAACTCACTTAATTGAGTTAACTAATTTCTCATGCACTTAACTGCAACTTGAACTCTAAAACACATAGAATCACTGTGCATGCCTCACCAACTACCCTCAACTCGAAATTCATGAGCTAACTGAGTTCATCACACTCAATTAACTATTACAAGTGATTATGAGATAAGATTACATTTTATTGTCCAATTTAATTAAGGGATAATTAAGTTTGACACATTTCCAATTTATTAAATAAATTCAATTACACACTAATGTATTGCTAGGACCCATCACTACATGACATGTGGTCCCACACTAGTGTAGGTGCTTTCATGTTGTTTCTGGATGCCAATTTCACTGTTTCTTGTTGCAAACTTCAACACTCCCTCTCAGCAAGAAAGGAATGTCCTTGCATGCAACATGCAACTCTTGCATGCAACACTTCTGTAGTGTTTCTCACACATGCAACTCTTGCATGCAACACTTCTCTAGTGTTTCTCGTACATGCAAATTTTTCATGCAACACTTCCGAAACTGAATAGCCTCCAAAAAACTGAATCAGTATAATGCATTTGTCATCAGAGTCTTCTGATTGTGGGTACCTACTGCAAATGTCTACTGGACTCTCTGCGATGTTGACACCTGCATCCATGCACTCTGCACTACTGCCAACTCTGATCTGAGCTCTAGTATGTGATACCTATCACTCTGATTTATTTCCTCCTGACATCTGACTTCATCAATCTAACCGATCCTTCCCACCACTGTTGTATTGTGGGCTCCTCGTAGCCAAGTTCGATCCATGAGACACACCATCTCAATGAACCCTGCCCAAATTTATCCTTGGGATTAATTATGCACATCGCCCCACCTCACACCAAAAGGTGTAGCTGCATGCACTCCCTCTGCCCATCTGGCTTGAAATTTCTCTGCTTGAGTGGTTTCAACCACTCCATGATCCTCCGCATATGGCTGCTCCACATCTTTAGGTTCATTCTTTGGAACCAACAATTCCTCATATGCATGCAAATCAAGCTCCCTCTCAAGGGAAAATTGCATGGATTTATCATGCTTCCCCATGGTACATCCCTTGCATGTGTCTATTTGCGCAAGAGTACCCTTTGGAAGCCCCGTAGAAATATGTTGCATGACCTTCAAAGTTCCGTGGTGTAGATGACCCAATTTCTTGTGCCATAACTCACCCTCATCCCGACTCACCACTTTGTATGCTTTACCCATCAATGTTGTGCAGCCATCTACATCAAGTTTATAGATATTCTTCACATGAATCCCAATCTTCTTGGCTTGTCATGTGGCTTTGTGTCGAAGGAAAGATTTCCCTTCACAGAAAACCACATCATAACCTCTATCCTCCAACATTGCGACTGAAACTAAATTATTTTCAAGCCTGGTACATGCATTACATATTTTAATAAGAAGGGTTTACCTGAATGTCTCTGGAAGATAACTGCACCAATCCTGATAACACTATACCCCTCGTCATCACCCATTTCGATATGCATCTGGAGGTCCTTCTCCTCAATGCTACTGAAAAGTTCTTTGTCTCCCGTCATGTGGAAAGATGCACCACTATCCAAGTACCACACTGATCCCATCGCACTTGACACCATGCATGAAATGAGCGAGAATTCAAGCTCAAATTTCAAGGCCAAAGCCTCACCAGCTGCAGATCTTGAAGCCTTCTTGTTCTTCTTCTTTTGTGGACAATTAGTGGCATAATGTCCATGCTTGTGATAGCGAAAACACTTCACTCTGGACATTTCACGCTCCTTGCCTTCTTCGCCGGACTCAGATTTGGAATAGGATTTATTTCCCTTCCCCTTCTTCACCTTACCAGCCAAAGCACAATTTTATTCATCATCATTCTTAGATGAATATCCATCCCTGGTATTCTGCCTGAATTCTTCTAGCACCAAATCCGACCAAAGTCATTCCCAATCTGATAGCTTCTCCCTCCCATTGACAGAGTCCTGATAACTATGCCAACTCTTGGGAAGTCCTAGAAGAGCTAGGCTCACCAAGTCATCATCTGCGGCAATAATTCCTACACTCCTAACCTCATTTCGACATTGGAAAAACGTGGTCAAGTATACTGGAATAATGTCACCTTTCTCCATTTTGATTTTCCTAAGCTTGTCCTTTAGTGCCAATTTTCTATGATCACTACTGCTCTCAAATAGATATGTCAAAGCCTTCCACATTGTATATGGAGTTTCTTTGATATGGATACTTGAGACAATGTGGTCTTGTACTCCCTCCAGTAAGATCCTCCTTGCCCTTGCAACCTTCTTTTGCCAAGCATCAAGATTTGCAGCATTTGATACAAGGGGTTTGGGAACATCATTATCAATGAATTCTTTCAGCCCATTGTCCTCCAGTACGACCTCCATCCTGTCTTTCCACCCAATATAATTGAAACTTCCCTCGAGTGCATACTCCAATCTCAAGCCATTGAAATCCATTTCGATCCTGATTTTCCTGTCGCACCAATAATACTTTTGCAAATTCGAATTCTATTTAGTCACAAACTCAGCTTCTCCTCCACTATAGTGATTTCATATGCTATGATACCATGTAGAATTATACAAACTTGTGTATATCAATGGATCTAATCTGATCAAGCAATGTACGTGTAGAAATTTTAATACAATTATGTATTTCCTAGATTCTCCTGATCTAACAATTATATGCCACTGTTAAATATAGAATCCTTCTACTAAAATCTTTGCGGAAATTTAATCGCCAATTGCAAACACATGAAGAAAGATCAATTACACATAACACAGATGTTTTTACCGGGAAATTATAAAGCTAAAAAACCCACTATCATATATTATGTATATATCATGGATCATGAAACAATCTCATACAAAACTCTAATCCAAGAGCTATTAGTACAATATACAATCGTCTCACACTGTCATACAAAAATTGGCAAATACATGTGCCAATTTACTGCCTCCTGACAGCCTGCCTCCACTACGCAATCCCTGCTAATCAAAATCCCTGAATGAATGAGATCTTGCCTTGCCTTGACTACACAATCCTCATTGGCATCTCCAATGTGCGTGTGGTTGCAAGAGTGCACCCACTAATATCACAACTGATAGTCAAACTGTCCCTTTCACCTATCTCTCAACTCGGTCTGGACCACTGGATCTGACATGCAAGTAGTTAACAATAGTAAATCTTCAGTTGCATGTGAGATCACTCCATGTGAACTAATTTAATATTTAATTCACTGATCTCTCACTAGTGTATCTTTAGTTACAACTAGTTACAACTAGCGCAACTGAGTTAAACTACTTTACAACTCACATAACTACACATCCAACTTTGTTACAACTTCGAATCACTCAGTTACAACTAAGTCCACTTTCATGTCCCACCAACCAACCTTAGAACTCGAAATTCCTTCAGCTAACTGGTTTGCCACATCAGTTAACTAAAATCAAGTGCTTCAAGATAACAGATGATTATTTATTGTCTAATTATTATTAAGAGATAATAGTAATCGACATGCATTCTATTTTTAGACATGAGATTTATAAATAGACTTCACCCATGCATCTAAAAGTATAAACTCATATATAAATAGAATTCTCTCAACCATATATAAATAGACTCCTGCTATAAATAGAATTTTCTCAACATTCTGAAAATAAACATACACCTAAAAATAGCTTGCGGGCCCCACCTAGTGTAGGTGCTTAATTTTCACTAGGATCATCATCTTGTTGAATCTCAACACTCCTTCTCAAAAATAAAGGGATTATCCTTCACCCCGATCCTCTCTCTATGGTATTCGAATTTTCTCTTGGTGAGCACCTTCGTCAAAATATCTACATCCTGATCTTTCATAGGAATGTACTGAAGCAACATGATCTTCCACTGCACACAATCTTTGATATGATGATACCAGATATCTATATGCTTAGATCTATCATGAAACACGGTATTAATCGAGAGTTTAATGCAACTCTGATTATCACAATGAATCATTGTAGGATCTAAATGAGAACCAAACAAACCAACCAAGATCTTTCTCATCCAGATAGCCTCACATGTAGCTTGACTTGCTGCCATGTATTCTGCTTCCAATGAATTGAGTGCCACGGATCTCTGTTTCCTGCTGTACCAAGAAACAATTGTAGATCTGATACTGAAGACCCCTCCTAATGTGCTCTTTCTGTCCGTTGAGCTGCCCACCCAATCTGCATCCGTGAAGCCATGCAATTTCACCTCATCCATCTGTCTGTACCATAAGCCATACTTAGATGTGCCCCTGAGATATCTCAGAACATGCTTGCCTGCCTTCCAAAAGAGCTTGGTAGGCTTTACCATCGCTTGACTAAGTTGGTTCACCACATAGCATATGTCTGGTCTTGTATTTACTAAATACATTAGCAAACCCACTAACTGTCGATAGACAATAGCATCCACTACCTCTCCAGATGTAGCGTCCTCTTTCCTCCAGTTTCCTGGAAGAAGAGTATCCATGGGTTTGTAGCCCTCCATGTGAAACTTACCCAATATCTCCCTTGCATACTTGCCTCGAGACACAAAAATTTCACCTTCTCGCTGCCATATTTCCAATCCAAGGAAATAATGAAGGAGGCACATATCCTTCATCTCGAACTCCTTTGTAAGGTCCTCCTTGCATGAGTGTATCAGCTGATCATCACCAGTCAGTATTAAATCATCAACATAAAGAACAATAATTAATAGCTTAACCTTCACCACAATTTGGTATAGGTTTGCATCCTCCTCACTATTGGTGAAGCCAAGTCCGGTGAAATAGTTGTTGATCTGAGTGTACCAAGCACGAGGTGCTTGCTTCAACCCATAAAACATTTTTTTGAGTTTGCACACATGCGAATCGCTATTGAAGATCTCAAATCCTTTAGGCTGTTCAATTTACACTTCTCCCTCAATGATCCCATTAAGGAACACGGTCTTCACATCCATCTGATGAATGCGCCAACCCATCTGCACTAAGAGAGCAAGGATGGTCCTTATGGAATAATATCATGCGACAGGTGCAAAGGTTTCTTCATAATCAATTCCCTCGATATGTGAGAAGCCCTGGGCCACAAATCTGACCTTGTATTTCTCAACACTCCCATTAGCAGCTTTCTTTACCTTGTAGATCCATCTTGAACCTACCACTAATTTATCAATCGGCCTTGGAACAATTTCCAAAGCACTATTTCTGACAATGGAGTCATACTCCTCCACCATTGCATCTAGCCATGTGAGCTCCTTCACTGCTTCCTAAAAGGAAGATGGCTCAATCACAGTACATTTTCTCATGAGAGCCATGTATCCAGTGAATCGGTCAGGAGACTGTCTCTATCTGTGCTGTGAAGTAGGGACTCCTACATTTTGTGTCGCATCAAGCTTCAACCTCTCAGCTTATGTGGTACGCCTTTTACCAGTTCTAATGTTTGATTCTGCGTGAGTGAACTCCACTCCATGAACCTCCTCCTATGGCTGATCCACATCTAGAGACTCATCTTTGGGAACCAAAATTTCATCCTCTACATGTAAGTCTAGCTCCCTCTTAAGCGACAACTTCATGGCTTTCTCCTCATTGAATTTTATATCCCGTTGCACCACAATAATTCAAATGTTTGGAAAATACACACAATAATTATGGGATTTTTCTGTGTACTGCACAAATATCCCAACTTCAGCAATCGGCTCCATCTTCTTCATGGCGTTCTTGGTCACATGCACATAAACAGATGAGCCAAAAATCTTAAAGTGAGAAACCTCTGGTTTCTTACCAGTAAGAGCTTCTTCAGGTGTACTCATGCCAAGTACTCTATGAGGACAAAAAAATTTCACATAAACCACAGTGTTGCATGCTTCTGCCCACAAATGCATTGATAGGTCCTGATCATGCAGCATAACTCGTGCAGCACCCACGATCATTTTTTTCTTCCTCTCTGCGACCCCATTTTACTGTGGGTTATGAGGCACTATGAGTTCTCTTCGAATTCCTTCTTTTCTATAGAAGTATTTGAATTCATTCGAGATGTATTCTCCACCATTATCACTTTGCAAAGCCTTCACTTGCTTCCCCGACGCTTTCTCAACCAATGCCTTAAACTCATAGAACTTTGAGAATGTTTAATCCTTCTTCTGCATGAAGAATATCCAACATTTACGAGAAAATTCATCAACAAAAATAGCATAATACCTGTGTTTTGTTGTTGAAGCAACCGAGAATGGTCCACACACGTCTGTGTGAACTCTCTCCAGGATCACCGAAGCACGGTTCTCCTTTTCATGAAAGGTGGAGTTTGCATACTTCCCCATGGTGCAACCCTTACATTGATCTAACTGAGCAAGTGTTCCCATTGGAATTCTAGTAGATATTTGCTACATGACTTTCAAAGCTCCATGATGAAGATGGCCCAATTGCGTGTGCCATAATTCACCCTCATCCCCAGGCTCACCACTTTTTCTGCCTTGCCCATCATTGCAGCACAGCCTTCTACCTCCAGCTTGTAGAGATTCTTAACTTGAATCCCTATCCTCTTGGCTTGACCTGTTTTTTTATGTCGCAGGAAAGCTTTTCCATCGTTGAAAACAACGTCATGGCCTCTGTCCTCCAACATCGCGACTGAGACCAAGTTTTTCTTCAGACCTGGAACATGCATAACATCTTTCAATTGAAGTGGTTTACCTGACTCCCTCTCAAAGGTAATGGTACCAATGTTGGTTGAACTATATCGTCCATCATCGCCCATCTCTATATGCATTTGGAGATATTTCTCCTCCAAGTCACTGAAAGGCTGCTTATCTCCCGTCATGTGGAAGGAAGCACCACTATCAAGATACCACATTGATCCCATTGTGCTTGAAACCAAGCATGTGATCAAAGAGAAATAAATTTCAAATTGCGAGGCAAGGGCCTCAACAGCTGCAGCTCCAGCGGCCTTCTTGTTCTTATTTTTCTATGGGTATTTAGTGGTGAGATGCCCATGTTCGTGACAGTTAAAACACTTCACCTTGGAAAAATCCAGCTTCTTGCCTTTAGACTCAGATTTTGAATGGGATTTCTTCCCCTTCCCTTTCCTTGCCTCGGCAGCCAAAGCACAACCTCTTCATCATCATGCTTTGATGAAGAGCCAGCTCTGGTGTTCCGCCTGAACTCCTCCTGCACTAGATCCGACCACAGTCATTCCCAATCTCGCAGTTTTTCCTGTCTATTGATAGATTCTTGATAACTGTGCCAACTCTTAGGAAGTCCCAAGAGAGCCAAGCTCACCAAATCATCATCAGCAACCGTGATTCCCACACTCCCTAGTTCATCCCGACATTGGTCAAACTTTGTGAGATACTTAGGAATATTTTCGCCCTTTTCCATCTTGATATTTCTGAGTTTATCCTTCAGCGCCAATTTCCTATAGTCGCTACTACTTTGGAAAAGATCCGTCAAAGACTTCCACATAGAAAATGGAGTGGATTTCCCATGAAGGCTTGAGACAATATGGTCTTGCACACCTTCCAACAGAATCCTTCTCGTCTTTGCTAATTTCTTTTGCCAGGCATCAAGTAATGCAGCATTCGTCGAAGTGGACTTAGGAACATCATTGTCGATGAATTCCTTCAAGCCATTATCTTCAAGCACCGCCTCCATCCTATCCTTCCATGCAATGTAGTTCAAGCTACCCTCGAGTGCATACTCTAGCCGCAAACCATTGAAAGCCATTTCGATGTTTACTCAACTGTTGCACCAAGAAATTCTTGCAACAAATTGGAATTTTTTCCTCCAACAAACTCAGCTACTGCTTCAAAATTGCAATCTTCTTTGCTCCAATATCATGTAGAAATTTTAATACAATGATGTATTGCATGGATTCTCCTGATCTAACAACTATATGCCACTGTTAAATACAGAATCCTTCTACTAAAATCTTTGCGGAAATTTATCGCCAACTGCAAACACATGAAGAAAGATCAATCACACATAACACATATGTTTTTACTGGGAGAGGATAAAGCTAAAAACCCCACTATCATATATGTATATATCATGGATCATGAAAATCATACAAAATTTAACCAAGAGCTTTCCGTAGAATATACAATTGCCTCACATTGTCATACAAAAATTGGCAAATACATGCGCCCAATTACTACCTCTCGAAACCCTTCGCCCACCTGACAAATCTCACCGATCACAACTCTAATGAATGAGATCTGTATTTCCTTGACTACACAATCCTCAATAAGATTCTAATGTATATGTGTGGTTGCAAGAGTGCACCCACTAATGTCACAACTGATAGTCAAACTGTCCCTTTCACCTATCTCTCAACTGGGTCTCCACTGGATCTGACATGCATGTAGTTAACAATAGTAAATCTTCAGTTGCATGTGAGATCACTCCATGTGAATAAATTTAATATTTAATCCACTGATCTCCCACTAGTGTATCTTTAGTTACAACTAGTTACAACTAGCACAACTAAGTTTAAATCACTTAACTAAGTTAAACTACTTTACAACTCACACAACTACACATTCAAATCTGTTACAACTTCAAATCACTCAGTTACAACTAAGTCCACTTGCATGTCCCACCAACCAACCTTAGAACTCGAAATTCCTTCAGCTAACTGGTTTTCCACATCAGTTAACTGAAATCAAGTGCTTCAAGAGAATATATTATTATTTATTGTCTAATTATTAGTAAGAGATAATAATAATCGACATGCATTCTATTTTTAGACATGTGATCTATAAATAGACTCCGCCCATGCATCTAAAAATAGAAACTCATCTATAAATAGAATTTTCTCAACCATCTATAAATAGACTCTTGCTATAAATAGAATTTGCTCAACATTCTAAAAATTGACATACACCTAAAAATAGCTCGCGAGCCCCACCTAGTGTAGGTACTTAATTTTCACTAGGATCATCATCTTGTTGAATCTCAACAATACTAAAGCTATATGTTGAATCCTTCTACAAATCAATTGCGGAAAATCAACACAATCGCCAATCAATACAAGTAAAGAAAGAATCAAATCGAACCACAACACAGATAATTTCTTGGGGAAAGCTTACTTCTCAAAACCCCTCTATCTTGTATTGTATATTCCACAAGGAATCATGAAACAATTAAAATGCATTCTTCTCACAAGAGTCTAGTGCACTATGCTTATCGTCTCACACTGATCCAAACAAAATCGGGCCAACACTTAGCCAATTCTCAGCATGTATTTAGCCTACTTGCTCACGCAATTCCTCATGAATGCAATCCCTATTCTTTAGGAATTTCAGCCTTCCTCAACTGCGGTGAGTATCATGGGAAATCATGTGGTGTTTTTACTGCATCTGGGAAGTTTTCTAATATCACAACTGATAGTCAACTTCCCTTTAACCTTTGTCTCAACTGGGTCTCCACTGGAACTGACATGCATGCAACTATTAATAGTAAATCATCAGTTGCATCACAGATCACTGCATGTGAATTAAATATGATTTAATTCACTTGATCTCTCACTAGTGCAACAAACAGTTACAACTAGTTCAATTGACTTTAACTCACTTAATTGAGTTAACTGATTTCTCATGCATTAAACTCATGCACTTAACTGCAACTTGAACTCTAAAATACATAGAATCACTCTGCATGCCTCACCAACTACCCTCAACTCGAAATTCATGAGCTAACTAAGTTTATCACACTCAGTTAACTATTACCAATGATTATGAGATAAGATTACATTTTATTGTCCAATTTAATTAAGGGATAATTAAATTTAACATGTTTCCAATTTATTAAATAAATTGAATTCCACACTAATATATTGCTAGGACCCATCACTACATGAACTATGGTCCCACACTAGTGTAGGTGCTGCCATGTTGTTTCTGGATGCCAATCTCATTGTTTCTTGTTGCAAACTTCAACATCCCCCCACAAGCCCAAATGTCAATAGATGCCATTCTGCAGATTTGACTGGCTCATAACATGCATATCTCATTCATATGATCCATTCATATCTCCATAGTCCTTTCTGTTAAAATGTGCAATTGCAGTCAAATTCCACTTTGGAAATCTCACTTTATGGATATAATGATTGCATTTAATTCCTCTTTTTGTGAGGACCAAAATCGACCTAAAGATCACTCAAATCAGATAAGGAAAAGTGTATTTATGAAGAAACACCCACATGTGCATATTTGATAAGGTCAACCCTAAATAAAAGTGGAAACCCATAGAAGACTATACATACAAGTCACCTCTACCTCGTTTGGATATCATTATGAGACACTCTTCTATCTTTGTTTTTGGCTTGCAAAGGTCGGAGGCTCGTCTATGGAGGAACATGTTCGCTCTGAGGTGAAATTGCAGGGTCCGAAGCTCACATCTCAATTTTAGGTTTTTGGGTCATAGTCTTTGGAATATCACAAGAAGAAGTCGACCGCAGTCGCTCACATAGAAGCTCATCTGTGTGGCTGGAGCCTTCCATTTGCATGAACGACTCTCCATCCATGCAACTGGGAGTTAGGTTTTCATAATCTCAATCGCTCGCTTCCTCAATCCAAATCCGACCCCAGTCGCTCGCATGAGACTGGGGTACAACAGACCTTGGATATCTGAAATTATAGAGATACAACAACTTAGTTATCGAGCTCCTAAAAATCAAGAAAAAGGTGTGTATTTTTTAAATTTTGCATAACTTTTATTTGAAAAAACAGTTTGAAGTGATTCAAAGGGTATATTGAAGCATATATATCATTAGTTGGTTATAAAATGCCTCCCAAACAAAATAATTATACACCCATTAATTCCTCAAAAAGCTCGACTATGACTCATGAAGAGGAAGAATTGCAACATGATATATCAAAATTACGGGACCAGGTGCAACAAATTTCGCTCTCACAAAAACAACAAAAGATGAACTAAAAGGGGACATGGATGGCTTAAAAGGGGAAACATATGGCTTAAAAGGCGACATGGATGTTTTAAAATAAAAAATAAACATGAATGGTTTAAAATAAAAAATAAACATGAATGGTTTAAAAGCAGACATGGAAGGTTTGAAAAAATGACTACAAGAAATGCTTCCTAATGGCAAAAAGGTATTCCATGAAACCCATGAGGAGAAAAAAAGGAATATAAATTATGATTTTAGAGACTCCAATTTTGGGTTTAAGGCCCACCATATTCCAAAGATCAATATGATGAATTTTGATAGCAAGGATCCTGTAACATGGATACTACAGATGGAATAATATTTTGATCTCCATAATGTGGAACACACACAAAAGGTATGGATTACATCTTTATATTTAAACCCAATCGTTTTGTATGGTACCAATGGATTTATTAACATAAACCACTTGTCACTTGGTCAATTTTCACGGAGGAAATGATAACACATTATGAGGATACAAAGAGCAACACCTTCTTTAGCCAATTGATAAATCTCAAACAAAATGGTTCAATGGCAGAGCACATTGAGGACTTCCAAAAATTGAATATTAAGGTAATTGATATTCTAGATGAGCATAGGATTGATGTCTTCATAGAGACTTTGAAGGATAAAATCCAACATGAGGTTCACCTTTGGGAACCTGATTCATTAGAGAAGGCATTCAGGGTGGCAAGAAAAGTGGAAAGAGAAATTATGGCAACAAGGAAGTCTACCACTCACAACTATAATATGGAAGTGTTGTTGCTCCTAGCCTTCCACAACCTACAAAGATGACACCACAACGATTGGAGAAAAAATAAAAAGGGCTTTGTTACAGTTGTGCTAGCAAATACACTAAAGGTCATAAGTGTGTTTAGAAGAAATTATTCTACATAGATTGTGAAGAGGAGGAAGAAAAGGAACAAGAAACATCAACAGAGGAAGATATACACCAGGAACCAACCCTAGAGAAAGAAGAAATGATTTCGACCATATCTTGTAATACATTGGTAGGAATTAACACTCCTCAAACCCTCAAGATAGAAGGATATATCAAGAAGGAAAAGATAATCATATTGATTGATTCAGATAGTAACCATAATTTTATTCATTGTAAGATAACCAAGGAATTGAATTGCTTCCTATATCGAGCACCAGAGTGTCAAGTGATGGTTGCAAATGAAGGAACTATAATCGTTCTGGAAAGTGCCATAATATCAAGCTAACCATGGGGGAATATGTATTAGATAATCCAATGCTTTCCATTCAAATGGGTTATGTTGATGTTGTAATGGGAGTCCTATGGTTACAATCTTTGGGGACAATAGCTTTTAATTTTCAAAAACTTTTGTTAATTTTTTTTTGTGAAGGAAAGGAATTTGAATTAAGGGGTATCACATGGATACCAAGAAAGATAATTAACTCTAATGGAATGACAAAGCTTAAAGAAAAACGAGGCATAATTACACAATTATGCTCACTAGAGGTTCAAACATCAAAATCATCTATTTCTCCAGATCTCCAAAAAGTCTTGGAAAATCATTCCAAAGTATTTAGGACTCCCAAAGGCCTCCCACCTATTCGTGATAATGATCATGGTATTCATTTGATTCCAGGAAGTGTTCCTCCAAACATCAAACTTTACATATATCCCTATGCTGAAAAGAGTGAAATTGAACATATGGTTCCAGAAATGCTAGAGGTTGGTATAATTCAACCTAGTCAAATTTATTTCTTTGTTCCATTAGTATTGGTGCACAAGAAGGATGGATCATGGCGTATGTGTCCAGATTATAGGGAGCTCAATAAGCTCATTATTAAAGATAAATTTACCATTCCTGTCATTGATGAATTGTTGGATGAATTACATAGAGAAATTTACTTCACCAAGTTGGATCTTCCTTTAGGATATCATCAAATTAGAATGAAAACCAAAGACATTCCGAAAACAACATTCATAACTCATGAGAGTCATTATGAATTTATGGTCATGCCTTTTGGCCTTACTAATGCACCTTCCACATTTCAAGGTTTGATGAATTCTATTTTCAAACCCTTCCTTAGAAAAGTTGTTCTAGTATTTTTAGATGATATACTAATCTACAACAAGTCTTGGAAGGATCATGCTTAACATATTGATAAAGTTCTCAAACTATTGGAGGAGAAACAATTTTATGAAAAAACCTCCAAATGTTTCTTTGGAGTACAAGAGGTGGAATATTTGTGTCACATTGTATCTCATGAGGGTATTGAGGTGGACCTTGTTGGGTCTCAGAATTGTCCTTAAAAAGACATCCACTTTCACCATCATGTCCATTATATCAACTCCATTTCACTAGCATGTCACTACATTCATCTCATTTTCATCATCATTTGGGTTACCCTTGTGTTTTCCAAACATTATTAATTTCTAGTATTTTTAAGTGAATTTGTGATTAGAAGTTAGGAAATAATATGCATATACTTATACCTTAAAAGTGGAAAGAATTTTGTGACATGTGTGGGTTCATTGGAAGCTTCCAAGGCCCTCTTATGTGGCTCCCAAAGATCAAATTCGAATTTATCTTCATGATATGAAGGAGATTTGAAGGAGGGATATGTGGCTTATGGTTAGCAAATTGGTTGAGAATATTATGGATCAAAGGAGAAGAAGAAGGATCCTCATTAATAAGGAGGTTGCTTAAGAATTTGTATAAATAGGAGATCTCTCTCCTTTATTTGTAATCTTGTTAATCTTGTTATTTTGTACTTTATAATTTTGGAGAACTAGAATAAAGCTTTGAGGTTCCAAGCATGGATGCAAATGTGAAGTAGGAGATATCATGAAGCATATTAGAATGTAAGATAGAATAAGTTATTTTGCAAATTGTTTTGATATTAATTTTTATTTCATTCAAGTATGTCATTTCATTTTAATTGTTATGATGTTTTCATTTCATTGAAAGTTTGATAGTTTAGATTTTCCATTCATGCAAGTTTAATTCATGCAAGTGTGTTCGACTGGTCGATTGTAGATTTAATTTTCATGTAAGAGTGTTTTTGAATTCATGAAGAATGATAGATTAGATCTCATTTATGCAGTTATTTACATTTACAGTTGACTGTTGAATCTTTTGCTCTCTAAGTCATCTCAAGAAAGTGGCCCTGTCATTTTCCAATTGGGTCAGATTTGGGCATTCGGTTATACAACAACCATAGGTTTCTAATTTATGCATGTGTGTTAGATTAGTTTTCAATTTTGTCAAGTATTTTCCTACATTTTGGTCAAGCATTTATATTGCATCCATTTTCCTGCATTTCAGTCAAGCATTTAGATTGCATCAATTTTCCTGCATTTCGGTCAAGCATTTAGATTGCATCCATTTTCCTGCATTTCTGTCAAGCGTTTAGATTAATAATTTAATGTCTTTGGAATTGATTTTTGAATTAGATTATATGATTTTGGTTTTCATTATTTAATTAGAATTGCAAGCGTCAATTAGAATTCAATTATGCAAGTAGATTAAATTTTAATTCCTGAATGTAGAATAGATTTTCAAGTTAATATAGGAATGGTGTGATTAGGTTAGTTTTTAGTTTTCATAAACTGTTCCCTAGCATATATTGTGCAGGTATGTCTCACAAGTCATACGGATCCCGAATTGATAATTTATGTTAGTAATCTAATACAAATTATTTTACTCAACATACCCTAACAAAATTAAAGCCATTAAGGAATGGAAAATCCCCACAACCATAAAGCATCTTCAAGGATTTCTCGGGTTGACGACATATTATCACAAGTTTGTTAATATTTATGGGAGATTAGTAGCACCTCTAACAAAATTACTAAAGAATGATACATCTTCTTGGACTTCAAAAGCAACTAAGGTATTTGAACATCTTAAAGAGGCAATGTGCCAAGCACCGGTCTTAGATACTCCAAACTTCACAAAAACCTTTATTGCGGAATGTGATGCCTAAGGAAATGGAATTGGTGTTGTTTTAATGCAAGAAGGAAGACCCATTGCTTTTGAAAGTCGTCCAATCAAAGGAAATTGTTTACACAAACCTATTTATGAGAAGGAAATGTTGAAAATACTCCATGCACTAAAGCAATGACAACCTTACCTAATGAGAATAAACGTCAAGGTAAAAAAAAATCATGATAGTCTTAAATACCTTTTGGAACAAAGATTATATTCAAAAGAGCAACAAAAATAGGTCACAAAGATGTTGTGTTATGAATTTGAAATCATCTACAAAAAAGGGAAGCAAAATGTTATTGCAGTTGCACTCTAAAGAAAGGATGAGGATGTGTAAGCATTTCTTTGTGCCATTTCTATTACCCAACCTCATTGGATAACTGAAGCAAGGGATGAATGGAAGAATGACGAAGAGGTGTGGATAGCCATTTAAAAGTTGTTGCAAGATCCCATTACATTTGATACATTTAGATGAAAAAATGATTAATTATGGTACAAATATCACTTATATATTTGTAAGAATTCCCAACCCAAGCAAAAGATTATTTTTCAATTGCACATCTCCCCCTTAGAAGGGTACTAAGGATTTTTTAAAACTTACCACAGGGCCAAGAAGGAATTTTTTTGGGATGGCCTTAAATCTAATATTTAGAAGTTTGTGGCAGAATGTTTGGTTTTCCAACAAAATAAAGCTGTGACAATTAAGACCCTAGGTCTGTTACAACCTTTAACCATTCCAAGTCAGTTTTTGGAGGAGGTCTCAGTGGATTTTATCACAGGTTTACCCAAGTCTGAAGGAAAGAGTGTCATCATGGTGGTAGTTAATAGAATTACCAAGTATGCACACTTTTGTGCATTATCCCATCCTTTTAAATCCAGTACAGTTGCTACTGCATTTATGAAAACCATTCAAAAGCTACATGGAAACCCAAATATTATTGTAAGTGACGAAGATCCCATTTTCAATGGAAAATTTGGAAGGAATTATTTTATTGTCTTAGTACTCAATTAGATCATAACTCATCTTATCATCCTCAATCTGATGAGCAAACTGAGATAGTGAATAATTGTTTGGAAGGATAACTTTGTTGCTTTGTATCTGATAAACAAACACAATGGGTCAAGTGGTTACCTATAGCTGAATGGTGGCATAAAACTTACTTCCATACTGCATCAAAAATGACTCCATTTATGGTACTTTAAGGATATCATCCACCATCCATCACATAATCTTTAAGAGGAAATTCTAAGGTTCAAGTAGTGGAAGGTCACATCGAGCATCAACACTAAGTTCTCCAACTCTTAAAGAATAACCTCACTCTGGTGCAGAATCAAATGAAACAATAGGAAGATTAGCATTGCAGTGAAAGAAGTTTTGATGTAGGCGACTGGGTATTTTTACAACTACAATCATACAAAACAAATGTCCCTCAAACAAGCTAAGAAGGATACTAAATTATCACCCAAGTACTATGTTCCTTACACAGTGTTGCAAAAGATTGGTACTATGGCATACAAATTGGAGTTGCCTACATCTTCCCAAGTACACCTAGTTTTCCATGTTTCAAGCTTAAAGAAGGCTATTGGTGACAAGCTCCCAGTTCAAACAGTGTTGCTACAACTTGACGAAGAAGGATAAAACATATTTGAGCCTGACGAAGTCACAAAAACAAGAACTCGATAGCTACAAAATTGATTAATTTCATCGTATCTCATTAAGTGGAAGAACTTACCCATTGAAGATTCCACATGGGAGGATGATAATTTTATACAGAAGCATCCAAAACTACTTAAGCGTTGAGGACAACACTTTTTTGAAGGAGAGGGGCATGTTAAGTCCCTATAATATGAGCGTATTCCCCTTATTTTTATTGTTAGTGTATCCCCCTATTGTTATTGTTGTGCGCATGTATCCCCTAGGTTGTTATTGTTGTGCCCCATAGAAACCCACTATTGTTATTGTTAGGTAGGCTCTGATTATATTGTGACCCTTTAGACTCCTATATATACCAAGGAGGTCTTATCATTTGTATCATCCAAGAATTGTTCATTTATGTTATGTAAAGGAAGTTTCCCCCTCGAAGAGGATAATTCTTAAGTCATTGATGTATCTTTTCTTCTATTTTATGAGCTGATTGCATAACATAATTTACTTAGTCTCTTTGCTTTTAAATTCCATCTTCAGGGTTCTAGGGACATTATAACACATTAAAGAAGATTATTCATGAGTTGGATGCAAGTTTGGATGAGTTTCAGAAGAAAAATGCAAAATGCTATAGGAGTTTATGTTTTGCTACAGGAAATGATCCAACGAGCAGCGAAATGTGCTAAGGACCCGGTTTGAAAGCAAAATGAGGCTAATGAAGGCTAAGGAATGAGAAAGTAATCATGTTCATTTCATCATGTCAATGGCATAAGGACTTATTTAGCAAATGGGTGGTTGTAGAGTCTCCTATAGCTCTGTAAAAACAAGGGGACTATATAGTTACAACAAACAATAATGATAAGCAACAAATAAATGTCATCAACTAAAGTAAACTCAAATGCATGAAACAATATGCCAATTGAACAAGATAATCATTGCTAAATCTACCATCTAGTGCCTAAATATTGTGCAAGAAAATATTGTTCACAAACAAACTAATTAACCCTACATAAAACCCATACTCATAAATAAAGTTGCATAGTCCTTAATCCAAGGAAGCTCATATCCCTAAAGGAAAAAATCGTAAGAACTAAATATGTCTTTCATTTACTTGAAAATTACTTGTACATCAAAAGTTGTAGAACTGAAAATCCTAAAGCTTTGTACTGCTAATGCATCCACTAACTTCGACTATCTGCTAGCTGCCTAATGGGCTACTCAAATCCTCTATTTATACACGCTGAGTGAGGGGAAACCACCTTGACATGAAGAATATTTTCCCTCCAAAACTCCTAAAAAATGGAATCATGCTCCATGGGTGACCTTGCATCTATAGGGTGGAGTATTTACTGCTCCAAGCCAACCAAAATGGATCTTCCTATAGTAAGGAGGGGTCCCATAAATATCTCTAACTGAATATCCTCGCCAAATATTCACAATATCATACATCATAATCACATTAAGCACATAAAACATGAAAAAATGTTTTTTTTATTATTATTATATATATTTAATTTTTATTTTTTTTAAATATTAAAATTTAATATAAGTAGTTGTTTTTAGTGCAACTTTTTGGAGTTTCAGATGCCGAAATCCAGTGGAAAAAATTGAGGTAAAATCTTGATTTCTGTTATTTTAACTGGTTTTTTGATTGTATATATCGATTGAGCACCCTAAAAAACCCTTAAGACATTTCGATTGTGCAAGGTTACCCATCAAACTTCTATTTTCAATAAATTCCTGCCAAAATTTAGAGAAATTAAACAAAAAAAAAACTACCGTAAAAACCTTCAAAAGATCACATTATAGACTACTCGTTAATCTAATAATAAAATATTATTTTTACCCAAATTATATTTTCAAATTTCAATTAAAAATAGAAAAATCTCCTCATTAAACTGGCCATAGATCAGAAACCAAATTCAAAACCAAAAGAATCTCGGGAAACTACACCGTAATAAATTAACGGGTGGGAAGAGGAGATGAGAAAGAGATTTTAAAACGCTGAGAAAGGCAAGTAAGCATTGCATTATTATGCGATGAGAAAGAGACGTATCCAAAAAATATTATGCGGTGGGAAAGCTCTTTACCTATTAGAAGTGACTTGAAACTTTTTGTCTGAAACGAAACGAAGGGTGGCTAAAGCTTGGGAATCAAAATACAGAACCGAGAAGAATGTCTGGTTTGGTTGGTCCTTGCTCCTGACTGCCATGACATTATGGGGAGGAGTGGGGGCCGGCATTTAGTTGGACTAAATGGACTTTAAACCACCTACCGTTCTGAAGAATACGCGTGGCATGGAAGCACCTTCGGATGACTTTACAGTACGTGGAGGTGAAGAAATGGAAAGAAATTACGAAAACACCACCCATAGTCCATAGCCTTAGGCGCAGAGTGCCTGGTTGTACCCCATGTGCATTGCTATTTTCTATAGCTGTTTCCTACTATTCTCTGGCTCGCCTTCCCAGTCAACTTACCTCTTTCCACGTTCACTGTATTGGATGCCATTGCTTCTTACTTGCGCACAGTACACCACGTTGCCTGCCCCGAGGCAGCGGCAGAGATTTTGTTTCTTTGTACTCCGATCTCGCCTCCGTTCCATTTCTATTTTCATTATTATAATACGATACACATTACGTGAGGCGAGGGACAGCTGAGCAGGTTTCTGGATTGCCGTGCACCTAGCGGCACGCTCAGCGTCACGAAGAGATCTCGTATCATTTCCAGCAGGGACGGACGGGGGCTTCACATGCATGTTGGTTGTTCACAGACAGACACACAGTTATTAGCCGCCCAATTTTCTTGCACACACAGGAAATGCTGTCTTAATTGCGCTGTTAATTTCCATTTTAGGAGCGCGGGAGCTGTAATCAATCCCATTTGCCCCCGGGGTTAGCGGATTGTTAGGGTTCAACCAGAACGGACTGATGCCTCCAGGGTTAGCGGATTGTTAGGGTTCAACCAGAACGTTCTAGACTGGTGCCCCCGGGGTTAACGGATTGTTAGGTTTCAAGAAGATTGGACTGGTAGGGTTGTAGGGAAGTTTGATTGATTCTTGCTGGAGATATGATTGGTATTAAAATGGGACAAAACCCTAAAACCCTAAAGAAGATGTTTCTTTGACTTTGACTGTAATTTTTTGTTTATAAATTTGTGGCCAAATTCCAGGTGCGCCTATTTCCGTTTGGGCGGCCTTTACCAGTGTGAATGCTGTGGGAGCAGTAGGTGTCCGTGTGAAGAGTGGAGAGTAGGAATAGTAGGGACCACTGGCAGGCTGCTGGACGGCGCACGCGAGACGCCAAAACTCTGCGGCGGATTCCCCTAATTTGCACGGCACTGACCAAAGCGCCTCTCCTTTCTTTCCGTCTTTTGGATTGTGAAGTCGGAAAAGAAGAAAGAGTAGTCGTAGTCGTGCCCTGCCTATAATATCTATTTCAATGAGTGGGTTTAATTGAATGGTGTCTTGCACCCTCTGCCTCTGCCTCTGCCTCTGCCTCCTCTGCCACTGCCACTGCCCGCTGCCTGCCAGGTTCTTGTTGGCGTCAGTTCCGTTTGCAAGGACTGTGGCCACTCTCTGTCATTGCCCAAGGTATCATTGCATATCCCTGTCCCCTTTTAATTAGTTCTACATATACTTGGGCTTGCTTGGGTTGAATTGGGGGCCACTGCCCATAAAATTAGTACGAAGATCCCGCATACCGCCCTCACTACCTCTTTCTTTCCTTTGCTTCATTCCCGATGAATTTGTTTATTTAATATTTTATTTGCTCTGTGTTTATCTCTACTGTTGAGGGCTCGGGGAAAAGAATGAAGCTCTTTCATTTGGACTCGCAGGTTTTGGCATTGAGGAAATACTGACTGAACTCTGCTGCTTCCGCCTGTTATCTGCATCTGAAGCAAGGTGTGTGTGTCTCATCTTCCTATTCTCATCTTCAATTCAATTCGCAGGTGGGTTGGGTTTTAAATTTCCTGCTCAACTTATACAAACTGCAATGTAATGTAATGTGAACAGGAAGCAACAGGAAAAATGAATCGCTCTTTCTATTCGCTCTCTATATTTGGGTGGGACTTCGCCATTACGACTAACCAGCAGCAGCTTGCTTTGAAGCAAGGTACCTTGAGTCAATGGAGTCATGCAGAGACGTGGCTGAGGCGGAAGAGGCCGGCTGCCCGAAGCGTTTCGGGAAGTAGCAATGTGAGATAAAGATTTGGAGGTGTGGCCATGAAGGCTCTCTCTGTTTCTGGGAAGAGAGCAAAAGGGGAATGAAGCATTAGGTTTGCAATGCTGTAGACTTCTGTTCTGTAAACTGCAGAGCTGTTTCTACAGCGACCTCTCCGATATATATTTATTTATTTTTCTAGCTTGCTGTTTGTTTATGCCGTAGGGTGCAGACGAGGTTTGCACATGATGAGCAGGGTTTAAACGATGTCGCATTCTCGTTTATGGCCGTGTTTTTTTTTATGTGTAGCCGCTTGGCCTCATGATCTTACATGTAACTTTGTGCAAACTTCTTCTGTACTTTTTCCAAATTTTTGATTATTACCATGTCAAGGATCAAGGAACTATTATTATGAAGATCTGTGTCGTGTCGTTATCGTTTCGCCTCTGTTGGTATTTTTGGATTATAATGATTCGTCTGTAATAGTTTGCAATAAGCTATTAACATGGATGAACTCCCTGGACTATTTTTGTGTAATCATTTCGTACTGTATTTTGTTATTAAGAAGAATTAATGCTGTGGAGTATTTCTCTGTAACCATTTATTTTATGATGCGAATGTTTAGCTGCATGTGTAATCACTGGCCCAATTAAAATGAAATCGGCCTGGCCGAAGGATCGGGATTGCATTTAACATTACAGCTAAGTTTCTTCCAATCGAATTCATTGAATTCGGCATCCCAATGAAACACATCTAAGTGAAATTAATATAGCCTCCAATGCAAGTTGTCTGCATACATTTTTTACTGGCAGGATTGTGAAACTTTGCTTTGAATTTACCTGCAAACTTTCCCAGAATTCTTAATGTAATGAGGTCGTGAACTTTGTGCGCGGACGAGAGCATAATATTATGGTTTATGTATCATAAAATTATTATTTAATGAGATATGGAGAGAATATTATGTTCCAGTGCAGTTTGCAGATTATCAGTCTGACACGGTTCCGGAGCAAAATTTCAAATGACACGCCATTTCATTATTCCCTACTGTCTTACTTGCATATCGTACCCATATATAATTACATCATCAGCCTTGGCTTTTTCTCTCTTGGTGGGATTATAATATTTTACAGAACGCATTAAGAAAGCAATTATTTGAAATTAAAAAAGCTGCAAACTGAAATGCTTTTAATGCTGGTGTATAGTTGTTTAAACGTTCAAAATTAGATAATCAAGGAATGTATAGTTTTTAATGTTTTTGTTTTTTTTTTAAATGGGTGATAATGTTTGTGAAGATTGTAAAATTTTAAATGTTTTATTTCTACGGTTTAATGCTTAAATAGATTTCAATTTTACATAAGCTTTTTGTTGGCCATTCAAATTTTATAAATCGCAACTGTTTAAACTTACAATTTTACAAAATCTTTGTTAAAATTTAGATAAATATTTTTTAAAAATAAAAAGTTAATAATTAGTTCACAATTATTGGATAAAATTTACTAAAACTATATATCAAAAAATCAATAGTTAGAGTATATTTATTTGATACATTGACATAAAATGTTTTCGATAATTTTTTAGGTTTTTTAAATTTTACAAATTACAAATAAAATAACACACAAGTTGAATTTTAAGAAATGAGCGATTAAATAAGCGGAAGGACGGAGTTCGTGGCCGGTTGACGGCACGCCACCCCCCAGATAATTAATAATCATGATGGTCCACCGCCAAGACTCATCAACGGTAGAGGTGATCACTTGTGCGAGTTTTATGATACCGAGAACCGGTCAGAATAGGCTGTCAGCGTCCGGATCGGCTGGATTGATTAAGGTAAGCTTTCCCTCCCCTTCCTCCAAAACGCTCATGCAAAGCTTGCCGCATGCAAGAGCTTGGAAGGTGAATCAGAGGCGCGACCACCCTGTCAATTCTGCAACCGCAATCTGGTATGTATTAACCTTCAGCCTCATCTTCATGAAGCTCATAATTCATAGTAAAATCTGCCCGGGTTTCTGTTGGTTTGTTCGAATTCTTGTGAGGGTGCTAACAGTTCTTACTCCTCCAAAAATCCCTGTCCGGCCCTGTTTTCGGGACCCCCCCTCATTTTCTCGTCCCGGTTTCGGTATAGTGTTATCCAATTCCGGTCACAGCTTCATAAATTCTCTTTTTCAGAAGCGTCATACTGTTTGTATAGGTTGGCCCCTTCTATGTCCTTGGGGCCTTTGTTTAGGTTTCAGAACTCACATTACCTGGGCGAAGCGACCTCAAGCTATTCAGGGTTTGGTCTACCCTGGTCTTCCGGATTATCCTGTTCATTTCTTTCCTTTTAACAGGCATGCAAACGACGCATCTTTATGGTTGTCGGGTTTCATACATCCTGGGTTTTATTGGGTTTACATGGTTTGCCAGTTCGCGCCCTTCGCTTTTTCTTTTCTCTCCAGCCTTCTGGTCTGTAGTACCCATTTATGTTTTCAAGAAATCCCTTCACATGCACTTAGGTTTACCATCTTACCTAAAGTTCTACGTTCCACTGTTTGGGTTTGTAAAATTCCCTATTGTTCATGCTCTGTCTGCAATGTTTTATGGCGGCATTGCTCTACGCATTGCTTGCAGCTGCACTTTAAAACTGGAATTAATGGAGACAGAGGGACCAACTGTACTCTTGTTATTTCTCTGGTTATTATTTGTATGTATGTTCTCCTGAATAGGGACCACGGCACCATGGGGAAACACGGCCTCCGCTCAGAAACAGCTAAGGGGAAACAGGTGCAGCAGGATCCGGAGCCAAAGAAACGAGGAAGGAAAACAAATCAAGAGCATTTGGAAAATCTCGTGGTGAATTACATTATGGGCAATTCCTCTCCAACCCGAATGCAAATCCGTGGCTGGGAAAGAGACCTGCAGACAGACATGGAAGACACTGAGGCTGAAGCTGACATTCTAGATTTTATTCATGATCCTGGTAACACCCGAGGTCGCCTCAGTTTATTCAACCAAACCATTCATACATATTGGTTAGTGAAATGCCTCCTTGCTAAAGCAATCCAAAGTGCACATCCTCCAGAGTTTAAAGTGCAACCAAAGACAGAATCCTTCCTTAAAGATTTGCTGGAGAAGATTGAAAGCCACCTGCAGCACATCAAAATTACTCAATATCAAGTAACTGATCGCATTCAGAGAATGGAAGATAGGATGGAACGTATGGAGAAACTGTTTCAACAAATGCAACAGGTGGACATGCCCGGATCGCATGCCAAGGATCCAGCCCCAATTTCATCTTCTGATGGATAGTTTTTATAGTTTTCATAGGATCTTGTCTTTTTGGAAGTATGGCAACTCATGTTATGTTATATGCCTAAACTTACTTTTTGTTATCTGTTTGAACATGGTGGAGTAGTAGGACAGCTAGTGAATGCGTTATATAGGATAAGGAGACAATATCAATTTTGGCAAGCGTACAAAGCACTAAAAAGGCCAACAGACCTGGTTTCCTACGGGCAGGTTGAGGCCAAGTATATATATTTTAATGTAGCCTGTCCTGCATTTATAAATAGAAAATAGAAAAGGTACTACCTAACTTACAAAAAAAAAATAAGAAATGAAAGGTAAAATTCAAGAAATAGAACATAGTAAACAAACAATGGTTCAAGAAAATGAATCCCTGAAAAGCAAGATTAAAAATATAAAAGAACAACTACATAATAACTTAGCCCTAAATAACACAAAAAAATACTTAGATATTAAACCCATCAAAGAGAAAATTAATAAATTAATTGTTCTCGCTATCTTTAGTGCGGTGTGAAAGACAAAATAATGAAAACACATTAGAAGAACAATGAAAAGCATACTAACAACTCGCCCTAAATAACACGGAAAATAACTTAGATATTAAACCCATCAAAGAGGAAATTAATAAATTAATTTTCCTCGACCATGAGCACGACAAACGAGCCTTAAATCTTATAGTTGCGGGTATAGAAGAACAAAGCAATGAAAACACATTAGAAATGGTTAAAGAACAAATAAAAACAAAATCTCAAATTGAAACAACCTATCTCACGGACGCAATAAGGGTCGGAAAGATACTTGAGCATAAACACAGATTCATCTGTGTCAAGGTGAGTTGTCATGAACATAAATTGGATATACTTAGGAAATCCCCAAGCCTAAAAGGAACATGAATCTTTATAAATGAAGATCTCATTCCAAAATACCAAGTTGAACTTAGGAAAGAAGTCCAAAAGGTCAAGGATGCAAGAAAGGCCGAGAAATGGGCAGTCATTAGGAATAGGAAAGCTATTATTAGAGATAGAGTCTCAAACATGAGTGATAAATAGGGATTTGCATCACTCTGAATCCTCTTCTGGAATTGTCGTAACTTTCCATGGTGTAAAGGTCTTATGTTAAGTTGGATCTTGAGTGATATTGATCTTATTCTCTTAGTTGAAACATGTGAGCATGGTGAATCTAGGGTCTCTCAGTGTGACAGTTTCACTCTTTGGTTTGGTTGGAATAAGAAATCCTCTCGGAAGGGTTTCGGTGGTATAACCTGCTATATAAGGAAACTTTTTCTTCTCACGTCTGACTTCATAAAATCGACCCCTTCAATCAATATATTTGGATCAAAATCTCTGATTCTACCACCAATAGGATCTTTCTTGCAATCTGCTATTTCGCTCTTATCAACTCTACATCTTATAAGAAGAACAACTTGGATAAGAATTGTCCTTTCAATTCTTTAGAAAAATACATCTTCAACCTGAGAAATAATGGTAATATCCTATACTGGAAGATTTTAATGCTAGAACTGCTACTAACCAAGCCATTACATTAAGCAACAACTCTAACCTCGACCCCTTGTAGCTTGATGAGGATAGTAACTTAGCTAATAAATTCAAGAGAAAATTTGAAGACATTATCGAGAACTTATTCGGCGCCGAGCTCCTCAAACTTTGCAGTTCCCAGGACCTAATTATTTGTAATGGTATTAACAGGTCACCCCTCTACTGTCAGATGACATGTTTCCATGCGCTGAGTAGCAGTGTCGTGGATTATGCAATTTCTGACATCCTTGTCCTCAACCATATTACAAACTTTGAGCTTCTAAATAGATTCAACCCTGACTTTGACCACAATCCTCTGTCTCTATCCCTCAATCTTGCTATGCATACCACCCACATGCAGGAGACTAATGAAAGAAAAAGACACATTCGCTTCGATAGAAGTAAAACCGACCTCTTCTTAAGGGATTTAGAGAGGGATTTAGGCCCCATGAATTATAATAATAACATTGATAAAATTTATTACCATTTCACTACTATCCATTCCAACACCATTAGCAAGTTTTCTAATGAGATTTTGTTTAAGCATTCTAATGGAACTTCCAATCCATGGTATGACAAATATTGTAAAATTGCCATGAAAGTGATTAGAGATGCTCCTAATGAAATCATTAAGCTGCAGAATATCAATATATATAAAAATATCATCAAGAGGAAGAAAAGATCATATATTAATAAAATACAGGATTATCTTCTCCACATTTCTGAAGTCGCGCCAAATTTTTTTGGCGGAATGTTCTTGTCCCTAAAACCAAATATAACCATTCTATCCCCTTAGAAAATTGGGACAATTATCTTAAGAAGTTGTATTACTCCTCGGACACTATGGGCACCACCTTAATCACTCCAAATAAGGAGGATGTATTCTCTCTTGACAACATTGAGTCTGGTATTAATAAGCTCGCGAATGGTAAAGCTAAAGATATTGAAGGATACCAAGCTGAGATCCTTAAAATGGGAAGATCTATCATCATTCCTCATTTTCACAAGCTTCTTAATTTCGCTGTAACACATGGCTTCCCTCTGCTTTGGACGCAAAACCTTATTGTGCCTATATTTAAAAATGGGGACAACAGTGTTCCATTCAACTACATGACCATTATTGTTAGCCATATCCCGACCAAGCTTTATGGGCTCATTTTGGAGAAGAAGCTTAGCCTTTGGCTTGAAATCCAAGGAAAAAGAACTAAAGGACACACTAGTTTTAGGAGAGATCACTCGACTATTGACCATCTGGTCACTCTTAAAATCATTGCGGAGGAATGTCGCAATAGTAAAGCCGATTTTTTCTGTTGCTTTGTGGACTTTAGAAAAGCTTTCGACATTGTCCTTTGAGATAAATTTTGGGAGAGACTTAGAGAGATCATGGCCCCTCCTAACCTGAGGATTGTTGTGATCCATCTCTACGAGACCGTCATTGCCAAGCTTAAGACCAACGATGCGTGGTCTAAAGACATTAAATGCAATATTGGAGTTAAGCAAGGGTGTCCCCTATCCCTACCCTTTTTGGCATATGCATCGATAAGCTACAGGAGTGTCTGGAATCTGCGGGGTGCAAGGGAACCGAGCTTGTTGGTGTTCTCATTACTCTTCTCCTCTATGTCGATGATGTTGTTCTTCTTGCAAAAAGCCATGATGACCTTGACAAACAGCTCCAAATTCTTCATGACTACTGTTCCAAGATGGGTATGACAGTTAATACCGACAAGACTAAAATCATGATCACTAAATTCAAAAAGATCACCCATGGTAGTTTCATGTATAATAACCAGTGCTTAGAGCAGGCTTCTTCTTATAAGTATTTGGGCATTAACTTCCCTCATCATCTCAACTAGAATTATAACATCGAGAAAAGGATTATTAGGGGCTGGAAAGCTTATTATGAGCTTGAAAAAAATTGTAAGTCGGTCGATCTTTACATTTGGAGCAAAAATAGGTTCATCTTTGAGACCCTTGTCACCCTTGTTGTCTTATGCGGATGTGAAGTTTGGGGTTGCAGTATATCCCGAGAGTCATCGAGGAAGATTGAGATGATTCAAAAGAAATTCATAACTTACAACCTTAAGATAAAGAGAAATACTCCCTATCCTATCCTCTTGATCGAATCTGGTTTGTCCCCCATTGAGAGTACGACTATGTTTAGATATCTGATGTATAAGAAGAAGTTTGACAACATCGAATAAAAAATGCTCCCTGAAATTGCTTCTAACTGTAGTCAAAACCCTCACCTTTGCCTTAATCGCGGGTGGCATAAGGATGCCCAGTCCTGGCTCAACCATTGGGGAATTCAGGAGGAGCTCAGTATGGGAAGCAAAGATAATATAAAAAATACTATTACCTCAAAGTTTAAGGACAAGTTGTGGGAGGATAAGACCTTGATGGTAAAATGAAGCTAAGATACTATAAAGAAGTGATCAACCCCACCCTTGATAATCAAAATTATCTCTCCGTGTTGTCCAACAATAATAAAAAAATGAACATCGCTAAAATAAGAATTAATTCCTGTGAGCTTCGGAGTGAGACCGGGTAATGGTCTATTCCCAAGACCCCTTGGAATGACATAATTTGTCAGATTTGCGATTCTAAGCAGGTGGAAGATGAAAATCACTTCCTTTTAGACGGCCCCACTCTTACTCACATTTGCTCTCAATTCCCTACCATATGACATACTTCCAATCTTCTTGACCTATTAAGCCAACCCACCTACAACAATCTTGGAGGACTTATTTCCCTTCTCTTCGACCATAGAAACAAGATTTTGAAGAATCAAACTTAGATTCTTTCTCCTCTCTTAAGGTCCGTGTTACACAGTATTTTGTCATCGTCCCTGCAATCCCTCGTCCCGCACATTGGAGGACTATTCTCGTGACCTGTGAGCAGTAACATGTCCTGAAAACACCTTCATAATATCCTCCTGCCTAAGGATAAACATTCTCTTGAAAAACATTTCCTCTGGAAAACCTTAAAAACAGGTGTTTTAGCCTTGGCGCGACTAGTCAGTTCATCCCTCGTGATCCCTCGCACCCATGGGGGAAATCCACACTAGAGGGCGCGCCAATTGGCGCACTGTCCCTGTGTATCACTCACGCCAAGCCCATTAAGGAATGTTTTTTAAAAATAAATGGCGGAAGTTTGGTTCTAACAAACCCCAGAATGAATCATCAGAAGTTGAGTGGTTTGGCTCCGGATCTCCATGTATAGGAAGTTGTTTTCTACTTCTCATGGAAGCTTCCTAAGAGATAGGGCCTATCCCATGATTATAGGGATCCCAACTTCCCTTCCTCCATCTATAAAAGCTTGCTCTCTCCATTAGCAAGCTAGTTGAACATTTGGTAGCTGAACTTGTAGGAGGAAAACTATAGCCGGGTAACTATTGAAGCAGAGCAGAGAAGGACCCGTAGGAGAGAGCTTTGTCCAAATTCCCGACAGGCTTTGTTGAGACGCGCTCCGCTGCAAGCCCCGCCAAAGGAAGATCATAGCATTAGAGCATTTGGTTGTAATATCCCTTTTTGTCATTTATAATATAAGCGACTCTGATTTTGGTTCCATTCATGTGTTTACTCTTTTATGAAATGTAATGAATTATATCCTCTCTGACTGATATATAGTTACATGCTTTAGATGTTACCTTGTATGTCGTCATTTCTCTGCGTGTGTATAGGTGTCCAGACGTGACGAACGGAAGGATTGTGATCTATCGGGAAAGGGACGAAGAGCATCGCTTCTTCTTCGACAACAACAGCGTGGGATTTGAGGTAGGCTACTTATCACGATCTTTGTCTTTCTTGTAACTAGGAACCAACGTCTTTGCGTGATTTGATTGTCGCTAAACCCGATCTGGGCTAGTGGGATCGCCTCTGTCTGCAGAGGGGATTTACCGCTCAACAATTTGGCGACTCCGCTGGAGAACAGTGGGAGTTAGTCCTCCTTCCGTTTGGGTTGTTTTTTTTTTGGCTTTTGATTCATGTATTTGCTCTTTTGGTTCACCTCCCTTGGTTTCAAGCCCCTGTTCAGCGCCTAGAAGACCAGATCTAGTCTTTGTATATCTTTTTCCCATAGTAAACTCGATTGGCGTGGTTTAGCTCCTGACAGTCGCGCCAACTGGCCCTTGTTGCTAGTTAGGCCCTCGCACCAATGATTTTTTGGCGCAGATTACAGCCAAACAGGCGCGCTAGCTCTGCTTGGTGTTAGGGTTTGCTTGCTTTTGGCCTCATTGAGATTGAGTTTTGGTCATGGTGTCATTTTTCTGATTGCTTGATGTAAAAGGGAATGAATGCCTTGTTTTGAACTCATGCTTTGGAAGTCCTTTTTGTGCTTGACCTCATATGTCTTGTAGCCTTTTGAGGAATTTCGTTACAAAGTGTTTAAAACAAAGATTGCATTCTTAGTGTGGTTTTGCATCCTTTTTGCATTCATCCTTCCATGAAGGAGGTTTGCGTTCATTTAGTTTTCGTCTCAAAGTTTTCTTTTCGTTAGAATGCATTAGATCACATTGCATTGAAAAGTATTTTTGAGATTTATCATTGAACTTAGATCACATTGTTTAATGATTGAAAGCTAAAAATCGCATCGAGTGCATTCTCTTTCATTAAAAGCATACATTGAGTAGATTCTCATTTCAACGAAAAATGCATTGTGTGCATTCTTATCATTTCAAAAGAAAAAGGAAATTGTGCATAGATTACAATTGCATAGTTTTCAAAAAAGAGAATTTTGCATCGATTACATCGCATAATTTACATCGTTGAATGTTTTAGATTACTTCTGGATAGCGAAAGTCATCCAGTTTGGAGGAATTTCGTTTGCAGTGTTGTTGTTTGTTGCATCATTGTTTGAGGCTCTTCCCTTAACTAGATAACATTCGTTGAATTGAAAGATTTCTTTTCTCATATAGCTGCATTCAAAGGTTTTATGAGATCCAACATTCGATAGGGCCTGAAATTGAAACGTAAATTGAAGATCAACTTTAAAATTCACTGAATTAACCTAAGGCAACATTAAAACATTAACGAAGTATCTAGTAGTCTAAGGTAGAGATGTGTTCCGGCGTCTTTAAGCCTAGCAGCTGTCGCTCACCATCTGGTTATAGACAACGCTAGTACGGACTTGTGATCCCCGTACCATTGCGTATATAAAGGGAGACCCCATTAGGTTGCAATCCTTTATCCATAGGAAGCCGAGTCTGCCGTCTTTTACCCGTAATACACCGAACACAGCATTCGGGGAGATTACCTACACGTACGTTAAGTCCTTGGTTGATTTCTTTTTCATTTCTTACCAAGGTGTATATGGCAGTTCACAGATCTCTGGTACACCCATTTACCTAGATTACCAAAGCCGTCATTTTGATCTTTACTGACTCCTTAAATTTGAAAAGATCATCAAGCGCTTGTCCTTTCATGCTTGTTTCCAAACTGAAAGTGATAGAGTCATCTTTTACTTGTTTCTAAACTCTTAAAAGATGAAACAGTGAGATTTTCCAGTTTCAATGTCATAAAATTAATCGCCCACGAAATATTCCTAGTTATAATTTTTGTCCTTAGTGTTTTATTTCAGGTCGTCTCTGATGGCAACTTTTCTGGAGTTCGCCAACCAAGGAATCCCCTCCAATGGGAATCCTGGTCCTTTTCATCCTTTTGGGAATGTTGATGCTCCTTATATGGCAACGTTGTCCCTTCCTGGGTTAACTGTTGGGTTGCTTGTTTGGTTGTTTTCAACCTCTGTGGTCCCGAATGTCCCGGCTACTGTTCAATCAGTTCCCCCGCCTGAACAACACCATGTTGATTCCAAGGTGGACCTCTCCCCTTCTTCGCCTCTTTCTACGTCTTCCTCTTCTGCTTCACCTGGTGAAAGTCTGGATTCGAGTAACTAGGTGGCTAAGAAAAAGAAGAAGAAGACAAAGAAGAAGAAGTTTGATAAGAGAGACGCTAATTCTGTAGCTGTTGCTTCTAAAACACCTGCTCTTGATGAACCTTCCAACCCTCTGCGGAAAGTTAAGTTCACTTGCATGTTGTGCCAGGGAAACCATCTACTTCGAGATTTCCCTGGCATTCCCAAGGTGCTCGAAGTATGGTCCAACGGTCGTCCGCTGTTGCCTTTGGCTTCCGGGAGTCAGGTTGGGGGCACGTCTTCAGCTAGTGCTGGTAAAACTCCTAAGATTCAAGGTAAGCTCACCAATCACTGTAAGTTGTGTGAACGGTACCATGCCATTCACCTTGGTCCGTATATGGATGAAGCCAAGCGAGTTTTGGACAACTCGACTGTTTCTGCACCGTGCCTTTCGGCTGGTTACAAACAACTTTCTTTGAGTCCTTCACCAGTTGATTCAACAATCAGTCAAGAGTCATCCTTGCCTGATTCCGCTCCCCCGGAAATTCATCATCATGAATCCATCCTTGACCAACCATTGTTCGTGGGATCAATTGAGCTAGCCCCGTCTGCGGTGCACCAGGTCTTTTCCGTTGAGAGTGGATCTCACATCCCTCATGTTCTTCTTGTTTCTTCAAATTCCTCGGACTTGGAAAAATATTCTCCCGTCCCTGTACCCTTGGAAGCTACTCCTCCACATCCCATGATGGAGGTCCCGGAGGATACTCCTTCTGCCTCCATGATGGAGGTGGTGGAGGATGCTCCTCCTTCTCCTGTAACACCAAGGGAAGACCATCTCGGTTCGATAGTAGCCCCTCCAAGTAGTTTGGTCACTTCCTTCGATTGGAGTCAATTCATAGGTTATCGCCTTCCTTCTTATGTGCCCTTTGAGATCACGGTACAGGCCTCCCATCTGGTCGTACCCAGCACCATTATAGATGAAGGTGCGTCTGTTAGTATTTTATCCTCGACTACTTGGCAAGATTTTGGTTCGCCGCCGCTTGTGACTGTTACGTAGAATCTGTTGGTGTTTAACAGAAGAACTAGTCAATCGTTAGGGATCCTTCTGAAGTTGTCTGTTACTTTGGGAGGGAAAACTGTCCATATGGACGTGATGGTTGTTCCTGGCCCCTTGGACTTTAATTTACTCTTGGGTCGCGCTTATACTTATTCCATGGGAGTGCTTGTCTCCTCCCTCTTTCGTGTGATGTGTTTTCCGCACCAAGGTCGGATCGTGACCATCGATCAGCTTGTGTTCTTTGGTCTTAATACGGCAGCTAATCCACCATCATCCCTGCCGGATCTTTATCCGCCAGTTGTGTCATCCCCGCCGCATGTCAATTATGTGGCTACCTGTCCTATGCCCGTATTCAGTGATAGTGCCGTTGTACATCGTGTGCTGGGGGCATTGGGTCCAGACTTCCAAGATGTTTTCCTTCCATCAAACGGGCAACTCTTGGAAGTGATGACTTCTTGTTCATTATGATGCGGTCGTTGGAGCATAGTTCGTTTTCTTGTGTCAAGCTCCTTAAAAAATGAAACAAGGTTGTCAGAGCACAGTTCGTTTTCTTGTGTCAAGCTCCTTAAAAAATGAAACAAGCTTGTCGGAGCATGGTTCATCTGCTTGTGTCAAGCTCCTTAAACCATGAAACAAGCTCGTCGGAGCAGAGTTCGTTTTCTTGTGTCAGCTTGTTAAAAAATGAAACAAGGTGTTCCGAGGAGGGTTCGTTTACTATGTCAACCTCGTTAAAAAATGAATTCGGATACGAGGATAGTTCTTTTAATGTGTCAACCTCGTTAAAACAATGAAACACGTTCCCGTTCAATTCGAGTCTTTGATCAGATCTCGTAAAATCCCAGTCGAGTATTTCTTAGATCTCATGCTTTGAACCTTCACTCCATCTACCTTTCATATGGACTGAAGCTTGGGGGCATGTACCTCGAATTGAGTCACCATGCTGGGGGCATGCTTACTTTTTCAAGCATAGTTTCCATTTAAAGCTTATGTAAAAATGAAACTGGTTTCAAGCATAGTTTATCTTTGTTTCAAGCTTGTGTAAAAATGAAACCAACTTCAAGCAAAGTTTTCTGATTTCAAGCTTGTGTAAAAATGAAACCATTCCTATTTTACTTCTTGTGATTGCCATTTTATCAGCCTATTTTTTCCATATGAGCCTTGGTTCTCTCATTCCATTGTCCCCATTTGCTCGGCCGATCATACGCTTTAACTTGATTGTTTTACCCAATCCTGAGGAACCAATGCAATGAGTGGTCTTGTTAGCCAACCTCTCGACCTTTATTTGTTCAGAGCAGTTCCACCATTACCGGAACCAGTAGCTACCCTTAATACAACTCGTTCCTCCAGGAGGAGTCACCGTTCAACTCTTTTTTGACTCTCTAAAATTGAAAAGATTGCCGAGACGCTTGTCGTTTTGAACTCGTTAAATTCGCTGCGAAACGATATCTACTCAGTATACGTTTACCCCTTTTTCGGGTTGGGATAGATTATTTACGAAAAAGGAATACCCTAGCCTATTGTGACTAGGAGGTTCTCTTAGATATAGTTTTCTACCTTTTCGGATCTGTGGGACTACTTACGAAAAAGGGACTACTGGAGTTTTCTTTTCTGCTGTCTTTTCAAACTCTCTAAACATGAAAAGATGCCGAGTTCTTCCTTTGTAAAACTCGTTAAACTCTGATGACATCGGACTCCGTCACAATGACGTTACCTGAGTTCCTCCTTCCTAGGGCTCGTAAAATGTACTAGGTTGGATTTGTCTGAAGGACAAACTTATATGACAAGCATATGGTATCCTCTTCAAGCTTGTGTAAAAATAAAGAGGTACTCCGCAGAAATGGTGGGGGAAAATGGAACTAGTATTATCATCGTGTCGACAGTATGTTGCCATTGAACATGGCACTTGTCTACATTCGTGTCGGGTTGGGGACATCTCATCTCGTTATCTGCTTACTTCCATGGGTTTGGGTAATCTCTTTTGACCGCTCATCTGCTCTTTGCCACGTCACCATGACCTTAGATCCTTTGATGTCAAATACTTCCAAATCCAATGTCGTGCCGCCGATATGTTCAAGAGAAGTTGACCTCTGCAGTTTTAAGCCTCCCTCTGATTCTCTATAGATCTTGATTCACAAAGATTATGTCCCTCTGTCTCGTGTCGATGATGTGGGAAACCTTATGGCCCACCTTCGATCAAGGTCACCTCCTGTCGACTTCAGCTCATTATCCAAGAGGTTGGTCTAGAGACTCCCTTCAAGTACCTTGGAGCCTGCATGCCTCAATGGCAGGTTCTTCGCACTCGACGCAAGGTTTTCATTATTGACCTTCGATCGGATGATTCTGTGGGTGTTCAACGGCATCTTACTGTTCACATTTCGTGGATTGTACCTCGTGTACCTTGAGGGCCATCATCATTATTGATGGTTTCTCTCGCGTCTGTTAACGACTTTCATTATTGGCTGGTAATCAGACGATGTTCTTGCATGCTCGACTTCAGCTCACATATTCGCATGCTTGAACTTGTACTCTGTTCGGGTCGAGATGGAGCGCAAGACCCTGGATTTTGTCTGATATACATCCAGGATGCGGATTATTTGTGGATTATTCTCATGTATTGCATGACTCATTCGATTGGATGTCTGCGACCATACCTGAGTCTACTTGTTGATCCTTATTTACTAGATGGCTGCGTCCATACCTTGGATCCCGGTTTTTGTACACTCTATTATGGATGGCTGCGCCCATACCACATATCATGTATCTGAGATATCAGTTGTATTTGTCTTCGTAGGTTTTCCGACGACGGTGTTTTTAGTTCGGCGCGTTCTCATAAAGCATTTCACCCTTCCCTCTCTCTCGAACCTCATGCTTTAGGGGGCATCTGTTACACAATATTTTGTCACCGTCCCTGCAATCTCTCGTCCCGCACATTGGAGGACTATTCCCATGACCTGTGAGCAGTAACATGTCTTGAAAACACCTTCATAATATCCTCCTACCTAAGGATAAACATTCTCCTGAAGAACATTTCCTCTGGAAAACCTTAAAAACAGGTGTTTTAGCCTTGGCGCGACTAGTCAGCTCATCCCTCGCGCCAATGGGGAAAATCCACACTAGAGGGCGCGCCGATTGGCGCATTGTCCTTGTGTATCACTTGCGCCAAGCCCATTAAGGAATGTTTTTTAAAAGTAAATGACAGAAGTTTGGTTCTAACAAACTCCATAATGAATCATCAGAAGAAGTTGAGTGGTTTGGCTCCGGATCTCCATGTATAGGAAGTGGTTTTCCACCTCTCATGGAAGCTTCCTAAGAGATAGGCCCTATCCCATGATTATAGGGATCCAAACTTCCCTTCCTCCATCTATAAAAGCTTGCTCTCTCCATTAGCAAGCTAGCTGAACGTTTGGTAGCTGAACTTGTAGGAGGAAAACTATAGCCGAGTAACTATTGAAGTAGAGCTGAGAAGACCCCCGTAAGAGAGAGCGTTGTCCAAATTCTCGACAGGCTTCGTTGAGACACGCTCCGCTGCAAGCCCCGCCGAAGGAAGATCATAGCGTCAGAGCATTTGGTTGTAATCTCCCTTTTTGTCATCATTAATATAAGCGACTCTGATTTTGGTTCCATTCATGTGTTTACTCTTTTATGAAATGCAATGAATTATATCCTCTCTGACTGATATATAGTTACGTACTTTAAGTATTACGTTGTATGTCGTCGTATCTCTGCATGTGTACAGGTGTCTGGACGAAGTGAACGGAAGGATTGTGATCTATCGGGCAAGGGACGAAGAGCACCGCTTCCTCATCGACAGCAACAACGTGGGATTTGAGGTAGGCTACTTATCGTGATCTTTGTCTTTCTCGTAACTAGGAACTGACGTCATTGCGTGATTTGATTGTTGCTAGAATCGATCTGGGCTAGTGGGATCGCCTCTGTCCGCAGAGGGGATTTACTGCCTCAACAGTCTGATAGACCACATTGGTCTTATTGGACGGTAACTATCATCATAATCATCATTAAAACCAAGTATATATTATAAATAAATTGTCCAATTAGAAGTATTAACCATGTACTAACCACACCTCATAAAATTTAATATATATTTTTTTGTAAGCTTGGTAGTACCTTTCATTTTCTCTTTTTCCTCATTTTTTTTTTACTCCATCTTCATCAACATGTCCAGATACATCACCCCATCCAAGAAGGGAATTGAACCCACCTCATTACCATTTAACCAATACCCAACAGACCTCACCAAATTTAATATTAAATAAAATATAATAATACGTTTATTTAATAAATTTAAATTAAATTTAATGTTAAATAAGATATAATAATAAAATTAATATTTGAATTTATTTATTGATTTGATGAATTACCATAAAATTTAATATTATATAAGCTACAATAATACATTTATGTGATAAATAGATATAATATTTAATTGTAAATAAAGTGCAATAAAAACCAATAATTAGATTGTTTATTTATTTGATGGAGGGATTTAAAATTTAATATTAAATAAGATATAACAATATATTTATCTGATAGATTGGCATAAAATATAATGTTAAATGAAGTATTTATTATTTTTAAGAACTTGCTTTCACAATAATATAATAGTTAATAATTTCATTAATGGAACACATGCGAAAAAGTGCGGTCTCTGAAGTGGACAATAGAAATTTTGTAGAGTAAAAAATATTAGTGATATAAGTATGCAAAATATGAACTGCATTAATATATTTACATTTGCTTTGATGATAAAATGATAGGTACTTTCAGAATGTTTTACAAATGATGGGCACTTTCTAAAGTGTCTTCTAAAAAGCAACTTGGACCTGAATTTAAAAAATAAAACAATTGTACAATCTCTTCCATTTAATTTTATTAAATATTTTTTTAAGTTCCATTTACAAATTTAACTGATACTTGATACTTAGCAAAGACAATTGTACAATCTCTTCCATTTAATTTTATTATTACTTGATACTTAGAAGTAGAAAACATAAAAACAGTTAGATAAAGTTATGATTAAAAAATATTATTGTCGTAATGTTAAAGTTACAATTATATTTTTAACATTTATCCGCTTTATCAAAATTATATATTTGACCTTCGTCAGTTATCCGTGGCTTTGCAACATTGATAAAATAAGAAGGTTATTTTAGTGGGCCGGGGCCCGAGGGGTAAAATAATTAAGATGAACCCCATCCTTCATGTCCCTTCAATTACCTTTTTCGTAGACACAAATGCATATCTTTATTTTTGATATATTCATAATATTTATGAAAAATGGTTAATTACTGAAATATATATATAACCATTTGTACAAGTAATTTGTTTATTTGTACCCAGCATTGTGAAAGATAAATTATTATAAAAATCAATATAATAGTGATCTTTGTTATTTATTAAGTACATTTTATTTACTAAAAAGTATAAATCACAAAATAAAATTATACGCTTTCTTGAGGTGATTGAGTTAAGTGATTCTCAATTTGGATTTTTATATTGAATTTTTATAAAAGAGAAATTTTACACGGATTTTCTAAAAAAAATTTATATGAAGTTTGAATGAAATTTGACAATTAATTTTGTTTATTATAAAACAACAATTTCATTTATATTTAATTTCTGCTTAGGAAAATACATAATTAAAATAATATTAATTATACATATAATCATCTATTTACAAAAAAAAATGCATTATTATTATAAATTTTTATTTTTATATTATATTTAAAACACTTATAATAATTAATTTATTTTTAAAATTTAATAAAAATTATAATATATTATTAATAATGGATATAGAATGCTTTAAATTTCTTTATAAAGTTTTCAAACATAATAGCAAACTATATTGACAAACATGTTTATAAATTTTCTAGTCATAGGATAATTTTTTTTTTGTGAATTCCGTAGGACCTGTCTTTTCTATTATAAAGAGCAAGTTCCTTAAATAATACAGCAAAATAATGAGCCTCAACTTGCCCAAAGGGAAACCAGGTCTGTTGGCCATCTTAAACAGTTAAAGGCCAGCCAAAAACGATACTGTTTCAGTCTAGCTGTAGCAGTAAGAGCTACACGACTATGTCCATAATACTGACATATACAACAACAACTATAATAGCGCTGAACAAAAAACATAATTTATCAAAAAGAAACAAGAAGGTCTAGACATCAGAAGATTTCACAGGGACTGGATCTTCTTCAGCCCCAAGCAACTCCACCCACTGCATATCTCGCAGCTGCTCTTCAATACGTCCAAGGCGGTCATTCTGCTGCTGCTGGATCTTAGTCATAGTAGTCATGTCCTGTTTGATATGATTAAGCTCAAATAGCAAAGAAGAAGGAGAATCCTGTTCCTTCATACTCATGAGGGCTGTTGCAAGAACACATTTAAGGCGCCAATACATCTTAACTGTTTGTTGGAACAAAGATACTCTGCCCCTAGTACTGCCAGGGTCAAGCAGGAAATCCAATTTTAGTCGCTGCTGCTGTGGTTCAACTTCTTCATCCAAACTACGATGCTCCCAGGCCTCAATTTGTTTGCGAATAGGTGGAGGGGTCATGGTTGTATAAGCATTAACCAGATTCTCAACAACCTGTTCATTTGTTTTACGCCCTCGTTTAGAAGAGCGCAGAGGTACCTTCGTTTCCTTACCCTTGCCTCATGATTGACGAGCTGACAATGTGGCCTTTGTCATTGTGGCTCCCAGAAAGCCTGTGAGAAAAGAAGACGCACCAGATCGAAACAATAAGGCATATAATATGTGAAAGACAGGCCGACGAAAACAGTTACAAGGCTGAACAGAAAGACATGTGCGCAGGACTAGGTAATAAGGGCCAGCTTGTCGAAGGACGAGCATCATTTGGAGAAGACCAGACAAAATGCAACCAGGCCGATAGAGCCAATATGCAAAGCAGCAAACCCTTGTCTTCTTGTTAACCAAACCGGAAAAAAGAGAAAGAAATAAACAGAGTCGGCATACACAATATAAAACCCCTGTCGTGCCACACAACATCCTTTCATAATCGCCAAAAAAAGCATTGCAATGACAGCGGGAGAAGCAGTGAAGTAAACCCACATATAAAGCCTTCCAAAACCATATGATACTACTATAATTGAAAACAGGACTTCTGAAACAAGGATTAACCTCTTCATCTTCATGGAAACAGCATGAGAGCAAAACGAGGAAGACTTCCTTCAGCTGTGAGAAACCCATGGTATATTGCAATGAATGCATAGAGTTAACAGTGTGAAAGTGAGGTTGTACATACCGAAATGCTATGAACAGTCGCCGGTAGGAACTGGAATCACCAACAGTATAACCTCCTGCGCTCCTCCAAACCGGAAAGCTAAACCAGAAAACAAGAGAAACGAGCATACAACCAACCTGGAGGCTGCTATAAAGAGCCATCGCATCAACATGCATTGTTATAATTAGAAATGATCGTGGCAACATTCGAGAGATCATGGTCATAATGAAAGACTGACAGCCAGCTTAGGCAATAAAAGCTGCTGACGCTGCAGGGTCTGGCCCGCACCCCGATCGGGGGTTTTCTCACATATCACTAGCTCAGAGATCTCTGTCCACTATAACTTGCAAAGAGTAAAATTCAATATCCCAAGCCCGAGCGGAGGGTGTAATATCTAGATGTCGGTCAGAATTTTTGCACCCCCAATTTTCCAAATAGTCAGCCACTGCATTGCAATCTCGTCGAGTGTGAGAAGGAATGATATAATGTAACTGAGTAACCAGAGTCTCAATTTCTTGTAGCAAAGTTGCAGTGCGCCAACTTTTGCTAATTTTATCCCAATGGTTACCTTCTTGAAGTTTGGTCAAAGCTCCAATCACCATAGCAGAGTGTCCTTCAACTATAAGCCGGTGGAACTGTTCGCTCTTAGATATGATTAATCCATGCTGGAGCGAAGCCAATTCCGCCTCATTGTTCGTTGCATACCCCAAACCCAGAGCATAAACTTGACAGACATTACCTTGGGAGTTCCTAAACACACCTCCTATTCCTGCTTGCCCAGGATTGCCTTTAGAGGCCCCATCAAAATTAAGTTTGATGAATCCTTGAGTAGGTCGTTGCCAACATTGAGGGGAATGTGGCTGAGGAGGTCTGAATTTCCAGAGATTGCCTGCTAACATGTGCGGATGGATGTTTAACTTATGTAATATTTGTGCTTCGTATCCTTCGGCCTTCCAATCATCTGGAAGCCATTTTTCTACAAGGATAGTTTCTCTGATGTTGGTAAGCACCTTTTCCCACACCTTGTGATTTTCATTGTCCTCTCCATGGAAAATCCGTTTGTTACGTTCCTTCCAGAGATCCCAGATTAAAAAGCCCAAGACCAGCTGCCATGCACGATTTAAAACCACACATTGATAGCCACCTTTTCGCCAATTCTGAAGGGTGGTAATCACACTGGTGGGATCACGATCCGTTTGCCTGAAAGTAAATTCTAGACTGCGCCAAAGAGGTACAACATAGTCACAGCGATTGAAAATATGCTCAGTAGTTTCATTAGCTTGTCTACAAAAGGAGCAAACCAACGGTCCAATCATACCTCGCTTTTGCAAATTATCCCACGTTAAGATTTTCTGGTGACCAACAATCCATAAGAAATAAGCCACTTTCGGCCAGTGAAACATGCCCCAGATTTTCTTCCAAAGAGAACCTTGAGTATGATTATTATAGCCTTGTATATGATAAGCTTCATTAATAGTAAACATTCCTTTTGTGCGGTGACCCCAACGAAGAATGTCTGTCCCTGTTTGTATCTTGATTTTCCTGGTCTGCATCTCCCGATCATAGTTTCGCCATTGCAGAGTGTCTGGTGCGTCTGGCCATGCCGCTTTACCTTTCCATTTCCTCTAGTGAGTCATCTGATGGTGAGTCCAATAATTAGCTACAAAGCGATGGTGTGGAGTATTGGTGAATAAGAAAATTTCAGCAAGATCGAAACGCGTAAATAATTTCTCTCTTGGTTGCCACGAATCCTCCCAAAAGAGTGAAGTTGTGCCATCCCTTACTTCCCAAAAACTATGTTGGCGAATAAGAGATCGGTTACCCGCTGTAAGATTCCATATCGCTGATACTTTAGGAACCACATCAACTTTCAATTTTTCAGCAGTAGAGCATGACATTGCATACTTAGTTTCCCAGATCGTCTTCCACAAGTTCTGTCCCCGTTGGAGTCACCGCCACCAGAGTTTTGCACCCATCACCTGATTAAGTAGAAAGGGATCACGAAGACCCAACCCCCCTACAGATTTGGATCTAATCATCATCTGCCATGAGACTAGGGGCCACTTTCGATTATTTTGTGCTCCTTGCCATAAAAATTTTGTAAACAGAGTTACCAATTGATTACAGACAGTTTTTGGGGCTGCTCTACTAGAAAGTTGATAGATAGGAATAGATTGCAGAACTGATTTTAATAAAGTTAGTCGCCCAGGAGCATTAAGAACTCGAAACGCCCAGTTTTGCAATTTATGTTCCATCTTTGTAATGAGATCCCTCCAATCTTCAACTCTTAACTTTTTTTTACATAATGGAACACCCAAATATCGCATGGGGAAGGAGCCAATACGAAAGCCTAAGAGGCGAGCAAGATACTGCTGACAAGCATTATTAACATTAAGAAAATAAACATGAGATTTTTCATTGTTCACTATAGTACCTGAAGCATCCATAAAGATATCAAGAATTTCAAGAATTGATCTGATCTCACAGACTGAAGCTTGGCAAAAGAGTAAAATATCATCAACAAATTGTTGATGAGTCAGGGCAATAGCAGGACCCCAGAGTTTCAAACCATGAAGCCTGCGCTCTGAGAGAGTTGCTTTAAGTAGCCGGCCAAGCCCTTCTGCAACTATGATAAACAAGAAAGGAGATAAAGGATCTCCTTGCCGAAGGCCTCTTGAAATATTAAAAGGCTGAGATGGAATGCCATTAACAAGAATAGAGAAATTTGGTGTGGAAAGAAAAGAGAAAAGCCACTGCACCCATCGCTGATCAAACCCAAAACTCTTGAGAACTGCCAGAAGATAAGACCAGCTTATCCGGTCATAATATTTTGCCAAATCTAATTTGACCATCATACCTTTAACCCTTTTAGACTGTAACGTATGGATAGCTTCCTGAGCAGTAATAATTCCATCCAAAATTTGTCGACCTGTAACAAAACCGCTTTGCTCCGGAGAGATAATTTGCGGAAGAAGGGGTTTAAGACGATTCACCATAATAGTTGAAAGAATCTTGTAAATAACATTACAAAGTGCAATAGGTCAAAATCCTACTGGTGTATCAACATTCTCCTTCTTCGGAACAAGAGTAAGGAAAGTGGCGTTCAGAGCTGGGTATACCTTCCGATGCCTCCGAGATTCTCAACGACATCCATGATATCCTGACCCATAAACCTCCAGGAAGCTTTGAAAAATTCCGCAGTGAACCCATCCGGTCCCGGAGCTTTATTCCTGGGCAAATGCATAACCGCTGCTTTAACTTCCTCGTAACTTACTTCTCGCAATAACGCTAAATTCTGATCTCTACTAATGATAGAAGGAATATGCCTTGTTATTTTAGCAATGGCGTCGTCTCGGTTTGGTACAGGCTCTGTGAGCAATCCTTTGAAATGATTGCGCAATTCTTGAGCCATTTTCTCATGTTGGACAAGGCGATTACCATGCTCATCTTTTAAGGAAAACATTCGATTATGCTGTCGTCGCTGAATCATTTTTTTATGGAAAAAATTTGTATTACGCTCTCCTTCCCGTAACCATTGAATTCGAGATTTTTGTTTCCACAAAATATCTTCTTGTTTTCTCCGTTCTTCTAAGCTGCTAAGGGTCAGACCTTCCTCAATGCTCAAGGCTTCCGTTCGATCGTGCAAAATCATTTGTTACTGCAAGTCTTTCATTTTCGCTTGGAGACGAAGTTGATCATGATGAATATTACCAAACTGTTCTCTATTCCATATTTTAATTTCATTTTTTAACTGCTTGAGTCGCAGCTGAAAGGTATGCATTTTATTCCGCCCAACCGGTAAATGCTGTTCCCACCAGTGTTGAAATTTCTCTACAAATTATGGATCTTGAAGCCAAAAAAGTTCAAATCGGAAAGGTCGATTCATGGGCCCAAATTTTACATCAATATCTAGACGAATGGGCCAATGATCCGACCCCAAAGAAGGTAAAATTGCCGCTTTATAATAAACATCTAGGCTCACTAGCGCTTCTGATGCCAGAAACCTATCCAATCGAGAAGCTATTTGATGGTGCTCTCCGCGACGATTGTTCCAAGTGAATTTACCATTTATTGTTGGGATGTCCACCAGATGAAGATCCGTAAGAAGGTCTCGAAAGGAAGCCATATCTGGGTCTTCACGCCTGAGTCCTCCTTTCTTTTCATCCAAATTCAAAATCATATTAAAGTCCCCCCCAATTAACCAGTACTGAGCAGGAAATAGCTGATTGAGGGTGCGAATGTCCTGAATAAAACTCTGTCTCTCCCCTGGAATAGACGACCCATACACTGCCGAAATAAAGAGCTGCTCTCGAGAGCCTATTTGTCTAAAATACCCAGATAAAATTCTAGGAAAGGCAAGCCAACCCTCCACTACAATTTCCGCCGGGTTCCAAAGTACTGCTATACCACCTGATGCGCCACGAGAATCAATTGCCATAGACTCATAATGAGGGTTAAAAGTGTTAAGAAGACTACTCAGTTTAGAGCCTGTTATTTTAGTTTCTTGAAGTATCATAACTTGAGGTTTTTCAGACCGCAATTTGTCTTTTAAAAATCTTTGCTTACCTCGACTATTGAGGCCTCGGATATTCCATGATAGAACTTTCATTGAGAAAACTTCGGAGTTTGTTGAAATAACGTCGTTAACGGTACTATCTTACCAGTATTGATCAACATTTCCCCTACTAACTGTATATATTCTTGAAAAGTTCTTCGACCCTGCTTCTTGGGAGCTTTTGGAGGAGTTGGAGTGATTCCATGTTCTACTGCTTGAACCTCCTTATGAGCCTGCACTGTGAGATACCTTTCAAAGGTTTCTTTATATAACTGTTTCTCTTCAATAGGAATGAATCTGTCATCAATATTCCTCCAATCATTCAGAAGTCTATTAAGCACTCGTTCTTCAGCACAGAGTTCCACTTTATGCTGTTCAACATCCATAGGGGTTTCCTCTAACGACATCTCCCTTTGCTGACTCGAATCAGGCTTTGAAGTATCTTCAATTTCTTTTCGTTTGAGTTCCTCTTTATGCTGTTCAACATCCATAGGGGTTTCCTCTAACGACATCTCCCTTTGCTGACTCGAATCAGGCTCTGAAGTATCTTCAATTGCTTTTCGTTTCCCTAACTGACTTGGCTGTGTGCTACGTTCCTCAACAGGACAACCACCTTCCACATCTATACCATGTGCGCTATATTCATTGGTTCACCTTCAGTTTGCAAAACCTCGTATCGATTGGCCTGTTGAGTAGTCGACCTTTTATGTTCTTGTGTCCCTGAAGACCGACTAGGTCGTTTTTTCGTCTGGACTGGAATGAAACCTTCTTCCTTTGTTCGAATATGATCCGGGTTTATAGGGTTCGGAGGAGAAGGAGTTTCAACATTATTCAACGGGAAAGATTTATAGAGATGACCATATTCGTGACATCGCCTACAACGAAACATAATGTGCTCATAATCAAGAAGTTGATTCCAGAGTTTACCCTCATATTCTAGTTCAATCATTTCAGGCAAAGGCTCCGAGATATTCATATATACACAAATGCGAGCAAAATAAGTGTAACGTCCCCGCCAAGTTGTATCAGCTATCTTAACAAAATTTCCTAAAGAATTTCCGATGCCCTCCAGAATAGAAGGAGCCAAAAAATCTATTGGAAGGCCAAACAAACGAACCCAAACAGGGGCAGCAAGAAATTGCTCCTGGTCTGGGTTGTAACATTCTTCCCATTGGTGAATAAAAATACCTGCATTGCTATAGAAGTAAGGACCGCCTTCAAAAATACGCTCTTTATCTAATAAGTTAGTAAAAATAACAGTGAAAAAAACTCTGGCCCCAAATTTGAGATCAATGTGACCTTTGGGTTGCCATTTGATTTGAATCCATTTCAGTAAATCCTTTTCTGTAGGCCAGATACCTATGAATTTACAGATTAAAGCATGATCTTTCATGTAACCATGGTATTCATTCAGTGTTGTTGGTGGTATTGTAAATCGTGGCTTCTTAACAGACCTCGGCAGACAAGTTCCTTTCGACCGCGCTTGCCAGGCAGCTCCCAAAACTGGTGAAGAATTCTGAGGTCCCTCGTGCTGTGTCTTCCCAGAACGATTTTCGCCTGCAGTAACATTGCGGAAGGAGGGGGCGGTCCCACTCCTCCTGAAACAACTGCCATAACGTAGACCAGCCGCCCTCGTGAGAAACAGTAGCAGAACTATGTACAAAGGCGTGAATTGCCCTAGTGCGCGAATCTCATACCCTAGCTTCTTTGGTAGGGGTTCTTGCAGGTTCTTGGAGCGGTTAAGTAGTGCAACACATTTTTTTTGGAATCCCAGTAATATGATAATTATATGAATTCACTTATATAAATTGTAATCAAGCCAATTTTCTATTTAAACAAAAATTTAATATAAATATATTTTAAATATTAATTGAACATAATATCTTTTTTAATTATGTGTTGAATTCTTTTTTTTGTCAAAATGTAAATCCAAACATATTTAATCAAAGTGAACCCAATGTAACTTAGAAAGATTTTCAATTTATTATAGATTCTATGATTTTCCAATTAAAGCAGTATTTCTTTTAGAGGTGATCAGGAATTGACCACTAAGCCAATTTTGTACTGGCATGACGTAGAGTCAATTATGACTACTACCACTAAGCTTTTAGATAGGTACATATACAATTAGGTAGACAAAGTTAGTCAAACAAATTTAAACTTGAAATGATGGCCAATTGAACTACCCTATAGAGAATCAAGAAGGATATATTTATTTATTATTTTTACACATAGTTAATATTTAACCAATAATCCTAATGAGTTGAAGCCCTCCACAAGTATTGGCCCTCTATCATGAGGTGGAGGTTCATTTCTTCTTGGGTCCATCATTGCCAATGCATGAAGCCCCTTCGGATGGGCTCACCTAAAGGTGTTGGCCCTCTATCATGAGGTGGAGGTTCATTTCTCCTTGGGTCCATCATTGCCAAGGCATGAAGCCCCTTCGGATGGGCTCACCTAAAGGTGTTGGAAGGAAAAATAATATCTTTAACCGATATATTATAACAAATTACACATTAGTAATAAAAAATTAAAAATATAGTTAAATATATAATGTTTAAATAAATTAAAGATCAAAGTCCATTGTTTGAATAAATGGAAGGATTAATAGGTGGTACAATTCCATTGGATTAATGGATTTCTATGTTAGTATACAAAGGCTTGAAAAAGGGGGAGGAAGATAGTTGATGAGGAACTAGTAATTGATAAATGAATTTTTTTAAATGAAATGAAAATAGTTATTATTGTCTCTTAAAACTATGTTATTAAATGAAATTTATAAGTCAGATTTAGCGTATGCCCTCAAACTGCTTCTACTTGGTTATCAACTCATCTTCCTCGGAAGTAAGGAAACCGGTTAACAACCCAAGACCTAGAGGCATATGGTAGGAGCAAAAGCCTATCCCCCTATGGACCACCAGCTGGTAATTCCAGGTTCCGTGATTTTCCTTGAATAAAAGTGATGAGTTAGCCTGCATTCCTAGATACTAGCCAGTAAGAATTATCCCATTACTAATTTGACAACTAAATTATGATAAATTTTCCTAATATTTAAAATAAAAATAAAAACTTAAAAAAATAATAATTAATTACTCTTTTACTCTTTACTCTGAGCTTCCAAAAAAAATAAAAAAAATAAAAAAATTATAATCTAATAACATATTGAAATTTAATTTTATCCCTTATTTGCACATATAAAATGTTTATAACCCATAAATATATATTTATAAAAAAATGAAATTTAATAATTAAGTTATATATGATCACACATTTCAAAGCAATGTATATCATTGTAAAGATAGTCATTCAAGTCTTTTCTAGGTTAACAAATCTGAGTTGAAGAATGTAGCTAAACACATTTGAGTGGAAGAACACTTGATTATTATAAAAAAAAATTAAATAAAAAATATTTAAATTTTATGTAGTGGTATGTTTTTTAATAGTGATTTTATATTAAGGTTAGTATTATTATATAGGTAGAATGAGGGTTTTTGAAATTTCAATTCAAAAGTCTTTTCTTATTTTAATTGACGGAATTTATTTATTTACATAATTTATTTTAATTTTTTAGGATTAGTTATTTAACATTATTTTTCTAAATATGAAGGGGTGTTTGTGAGTTCAACTATTATTCTGAATATTTCAAACTTTTCTCTTCGAAGTGTTTTAATGGAGATATCTGTAATTTGTTCATTTGTGGAACAATGTTGTAGGTGAATAATCTTGGCCTGTACATGATGTCGAATCAAATGATACTTTGTATTGATATGTTTGTTTTGATCATGGATTGGATTCTTGGCCAATTTAATTACAAAAGTATTGTCAATTAGAAGAGTAGTAGTGTTCACTTGTTTCTTCTGCAAATCTTCAAGACTTTTCCTGAGCCACACAATTTCCTTGGTTGCTTCTGTAGCTGCCACATATTATGCCTATGTTGTGAAATATGTTGGAACTAATTGTTTTTGTGACCTCCAGGAGACAACTCTTGATCCAAGACAATACCATGAATTATACACTCCATTTTCCTTATCTCCATCAAAGTATGAATCAAAATATCCAGTCAACTTGAAGTTGCCCACTTGTGAATATTTGAGTCCAAAGTCTTGAGTTCCTTTCAAGAACTTTGCAACTTTTTTGGAGCAGACCAATGTCCCTCACAAGGATTTTGCATAAGCCCACAAATGATTACGACAACAAATGAAATATATGGTCAAGTAGTGGTGAGGTAGATAAGACTTCCTACAAGCTCTCTATGCTCAATTTCATCCTAAAATTCATTTTTTTCTTTAGATGTGAGCTTTAGATTTTATTCCATTGGAGTGGACAAATGATTTCATTCATCAATGCCAAACTTATTCAACATTTCTCTAACGTGTTTCTTTTAAGAGAGGAATATATATCTTGGATGTTGAGCCACTTCAATGTCCAAAGAGTAATGAAAGTGTCACAAATCTATTATCTCAAATATTTCTTCCATTCTTTCTTTATATATGCAATATAATTTTGATTATTCCCTGTGTTCAACGAATCATCTACTTATATTACCACAATAAAGACAATAGTTTCTTCAACTTTCTTGAAAAATAAAGCTGCATCATCAAGTTTAAAGTGTTTGAAATTTAATTTCAGAAGTTGCTTAGTCAAAATTTTATACCAGGCTCATGGTGCTTATTTTAGGCCATACAAGTATTTTATAAGTTTGTATAATTTTTTTTCTTGTCCCTTCACAACAAAACCTTCTAGTTGAGACATAAAACATTTTCTTTCAGGTCTTCATTCAAGAAAGAAATATTTACATCCATTGATGGAATTTCCATCCATTCTAAGCTACCAAGGCAAAGAGAGTCTAGGTGGTGGTCCATTTTGTTGTGGGGGCAAAGGTCTCTTTATAATCAACCCCTTCTTTCTGTGCAAATAATGTTTGCATGAGCCTTGATTTGTGTTTCTCAACTGAGCCATATGATTTATACTTGTTCTTTAAGGCCAACTTGAAACCAATTGGTTTGGTTCCAAATGGAGGGTCCATTGGCTTCCATGTTCCATTCTTTATGAGAGCATCATACTCTTTCTGCATTGCACCTTTCCATTCATCATGAGAAACAACTTATCTAAAGGAAGTTGGTTCAAAATTAGCAGAAAAATTTAATTCACATTCATAAGAAACATCCATATCATCAACTAAATTAAAATAATCTTCATCACCTCCAATTTGTCTAGTGGAACTTCTAGTTCTTGTACTTCCAACCTCATCAAGATTAACACTTTCAAGCATTTTAATGATCCATTTTGGAGGACCTTTTTGAGATGGTCCAGGCTACTCTGTTGACTGAGATGGGGCTGCATCAAGTTTTAGCCTTCAAATTCTCTCAATCACATCACTTAAAGGGTCTTCCTAATATTAAGAAGTGGTTGAAACTTCATAAGGGGGATAAAGTGATTCAGAATAAGATTGCATAGATTGATATAGGATATGTGTCACCCCTTGAATATGTGGAATATCATTATCAAATTCATTAAAAAAATAATTCATGACTAGATCTCTCCAAATGATCAGGCTTCCACTCAATAAAATTTTCCTTGAAAGATTCAAGAAAAATCATATGTCTAGAAAATATAAAATTTTTATTTACCTCATCATAGAGAGCATATGATTTGGTGGTATCTGAATACCCCAAGAAGATACACTTTTGACTCCTTGCACTAAGTTTTCTTCTTTGTTCCTTAGGAATCAAGGCACAACAGGTGGAACAAAAAATCCTGAGATGCCTTACCAAAGGAATGTGGCCATACTGCATTTCATAAGGAGTCACGTTTCTTAGAGCATGATATGGACATTTTGTTGGAAATGTTGTCATTGATGGAAAAGAGAGAAGTAAATTAGCAGAGAGGTAGAGGCAACAAAGAAGTAGAAGAAGTAGAGGCAGACACCAGGAAGAAGCATAGGCAACAAAGAGAGCATTAAACATGAAGCAGAGACAGAGCAGTGAGGTTAAAAGGGCCACTGAGTTGAAGATCTGGCCAAAACAAGGAGGTTTTGACTCTGTGGTAAGGTTGACATATACTGTTGATGAGATTGAATGAAACTGCACTGGGTCTTTGAAATCTCTGTGTGAGTGAGGCATATCGAAATTGTGTTCACATATTGATTTGCATCAATACAGATCAAGGCATAGTATTTGAACCAGAAATGACAATGAATCTCAATAAATTTGGGCAGGGGAAATGGTGTCCCAATACAGGATTAGAATTGGGTAATTCGTTGGAGCGATCAATTATTCAAATGAAGAGTTGAGAACTAGAGTTTTTTTCAGGGATAGATTAGTAAAGACAGGAGGGCCATCGAACTGAAAATCTGGCTAGGAAAAGCAGTCTTGTAAGTGAATTCATGTGTCTATATAATGAGGAAATTGATTCTATACAAAGAAGAATCCTTTTAGAGAAGTTGTATTAATAATTGGCTTGGAGTCTATCGATTTGGTTACAGTTGAATTGATTCCGCAAGGGTTTATAAAAGGAACTAATTGAATTCACAGATTGAGTGAAACCGAGCTGGAATCACATTTAGTTTTATTGAATTAGATGCCTCTGTGCAAGGCATTGGCATCAAATTGAATTTGGGGGTTCACTGTCTGAAGAAGGACCTTGGTTCTGGTTGAGGGTTCTGAATTATATATGCGAGCGTGGGTGAATTAGGTAGAATCAAATGAAGTTTAATCATTAATCATACAAGCCACAGCTTGAGGGGTTCATAACCATGTGCGTATTAAAATCTGTATGATTGAGTATAATGTGCAGGCTCGTGAAGGAAATGGAGAAGTAACCAGTGGAATTGTAGAATTTGCGCATCAGAATCCTAGAGTTATATGGGCTTCGAAGGCGCGGAAGTGATATGAAGGTCTGAAGAGGATCGATGAAGAATAAAGCTCGACTTGGATCGATTTCCATTCCATCGCAGTGAACCAGCATTATATACTCCGTTTTTGAGGAGTCAAGCTCGGGATTGGCAATAGAGCAATGGCACGCAGAGTCTACAAAATCGTCGAGGGCTTTCGACTTACAATTAAGGGTGGAGTTATGTTTAAAGCCTGACGGATAAAGAAATTATATGCCACAGCATTAACATAGAGAAAGACAAGGTTGAAAGAAACGGAACCTGGAACCGTGAGTAAGAGGAATTGGAACCATGAGGGAACAAGGATACTGGTGTTAGTGGCGAACTGTCAAGTGTGATTTAAAAAAGGACCACTTTAGCTACGCATAACTAATAGCCCTAACAACAAAAGTGGCTGCCAATATCTTCAGATCTGCTGTTAGTTAGACAAGAAAAGAGCTGCAAAACACCAGATCTATGCATGGAAAGACATTAAGCAGTAAAAATAAGGGTTTGCTCCATATACCAATAGACAAGACAAGAACAATTTTTGAAAGAATTTTTGTATTAATGGGGCACCTGGGAGGAAAACCAGAAGGAGTATCCAATTCCCCTCAGTGGGATGGGTTCTTGGAAGTCCTCAGCACTTCAGATCTAAGATTTCTCTCTCTAGCTGATGTAGAAAACCCAATGCAAAGAGTAGAGCTCAATGGGAGAAAATGATGGAGATATGTGACCAAGTGTATAGATCCAAAGTGATCTAATAGGCAACAAAAGGTGAAGAATGGTAGGAAAAACCCTCCTATTTATAACAAAATATTGGGTCATTCTAGATCTTGGTGCATGGGTTAACTAGATCTAGATCCACTTTTTATGCAATATTTTATTATATTTGTTGGAGGGAAAAGGTATTTGACTTGGGTCAAATCCCTTAATTTGTCAAAAATAAATAAATAAATGATTTATTTATCTTTTAAGGAAGCGGTTAGAAGATAATCAAATAAATAATGATTTATTTAATTATTTAAGGAAGTGGTTGAAAGATAATTAAATAAATAGTGATTTATTTAATTATTTGTGGGTGATTTGGTCATATTTAACAAGGAATATCATCTAAATAAAGTTTAAATGATTATTCCTAGAAAATAATAAGATAAATAAAGGTTTATCTAATTAATTTCTTTGATTTTGGGTTAAACATGACTGGGAATAATAATTAAATTATGGTTTGATTAATTATTCCATGAGGAAAATCAAACAAATATAGGTTTGTTTAATATTTCCTTTTGGGGTTTCCTGTTTTAACATAGTGAAAGCAGTTTTACTTAGGGTAAAACTGGTCTTAGATGGTGTACTTGGGTCCATCTAATGATAATAGGTTAGATGACCAAAAAATGGTGTAACAGATTGCCCCCCAGCGTGCGAGTGTCAGGAGAAAATCGTATGACCGAAGTACGTTGTAAGAACACAATCACTAGACAACAAAAGGGATGTTAGAGAGAGAAATGTGAGGTAGATAGTGTGCTGAAGGACTAGACCCTGAGGAGACGAGACTCGCAGGTGCAACAAGTCTCTTTTTATGAGAGGGTACCAGTGCTGAAGGCGGCGGGGGAGGCATACCTATGCCCGCCGAGACAAAGTACAAAAGAATAGTGTGTCCAGTAAACAAGGGACCGAACCATAAAATACAGCTGGCAGAATCATGAGCCAGATAAAAATACAATGAGGAATCCCACATACATGCTGTGCCTGGGATAACAGCCAAGACTTGTACAATAATATCTGAGTACATGAGATACAAATACAACCGAAATGCCCCCTGCACATGGGGAAGGGCTCACAAAATCTGACTGATACATGCAAATCGAAGAGGCGCTGCAAGTGGCTATGGCCAACATCATCAAATATCTGGAGCTGCATCGAAGGCCGCAAAGAAGAGGTCATCCGGGCATGTGGGGGGCTACAGCCACCCTCATGAGGGTTGGAAACATCTCACACACCAGAGGACCCAGAATCATCAAGAGTCACGCTGACTACCTGGACCACTGGCAGCACGTAATCTCGATCATGTCAAAAGATTGAGAGACAATCAAGCCACAGGGAAAGGAGAAGGGTCCTGTGGAGGTGCTGGGGGCACAGGGGCAACGGAGGAAGCTAGGGGGACCGGTTGAACCAGTTTCAAAGCCATATAGGGCTTGGGATGACCAGGAGGGGTGGCGGCTGGGGGATCAAGGTACCAGACCGGTATGCCCAAGGTCAAGTTAGGGAGAGAGAGGGTGGCGATGACGAGGACAAAATATACTCCGGGAGGGGGATTTAGGAAAGGGATCTGCCCAGCAGGGTAATGACCAGGAGGAACGGCTTCGAGATGGTTAAGGCCAGGAGGAACCGAGCCAGGAGGATAGAGGGGTTCAGGGATACCAGCTGGAGGGGTAGGGCCATAAGGAGGGGGTCCGGTTGGCTGAGATGAATGGCTAGGAGTGGGTTGTGGAGGGCGAGGAGGAGGTTGCTGACTAGCCGAGGCAGGCCGCTTACGGGCAGCCTGAGACGATTGCATCATGCAAACATTCGATAAGCTGGGATCAGTGATAGGAGGAGGGGGAAGGTTAGGGAAAGTTCCAAGCAGGGAGGAATCTTTGTAGACGTCGGGGGAGACACTAGTCAAGGAATCGACGGTTTGCTTGTTGGCTACAGAAGAGATGGTCGTCTCAGGTGAGGTCTGAGAGTTTGGCTCATGATATGTCAACTGTTCAATGGTGACTATCTTTCCATTATGGGGGAAAGACATCTTGGGGAAAACCGCGGATGGGACAACAGACATAGCATAGGTGTAGCTTCACCCCAATAGAATGTTGTAGAACAGTGGTACTGATGACTTGACACACACACGAGTGTCAGGTTTTACCCAAGTCTGCTGGGTGACACAAATGGTGCCAATGGTCGGGAGGCATGGGACCCACCCACGCCGATGATCAGGGAAGGGGTCAGGATCCGAGCGTTTCAAAATCCGCTGACACCACAGTGGATGCCCTCATCAATGATACAATTTGGCCACGTTGGCATTCCGGATTTTGACTGATTTAAGGTTTTTAAGGCGACGGAAGGAGGGAGGAGGATGGTCCGATGAGTGAAGGTTGCAATCATTTGGTCATCGCCAGGATCAACAATGTCACTAAGATAGTGGACATTTCTGGAAGGGCATGACTGGAGGAGTTCCATGTGAATGACAGAGACGCAGCCAAACTGTCTACTATGCTATACGAATGGGCAACTCGACTGGGAGCAGCGTTTCGACGTAGTGGGCCCTTAGGTATCTTGGCATGAACCTCAACTTTTGGTTGAGGGATATGTAAGGGGCCACTGGGTGACGAAAGAGGCTCTGGAGAACCTGAAGAAGGAGGCTCGAGAGCAGACTGAGCAGGAGGCTTGGAGTACTGGCGAGACCGAGTTTGAAGGTGAAGATCGACAGACGGGTTAGGATCGGAGTGCATCATAAGGATCTGGTAATCAGAGGAACTAGAAAGGGAAGGGGGGGTGGCTACCTGGCTGTCGGGCGGTTGGGTAGCCACGAATCCTTGCTGAGGGAAAGGATCAGTAAACACAGCTGGCTGGGTAGTGGCCATATTAGGAGGAGCATGAGGGGAGGCGTGCTGTCCACGCAATGTGGCTTGAGACTCCCACATCTGCCGCATCTGGGGTAATAGGGGACAATCGTGGGTGTAATGACCATAAACACCGCAACACGAACAAGGCTTACTTGTGCGAAGCGGCCTGTCCGGCTTGGGCTGAGTGCCCTGTTGCTGGTTGGCAGTGTTGGGGTCCACACCAGGATTGGGTCCGCGGGTACCAGGGGAAGATTGGTTTGGATTTCCTCTCCGCCTTCTTTGAGAAGAAGGGGGATTAGTCACGCCCTGCTGTGCAAATACTTGCCCTGGAGGGGGCTGTAGGTGCTGGTGCTGGGGTTGAGGAGGCAAGGGAGGAGGAAGCGCATATGTTGGAGGAGCTGGCGCACCAGGCTGCGGATAAGGGTAATGGGTAGGTTGGGCAACATTGAGGTAAGTAGGAGGTTGGGCAAAAGGAGGAGGCATGCCGTATCCTGGATACATGCTACCGGGAGGGGGAAGAGTGCTGGAGGAGCTGGCCCCTCCCTGAGGGAGACCATAGCCCATAGGAGGTTGAGCGTATGGATGGGAAAGGGCTCCAACGATACCGTCGGCGGAATGAGAGGCCCCCGGGGCGTTAGCGCCACCGGGCCTGGGGAGGTCAGGAAGAACGGTATAAACATAACCAGATTGAGCGTAGATCAGGTCATATTTCAAGGCTATTTGGAGGGCGGCTTCTTCAGTTTGAGGAAAGTGAGAGGCAACATCTTTGCCGATGGGAGCGGGAAGGGTGCGAAGGAACCAGTCCATGTAAACCCGATCTTCGAAGGGAGGGGCTCGACATAAGCTCCGTCTTCTTCACCATTCCTGAACATGGGCGGAAAGGCGTGTTGAAGAGGATTGCTTGAAGGAATTCAAGAGCTCCGTGCCAGTATCGTATCGGAGAGGGAGCTGGAAGTACGACAAAAAGGCTTGGGCAAGAGTCTCAAAGGTGGTATGGGTAGAGGTGGCTTGTTCAACATACCATTTAGAAGCTTCGCCGGTAAGCATGCGTTGGAACAAACGAAGACGGATGGAGTCATCGGTAATGGAATTGGAGGAACACCACATGTGGAAAGATCGGACATGATTGGTTGGATCTTCTCCATTAAGGCCCTCAAACTTAGGGATGTCGGAGGGGAGCTTGGTTGGCATAGCAGGTCAATTAGCATTGTGGTGAATGGGGTCATTGATCAACTGATGGAAATCGGGGAGGCTGAGGCCTGCAATGTACGGCAACATAGGGGTGGCCGGGGTAGTTCCTGTGGTGGTTCCGCTAGTAGTAGGGCCGGCATTAGGGCCGGGAGAACCACTAGCGTTAGGCCCTGGACCAGACATAGTGAAGGTGACAGGGGGAGAACCAGGAGGAGAAGGGAGGATCCATGAATACAATAGGAGCCTGAGTGCGATCAAGGTGGACCGGTTCGACGACTGCGGGTGTGGAGCAGTCGATCAACCGAAACCGAGGGTGAAGGCCAAGAAGGATCGAGTTTTGGGGCGCAATGATGACAGGAAGAAGGAAACCGACAAGGGAAGAAAGGGACAGAATCAAGCGATGTCAAGGGCAGATAAGGTGCAGTGACAATTGATTTTAGAGTCTTTGCCAGGCGGTGTTAACCAGGCGCTTCTTCACTTAGGGTCAGTGTGTGATGTGCGTTAATTTTAATTTTTAAACCCTTTTCGTTTTGAGAGCAAGAAAAAGTGTGCTGCGTAACTGAAAAGAAATCTGCGTAGAACAATATAGATTGCTGAAAAGACGGAACATTTAACAGCTAACTATGCATCAATCTAACCCAAAAAGGCGGGTCTCTCAAAACTACTCTAAAAGAGGGTAAAAATCTACTCAAAACACACATAAAAAGAGGTCAATAGATCTAGGGTCGAAAGGGACAGGGATCTAGAGGATAAAGCTGCTGAAAAGAGGTGTAGATCACAGCCAAGAGACAGAGGCAAGGTGGCTGGAAAAAGGAAGGAAATCAGCAAAAAACGGAGGGGGCAAGGGGGAGGCCCAGAAAGTAGGTCCAAACAAAACGACAGGAGGTGATTTGAAAGGAAAAAAGGTTGATTTCAAAGGATCCTAAAGGGAGGTAACAGATTCGGAAAAGGAGGTCGAAGCTCGAAAATGATTTAACAAACAGCCTTAAAACTCTTCCACAAAAAGTGAGAAAATAGTCACCTAGGGGCTAGGTTCCCACTTTCGACGCACCTGGAAATGACGTAACTTGGTCAAAAAAAACTGGCTGAGATAGAGGCCGGAGGACCCCGGCGTGAGCCGGCAAAGAAACCCCAAAAAGTGTAAAAATTGGCCGAAAAAAGGGCGTGTCGCAGACCGACCTCGATTTCAAGTGTCACAGGAAACAAGTCAGTGGGGCAAGGGACTGAGGTCCAAGGTCGCAGTTTAGGGGCCAAAAAGTGTGACCCCCCGTTCCGGTTGTCTCGGCGGCAGATTTTCAGAAACGTTGCCGTCTCAGTTGCGGCTGGTGTCGCTTACTTGCGCAATAGGGCCAGAAACACACGGAAGTTAAAAATTTTAATGTTTTAGGGTTTTATGTGAGAAAAAAAACATAAAAATAGGAAAATAAACAACTGAAAAGAAACCCTAGGTTCTGAAGTAGCTGGATATGAAGGAATATGAAAAACGACAGCGTTCGTAATTTAAAACCTGTGTGGAGTCACCATTTGTTAGTATGAATCCTTTGTCGAAGCGTACGAAAAAGGACCACTTTAGCTACGCATAACTAATAGCCCTAACAACAAAAGTGGTCGCCAATATCTTCTCCCTCGCCAATATCTTCGCATCTGCAGTTAGTTAGACAAGAAAAGAGTCGCAAAACACCAACATCTATGCATGGAAAGACATTAAGCAAAGTAAAAATAAGGGTTTGCTCCATATACCAATAGACAAGACAAGAACAATTTTTGAAAGAATTTTTGTATTAATGGGGCACCGGGAGGAAAACCAGATGAGTATCCAATTCCTCAAAGGATGTCTCTTGAAGTCCTCAACACTCTGGATTCAAGATTTCTCTCTCTAGTTGATGTAGAAAACCCAATGCAAAGAGTAGAGATCAATGGGAGCAATGATGGAGATATGTGACCAAGTGTATAGATCCAAGAGTAGATCTAATAGGCAACAAAAGGTGAGGAATGGTAGGAAACCTCCTATTTATAACAAAATATTTGGGTCATTCTAGATCTTGGTGCATGGGTTAACCAAATCTAGATCCACCTTTTATGGAATATTTTATTATATTTGTTGGAGGGAAAAGGTATTTGACTTGGATCAAATCCCTTTATTTTTAAATAATGAATAAATAAATGATTTATTTATTATTTTAAGGAAGTGGTTGAATGATAATTAAATAAATAATTATTTATTTAATTATGTATAAATGATTTAGTCATATTTAACAAGGAATATTATTTAAATAAGTTTTAAATAATTATTCCTAGAAAATAATAAGATAAATAAGGATTTATCTAATTAATTTCCTTGTTTTGGGTTAAATATGACCTGGAATAATAATTAAATTATTGTTTGATTGATTATTCCATGAGGAAAATCAAACAAATATGGGTTTGTTTAATATTTCCTTTTGGGGTTTCTTGCTTTAACATAGGAAAGGGCTTACTTAGGTAAACTGGTCTTTACATGGTGTACTTGGGTCCATCTAATGATAATAGGTTAGATGACCAAAAAAATGGTGTAACAATGGGTTTATAAACCAACCCCACCCATATCGCACCACCTTTGTACGATAAGCGGTATTTCCAAATCGAAAGCGATCAATGCCATAGGCTGACACGTGGCCTTAAGCGGTTTGGAGAACCCACTCTCATCGCGAGTTAAAGTCCGTGCATCTAACTCGTGCGATTGCCATAGGATCGGATGGTTGAAGCGCATTAAGACAGCGACCGTTGGATGTGAGCGGAAGTTAACCACTGGGCCCCAGTTCATCGCTTAAGTTCGGAGGACTAAACTTCGTGCGATCTAACTGCGCGACCACCATTGATCTGCCAGAGGGGAACGCGATAAGACTACAACCGTTGATTGAGGAGGCACTGTTATGTGAAGTCGGAATTATATGTGTTATGTGTGAATTGTGGTGGACTCGATATGTCATAAAACGTGGTTTAATATTTTGAGTTTCGGAGATTTGATTTGAGTATGGGACCCGATATATGTTCATAAACTTGTTTGTTTAATGACCAATATTAGTGCTTAACCTTGATGTTCATTGATTTGCGGGCGTATTAACTATATGCACTTATTATTGTTATATTTCGTCGTGACAAAGTTGAACCTTGCAGGAAAAGGAATGTGTGCTGGACACATATTAAGGATTGGGTCTTCGAATATTAGAGTCAGATTAAGGATTGAATGTATACTAAAGGGCGCATATCGATATTGTCCAATACGAATTGTTAAAGTGCAGCCAGTATATATATATGTGGTGGAAGGAAGGAGTATTAAGCCCAAGGTTTAATGCAATTGATCTGCATAGTCATTATATGGTTGGCGTTTGGTTTTAACCCAAGGTCGAGTTTTTTAAATAGTTCAATTAAAAGGCGTGTCACGTGCTAGTGGGGTTTATAACCATCAAGGAAGTGTTGGATTTATATCTCAATTCTTCGAATTGAGATATTAAAATAATTCAGATTGTTTATTTAAATTTACCCACTCAAAAGTCAGAAATGGCACGAGTTTTCCCAGATTGTAGGGTGCTTGGAAAATGGGATTCTGAATGCATTTATACATAGCCTAGAATTGAATTAGAAAAATTCAGGGACTGGGGGTTTTACCCTGTAAGAAAACAGGTATATATATATACAGCATATGCACAACTACAGTGAGCTTGAAAATTTGTACAAAGGTAAACAGAGACTGCAGAGTTGAAGAGGTATGCAGCTAAGGGATTTAAAATTGTAGTGAACAGGTGTACATGCATAAGTGCTCAGAGTTGCAGTAAATAGAGGTACGCTGGATAGTTGCATGACAACAACAGAAAGGAAAAAACCAGCAAGCCAAGGGCTGAGTGAAGTTTATATACTGTAACTGAAAATGTAAATGTGTTATTTGTTTTATATTGTTTGTGATGCAAAGGCAAGTATCCTAAGGAAAAGAAAAATCCCACTGTAACATGGAAATTTGTACATATTGTTATATTTTTAATGAGTTGGACAAAGGTATGAGAAGATAGAAGCCAAAGAGTCATGGCTATTCACTCCAAATTCCTTGTGGAATACAAACAATCATGTGATGAACTCTATATATAATATCAACTTGATATGCATACAGAGGTTAGAGAGAGTAAGGATAGAGAATGCAAAGTATAGAAGATTGAGGCAGAGAAGATAAGGAAGAGAAGAGCAGAAAGAGATGCTACAGAATAGAGCTGATATCTGAGGTAAATAAGCAAACATTTCTTTTGATAAATTGAGGAAGTTGGAGCTTCCCTATCAAGTTGAATATTGATAGCTGTCAGTTGTAGCTGATTGAGGTTGGAGCCTCCTGTAGGTTGGTGCTTGCAGAAAATTGACGGGAGTTGGAGCTTCCTTGAAAGTTTTAGCTTACAGAATTGAGGTTGGAGCCTCCTGTAGGTTGGTACCTGTAGAAAATTGATAGGAGTTGGAGCTTCCTTGCAAGTTGTAGCTTGCAGAATTGAGGTTGGAGCCTACAGAAAATCAGTGGTGAGAGGGAGTTGGAGCTTGACTTTGCATCACAACAATAATAATATGTGGTTTTCTCCCTTTATGGTTTCCACTTATATTTGGTGTCTATGTGCATGATATCTATGTGTTGATATGGTATATCTAGTCTGCTAACACTTGCTGCTGACATATTAAGACTGCTAATACAGTGTCTAATCTGCTTATTAATTGTTGCTCACAAATAAAGATTGCTTACACATTATGTTGATCATGAAATGAAGGTGTTAATAAAGTATAATGAAAAAGTTAAAAGTCCATGAATGTGTTAAACTGATTCACCCCCCCCCCCCCCCCCCCCCCCCACCTCTCAGTTTAACTAAGGGTTCAACACATTTGTTTTTAATATATACTACACATAGAATTGCATCAACCTAGAACATCAAATTTACATTTTTTAAAAAACATGATTAAAAAACCGGTATTTAAGATAGTTTTGATCATTCTCTCAGCTACACCATTTTGTTGAGGATTGTATGACATGATTGTTTGATGTTGAATCCCTTTTTGGTGAAGGTAGTTTTCAAATTTATTTGAAGTGTATTATTTTCCATTATTAGTATGAATAGAGCCAATATGTGATTGTGCATCAATTTCAATTGGCATGCATGAAATTTTTTGAAAGTTTCAAAAGCTTTTGATTTACTTTTAAAGAAATATAACCAACCCATCTTGTTGTAATCATCAAGAAAAGTTATCATATATTCATTTCCATTTGCAAAAGGAATATGTATAAGGCTGCATAAATAAGAATGAATCAATGCAATATTTCCACATGCACTAGAAACATAATCATGAAATAGTTATTTGCTATGTTTTCCTAGGATACAAGCATCGCATTGCTTTAGTTTCCTTGGAATAATTGGAAAACCAAGAACACCATTTATTTTCAACAAACAAATACTATCATAGTTAGGATGTCTGAATCTTGCATGCCATAGAAGAGTAGATGGAAAAGTGCCTTTATCATATTGAGAATTGTATTCACAGTTATGTGCACGAGAAGATGTTCCTTGCAACTTCAATACTATTTCCTCCTATATTTCATTTGACATGAAAACTGTGTTTTCCGATGCTTTTATTATATCAAATTTACCATCAAACATGTGAATGGAGTGTCCTTATTGATGAATGTAAATAAGGGAAAACAAGTTTACACTTAGATTTGGAAGGTAAAGTACATCATGAAGAAGAAAGTCACGAAGTTCAGGAAATTTAAGCCTGATGGTGCCAAGTTCGATGGCTTGAGACTTGACTTGTCTGCAAAGTATACTAATCCATCTACATTATCACTAAATTCTTCAAAGAAGTATTTCCAGAAGGTCCTGTGGTAGGTTGCACCTGTATCAAGCAGCCATGCGACTTTCCAAGAAGAAAATGACTTATGAAACATGTCTTTAGTTACTCCAATATTGCAATGTGCAACAACAAAATGAGAAAATTCAAGTGCTTTACCTTTCGTTGGATTTGGTGTTTTACCTTTGTCTTATTTGAATTCTTGGCACTTAATTATTTCCCAAGGGATTTTGCATGTGGATGCACCATTTCCATCTCTACTACAACAAATATAGTAGAGATCAAATTTTCCTCATTGATAGTATTTACCCCCTACCTATGTTGGTCTTCCTTCCACGTCCTCTTTTCCACCTCTTCATCTAGAGGAATCTTGTGTATGATTCTTTTCTTACTATATAAGGTACACAACTTCTTCAAGAGACTAAGAAACTATCTTCCTATTCTCAAAAGCTTTCTCCCATCTACAAAATTATCCACAACAGTGTCAAAAGTAATGTCCTCGAGTTGGGCACTAGCTTGTAAGGATTCAAGATAGTGTGAATATGTACGATAAAGATCCTTAACAAAGGATTTGAAAGGGATGTGCATTTTAATTCAAGTGGATTCTACATCATGCATGATAGATCTAATTTCCTAGGCTAGGGCTTGGGGGTTATGATCCTTCAACTCTGGGTTGAAGAGCTTGATCATCAACTGAAGTATCTCCAATTTTGAATGTGAGTCAAATAAATCTTTCAACTTCTTTAATGCATCATAAGAATTTGTAATTGGAATTATGTGACGACTCACTTCTTCACTTACAAAAGTAGCAATTAGGGCATAGCCCTTTTTATACTTGTTTTCCCACATGGCAAGCTCTTTATCTGATTTGGGCTTGGCACACAAAATTTCACCTTCTTTTTCATAGATACCTTTCGATAAGTCATTGAAGATAAGAGTGTGCTTGATTTTTCTGGACCATTCATGATAGTTATCTTTTCCAATCAAAATAACACCAAAAATAGAAATGAGATAATGCATCTTTGAACAAAGGTTATGACAGTGCAATAATAATATCTATTGAAACAAAAGTAAAAATACATTGTGATTGTTCGTTACATTAAGCACCGCTATACATATACCATCTGAAACCGTGAATGATTTTTTTATAGAAAAATCTCAATATTTAATTCAAAATTCAGTCCTCACACATATACCCTCTCAATGTATCATTAGTCTGCCGCTTCAAAAGGAAACCTAGACAATCATTAATGAGGCCTATACCTACTTTGGAATCAGGGCAGATTAGCGAGAAGGAGACCGGATACGAAAATGAGTGGGATGCTAAGCTCACCATGAAACTAGAAAGAGTTCATGTAAAATTTCAACGGATCCTTGCTTTACATGCTGAAATGGACAAAATAAGGTAGGAGTTACTTTGGGGAATGAATCCATTTGCAGTATAGAGCATGCTTGGACAATGAAAAGCGTCTCTTGGGGTTTCTAGGAAATCTATGAGCATTATGATCATTTGGTGTTGTGATTCCTTTAATACCCACCAGGATCCTTGAGTTCACAATGTTTGAATTTTCAATGGATATATACATGTAACGATAAATTCAAACTCTCATTCATAGCTCTTCAATGGCGTCTAGATCATATCGCATGGAAAATCATGAAAGAAACAAGGAGAAAATGGTTTGTCACTTAAGGAACGAGTGCTTGCCTTGACATGATTTCTCTATAGTTTAACTTAATGGCTTATCATGAGCTCATGGATTGCCTAGTCTTTCACTAAGGACTGTATGAGTTCCAATATGACAGTGACTAGTGACGCACCCTAGTAATGAAAACAGGTAATGCACCCTCGTAACAAATATTGGTAATGCAACTTTTCAAGTAATGCAAGTGCAGAGACTTTGATACTCTGTGTGTGGATAATGCAGCCTGTTAAGTAACGCAAGTGCTATGAAGTAACATGGGTAACACAACCTCTCTAAGGTGGGTTAGGTAACACAACCTGTCTAAAGGGGAAGAAAATGGCAAAGATATCTACACTTGGCTTTGATACCATGTCAAGCCAAGGAATAATTCCCAAATGTTGATTTTATATTAAGGTGAACATCATTATATACAAGTAGAATGGTGACCTTTGGGATTCCAATTCCAAGGTCTTTTCTTATTCTAAGTGATGAAATTTCTCTATTTACTTATTCACATAATTTCACCCAATCTCTGAGGATTAGGTGCCTAACATGTAGTTTTGGAAATTTAAGTTGCTAATTTTTTCTCTCGATAGAATAAAAATAAAATATCACATATATCTATATATATATATATATCTGTGTGTGTGTGTGTGTGTTTATTTACAACAAATTTAATTTTCAAATTTATTTGATTAAAATATTAAAACCATTTTATTATACTATAATTTATATTAAATTTATTATTGCAAACTACAATCAAAATAATATAAATTCTCAAAATTATATAACTCAATAAATGTAACAATTAAATTCTTAAAATTATAGGAAAATTATCTAATTGAATAAATGTAACAATTTGACTGGAAATTTCAAAAAATATCTCCTACTTTGGAAAAACTAATATAAGCCTAATATATAAACCTATTTTAAATACCATGTACACAAAGAATATCCTTCATGTTATTTCTTAAGTCTATTTTCACTTGAACACAATGGTCTCACTTTAAATTGGTACTTTCCAAATCAACAAAGGTAAATCAAGCTCTCAAGTTGGGTGTGATTTTAATCTAATTCACACCATGGGAGACATCCCCATTGCAGGATTTGAGACTTTTTTTTTAAGCTTCGTAAATATATTTATATTACTGAAAAAATGATATTACATTGATAGCTTTTATTTCCAAAAACTCTTTGGGATCCCATGTTCCAGTAGTGGGAACAAAGTTGACCATTATCATCAGTGATAACCTTAGGTCCTTTCAGTAGCAACCTCAGGTCCTAGAATTAACTTCCAAATTTTTCAAAAACTTACAAAAACTTGCAAAATGTTAAGATAGGTAGAGGAGGCGTTGTCCATAAAGAGTCACATGCAGAAGTATGATCAGAGCAAATCAGAAAAAAAAACTAGTGTTTGCATATAGCATACTAAAACAACGTGAAAAAGATAGAATCATAAAAAGGACATGCATAGCTTGTTTCCAAAAAGAAATACCAAGAACCATGAGAAATTTTAATCCGATATGATAACCGGAGAAAGCGAGTTGGAGTTTCCTTGGGGTGAAATCTCTGTTGGAGCTGTTGGAGCATTGATGACTGATGGTGCTTAAAACTGCATATCTGATCCAAAGTCGAATTCAGACACCACAAAACGCTCCACCCATGTTAATATGGACATGATGTCATCCAAATTGTATCTAATATCCCGAAGAATTCACTTAATCTCTTCTTGTCATCCAAACAACTGATAATGGTCGACTTGTTTATCACGAATGACCATGTGAAGAAAGGTTTCTAACTGATGGTTCATAGATACTGGATGAAGCAAATTGAGCCTCCTTTTTTGAGATTTTCTTGGGTGTGGAATCCACCTGAAGGTGTTATCGCTAATTTTAGAGTCAGAGAAGTATGATTGATCCCAAAATTCCCTTGCTTCCAAGTGAAGAATATCATTCCTCACTTATAGGGGAACAAAGTCAAAATGATAAGCCAAAAAATGCAAACCAAAGAGACATCTATGACGAGAGGAAGACACATCTGAGGCGCCACCCCGATGACTGTGTAAACATTTTCTTGGTGCCATGTAATAGTTGGGGAAATGTGTGTTGAAAGGTGCATGGGTAAAAATTAGAAGACTACGTAGGTGGACATACAATTTTATGGAGGCGTGGTGAATGAGACAAAAAAAGGTGTCATCAACCATCGAGAGGAAGAGCAACCAGAAGCAATATTCAGGCTCCCAAAACATTTGAAGTTACAGAGGAAAATGATTGAAAGGAACTAGGAAATTGAGCGTAGCAAAGAGCCGACCCGTGAGACCATCAAAACCATATCGAAAAAGTTCCCAAGTACCAAACACCACATACAAGGATAGGACGACTCAATGAAATGCCCGTCGATTCAATTATTTGGGGGGATGCAATGAGTAGCACAACGACTAGCTCAAAGGAAGGACCCATCAATGTGTTATGAAGAAACAAAACAAAGAACATGGGCACCTGCAAGAACGAGATATACTTCCAAAAGGAAATGGCACATAATAGCCAGGAAATTGAATACAAGAAAAAAATCGTGGAGGTGGATAACACATGGACATACCTTCGTTGCAAGTGTTTAACTCCCCCCTTAGTAACCAGGAGTCGAACAACAGTCGAAAGTCTACCTCGTTCCTTCGAAAAAAATTGAAAATTTGTCACCCTGAGACAAGGACTATATGGTTATAAAGGAAAAACAATGTGGGAGGATCGAACGGGTAGGAAAAAGGACCCGTGTGAGTGAAAACCGGAGAAGGAAAAGTGTGTGTTATGGTACACATGTCAACTGTAGCATTAAAAACCAAAATCATGTGCTCCTAAGCGCGACATGCCTTGCTTATGTCAGAGCCTCTGCATTTCATTAACCATCTTCCCTGGGATGAAGCCATAACCAGATAATGCAATAGCTGGAAACAAGAAATAAGGAGAATGTCAGACTGAGGACCCTCTCCCACCAAATACCCACATTTGAACTAATTTGACGAGGGTAGATGCATTAGTGGCAGAGGTCAGTGTGAACGCCACACGAGGGTGTGAAGAGGATAGGTGGATAGATTGGCTCTCATCCCCATGCCCACCTTCCCTTTCACCATTATTATTCCACTCGTGTGAATTATTCGAAATGTCACGCCCAGTAACATTAATGCCACCAGCATCGGGTATATTTTCCTTTGCTACTGACTTATCATGTTGCAACCAAAGTTGGATGCGTTGAACATCTTCAATGGGGGCCACAGTTGTCCATGATTCATCATAGGCCAGGTGCTGATAGCGACTGCTCCAATTTTCCAGTATTTCCGCCACCCTATTGAATTCCCGCTGTGTGTTGTGTGGTGTGGAAGAATATAATGAAAAGATATAAGCATGTTTTAAATGTTCATAATCACCTCATGAAGTTTCCAACTGTGGGTTAATTTGTCCTCCGATTAACTGTGTAACAATTTTCTAGACACTAGATAAAAAGGTGAGAGTCACCATGCACCTATACCAGCCTATACCCTTCTCGAATAATGATTTACAAACCTTTCTAAAGTGCAAGAAATTATGCCATATTATTTGTTGTAATGCCACGAGAGAAGGCATATACGTGTAGTGGGCAAGAATTCTCATCTTGAAAAATGCCTCCATAACTGGCTGACCCTTGGTTCCCTTTGATGCCCCGTTAGCGCTTAATACCATGGCAAAGGAGGTGTGAAAATATTGGGACCATGAGACCTTAATTAGAGCAGCGAAGTGGAAGAATAGATGAACGTGGAAGGGTGTAGGTCCAAATATCTTAAAACGTAATCCTCCGACGCATCAGCTGAGTGGTCATCCTTTGTAAAACATGACACAAAAAATCTCTCTCGAATATTTCAGAGGATTTTTTTTTGTAGAATGGCAACATTAGGCCTTTTTTATAAAACACTCTTGTTAAAAGATAATGGATAAAGCTAGCTGTTTGGATAGGATTGGGACTCTAAGATTAGGTCTCAGATCCTAATATCTAGGGAGTGGTTGGAACCACCCCGTTAGTGTGAAATCCTATATGTTTGAGGCTCTTCCGACTAAAGAGTCAGTCATTTGTATTGATTGTTTGTGCACTCTCCAGGTATCTCACCTGGACTCAGAGGCATTTAGTTAATAGATTAATAGAATGGTTGTTTTTAACATGGTATCAGAGTAACAGGTTGAAGCTTGATGAGTTTCCTGGCAGATGGAAGAAGGGAGCGACTACTAGATCTACTGCTGTTGGTTTCATCTGGAAAGCCCGTGAGAATGCTACATTTAAATTTGGCGAGTGCGTGGAGCCAGGATCAATGGTGGATCAAATAATGGTGAAAATTAGTTATGAGGCCCACATGTGAGGAGAGAACACGATTTTGATTTACTGTGGCTTTTATTTGAAGAAACGATAGATGAAATACAAACAAAATTTGAAATAATTTATATGGGCGACCATTTTAATGAGCTGCCTTGAAAGTCAAGGGTAAAATTGTGGGCCATAGGGAGCGAGACGTTGTTCTCTATGTCAGATGTTGGAGATCAAGAGCAGCTAGGAGGAGATCCATATTCGAACTGTTATTTTGAGATTTGCGGGAGACGAGAAGCATGCTACCTGCATGGATCAAACATATTCTACGAATCAAACATCTATTGTGTTTGATCCTTTGCTAAGGCTGTGGTGAATAGGGGAGAGTATGGAAATATCCGGTTTTGGGATTGACATTAGAAACATATTGTGCTGCGTTTACATTGTTTATTTTGCTTCAGATTTGCATGTGTGGAAGAGAAGCCACAATCTACAAGGTTCTACAGTTGAAGAGCTGCCAAAGGGAGAAGTTTCCTGCTTACGTGGTAAGAAGGTTGTTGGAGCTCGTTAGAGGACCCAGTGGAGTCAGAAAGAAATATGGAAGAAAGATAAAGCGAGATAAGCTGGACTCTTGGAATTTCCTAATATGTCTATATTTTTAGACGTTTTTTCTGATGATAATCTTTTTTTCATGTGGCCATTTGGAGGCATTATTAGCATGGGTAGTATGTTTGACTCAGAAGAAATTTCAGAAAAAAAATGTGGTTCTTTTGATGACCAGCAAGATCGTGAGATTGAAGACTCACGAGTTTTTCTTCAGGAAGGACATAAAGAGTAACATATTGTTGAAGATCAATTGGACGAGCCACATGAAGCTGATTTCAAAGACGTGGCAGAAGAAGACAAAGCTGGAGAGAATTCAAATTATGATGATCTCATGAATGTTTCTATGTGTGAAGATGTTAGCAACAACAACAGGGAAAAAAAAACAAAATTTGAAGAGGAATTGAAGTTTCTTGAAGCATGGCTTGAAACACCATGTATTTATGAAGTCAACACAGAAGTTGCATCAATGAATGATGAAGACAACATTGCTGATGTTCAAATGGTTGAAACTGGAAATAATGAGAGGAAAAATTCTCCTATCAAGCTTGTCATAATTTTGAGATGGATGAGGATCAGAGTTCAAGCGTTTCGTCATTGGGGAAGAAAGGAGGTGAAGATCTATCACTACCTCATGACGAGAAAAGTAAAAATGAAGCCTTGCCTAGGCATGAACAAGCATGGACTCGCAAGCAAAAAGACCAAAATGAAAGCCTTTGTTACCAAGTTTTTATGTTAGCCTAGCTGAGACTGAGACCAATAGGCATATGCTATTCTTTAGTACCCTTTCTCCATTAAAGGGGAGTCTTCAAAGATAATGGAGAAAGCTAGTTGTTTGGATAGGATTGAGACTCTAAGATTAGGTCTCAGATCCTAATATGTAGGGAGTGGTTGGAACCACCTCGTTAGTGTGAAAGCCTATATGTTTGAGGCTCTTTAGACTGAAGAGTCATTTCTTTGTATGGAGTGTTTGTGCACTCTCCAGGTATCTCACCTGAAGAGGCATTTAGTTAATAAATTAATAGAATGGCTATTTTTAACAACTCTAAAATTCCATTCTTTCCACAAATTCTATAAAATAAAGCCAGATGCCAATCGCTAGGCTCATAAAGCAATAGAAATCTTGTTTTTTTTTTCAAAATAATAAGTCAAGAAATTGGTTACCCAGCCAGAGTCTAGAAAATTCGAGACATTTATATTACAATATTTTGCGACGTTTGGGGTTTCAGTCAGTGATTTTGGCATGAGTGAGCACACACAAATGAAGGCTTGACTAATGATGGAATGGAGGCGAAGTCACTTGTAGCGTGTGATGAAACGTGTTGGCTCGACATCTTGATGATGATGTGCATGGTTAGTCAAGTTGGCTTGGGCATGCGTGACCGAGTATGAGGCTTTGGTTCGGAAAAATTGGTCTGCAATATGTGGATACCACACGACATATTGTATGGGCTTGGTGGAATGGGTACCCGACGCCACAAGGGAATCAACCCAAATGAGCAACACAATTGTGCGGTAGGGTAGAGCATATATATAATCAAAGGAAACTTCTTGGAGAACAAGAAGAATGGAAGAAAGGAACAACATAAACATAAAAAATGGTTGAGTGAGCTACAAAGGCATTGGGCGGAACCATAGTTACCAAGTTTGAGTTTGAGTTTGAATTTGGATTCCAATATGATATGATAGGAAAATAATTTGATTTAATTTTTTTTTTAACTCTATCATCAATATACTTTAAAAAATTCACATGTATATTTTAAAATCTACCAAATTCACTTGTAAAGTGAATAAGGTTTCTATTGCATCTACTAATCAAAATCTATTTAATTGTAAAGTGAACATGGTTTCCTATTGCTTTGGCTTGCCTTGCTGAAAGCTACTCTTCTCTTAGTTGTAAAGAATACAAGTGGTAGTCTATTAATGTTTGTTTGTTTTTTTTTTGGTTTTTTTGTTTTTTATAGTTTGGGGAAGGATAAACTGTATTAAATCAATATTTATCTCCCCATCATTCACCTTTAATGTTTTATGCTGATACAAATCGATTTTTTATGAACAATTTGGCCATATGGAATGGATTAACGAATATTCAATTTTTTTTCTCGATTCCCCTGAATTTGATAACTATGGGGAAAACCACATGAATCAATTGAGAGATGAGTTCACAAAAAATTTGGTGATTGGATCTATGAGTTGAGTTTGGTGGCAGTGGTGGTAATTGGTGACAGTTGTGGTAATTGAGTTTTGGTGACTTTTGCATGGTTTGAGGAAGAAGGCGAGCTAGTGGGCCAAAGCTACCTATTGTATGTAAATTTCACTATCTTAATAAAGGATTAAGGTTGGATAGTTGTTTTATATAAAATTTGTATGTTGTGTACATCTAGTGTATTCTATGGGTTTTGGGTTTTGGTTACATTGCATTTTTATTTTGATGAAGCATTGTATGGAAGTAACAATATGAATGCTTAAGTTCCATGTTAGAGAAGTTATAATATTCTGCTGAGTAACTTAAATATATAACATAATAATACACAATATATTTTGAGTTGTAATTTGGGTGGACTAATACTATACTACTTTAAGTAGTTGCAAATACATTAGTGTCACATGTTTAAAGGGTCATGGTGTGCCAAAAGCATTTTGTAACCATGCCCAACCCCTAAGGTCATGATAGTAACACTACTTACTATATAATTAAGTTCAATGTGCAACAAATTAAAAATTAAGAATAAATAAATATATAGTATAATTAATATAAATAAAAGGATAAGATATATGATATAAGTTTATTAAGTCAAGGGAATATTATGTTAGTATGTAAGAGATTGAAAGTGAATATGAAAAAAAATAGTTAAGGTATTTTATATCAATGAATGATTTTTTTTATTAATTTTTTAAAGCAAGAATGATTGTATTTTGTATTAATATCAGATTGCACGAAAAGACAAAAGACTCAGTACAAAATTGCATAATGTTTTTGTATAGCATATCACTATGACAATTTTCCTTCTTTATAAAAAAAGGTTTAGAAGGAATGTTTTTTCCTAAATCTTTGGTGTAGAAATACTTACAAGACATGGGAAGAGAGTAGGGATTACAATTTTAGTTCTAGATTCACCCATTGTTCTCCTTTGAGTTGTTCTTACATTTTCTACTCTTGTTCATCTTGTAGCTGTCCTTGATTCACTATGCTCGAGTCTTCAACTAAGACTAGGGAGCCTTGCTTTTGTTGTCACAATATAGGTGGAAAATTTTGCAATTATTTACTTTGAAACAATATTGTAAGTCTATAAACCTAATGTTTTTTGCACCATGAATTGCCAATTTTTCGAGCATGAGGATGTTTTCCTGATCTTGAACTTGCTTCTAAATTCCATGTAGGCACTAAATATACTCCAAGGCATTCTTATAATTCCTACATTTAAGCTTATAGAATTTGCACAAAAATTAGTGTTGGGGAAAGTGAAGATTTGCGCCACATCATGATGAGAAAGTAATGATGAGTTAGGGGCTCTTAGATGAAAATAAAAAGGGGGAAGGTAAAAAGTTAGGAAAAACATTAAATATTCCCTATATTAAGAAACCACAGTGTATTAGTAACCATACAAAAGCTAACGAGATAGATAGAATAAGCTAAAGTTTTAAAGGAGAGGGATATGAATTTTCCAAATCACTAAACAAACCATGAATTGATCCTAGGACTGAGAAACCCCTAATTGGGAAAGACCAAACAAAAGCAAGCTAGAATGAGAGAGTAAATTAAAATTTTAGAGAAGAGAACCCCGAATTTCCAAAGTGGTGACAACAAGAGCCAATGATGTGGCTTAGACTGCTCATCTTGCTCATTAACCACGAGAAGAGACCCAATGACCATAAGGAGAATATGTGGGTTTTCAAATGGAGCCAAGTGCGACAACTTGTAAAAAAAATATAATAACCTTTCCCATAACATAAAATGGAGTAATCCCACCCAAAATAATCACGATGAACCAAAAGAGCATAAATGGAGACGTAGAAATCACACAGGAGAAGCTAACATGCACACAAGCACGAGAAGATGGGTATTGATATGAAGTCAATTATCTCGCTTGGATAAGGGAGTTTATTGATTCTTGAAAGAGGGATGATGACACATATAAAAATCAACTATTATAATTAAAAATCATAATTAAAAGGTTAAGGAATTTAGAATTCATAGTTACCATATGAAGTGACTCAATTGCCTTATGGAATGGTAGTTTCTTCTTTTTCCAAGGTGTCAACACAGTCACTATATTTCCTTAAGATGTGAAAAAATTGAACCTCATCAAAATTTTCATGTTCTTGTTGGATCCTAGCATAGTTTCTAGCTAGTTCTTGTTTGTGAGTGTTTGATGTGTAATCTTGCATTTTTTTGATCATAATCTCCGAGTTTCCAAAGATCACTAGTTTTGTGATATCAATCTTCCTTGTCAACCAAAACCCCATAAATAGAATAAGCCAAGCTACTTAATCCTAATCCCTATGAAAAGTCCAAAACCTTTGTTTTATATGGTTTATGTAAAGTCACACCCTCTCCTATTTCCCCTAATACTACCTACTAAAGTAATACACTTTAACATCTTAATATACATCTACGTAGCACTCCATTTTAAGAAATGATTTTTTATACGCAACTATATATCATCATTATACAATGTAAACAAATTTAATGAAATCACAATTAATCACAAGTTTAAAAAATACAATAATGTGACAATAATAATTTTTATTTTTATAAAAAATAAAATAGAACCATTTGATAAATCATCATTTTTTATCCCATTTGTTTTAGATGTTTACTAGAAAATATAATCGAAATAAACAATAAAAATATTTTCAATTGAATGTTGTCATTATACAATTTAAATATAATTAATAAAAAATACCATTAATCAAAACTTTAAAAAATACAATATGTAACAATAAATCATCATTGTTATTTCATTTGTTTCATATATATTCACCCGAAACATATAATCTACATGAAAAATAAGATGCATTCATTTATTATTATATTTTTGGTTGTAACATCAATATATTTTTTAGGTTGTAACATCAATATATCTTTTAACAAGATTGGCTGCAGGGCAGCTAGTCCCTGCCTTGAGCGGGGAGCAGGGCTTGTTTTAAAGAGCGAAATCCAAATGGATATATGTGGAAGAAAGATAAATTTAACTGGTATGATTTTGTTGGAGGAAAGACATACATCAATTACAGAAATAGCTTTCCTGGAAGACCAACATTTTAAAGTTTTATGAAGTTGATTTCTATGGGAAGTGAGGACTGTTGGATTATTCTTAGAGCTTTTGTTCATAAAGATTGAATTCCATGTCATAGACTTTGTCTGTCTTTGCTTCCTGATTTACCCTAGGTTTCAAAGCTAAAAATTAATATCTTAAGAGCCTGACATATCAAATATTGGAGCTCTACCACCAAGAAATGTGTATTACCCCTGGATTAGTATGTTTGTGCTAGTAGTAGTACCAGCAGGGAAATACCTACTCAAAAAACAAAAGGTGTTTTAGGGAGGAAGCTATGAAATCAAAGCAGGGGGCTAGAACTCAAAGCCAACTTCGAATTGGCAAATCTAGTGAGTATGTAGAACTTCATAAACGACCCATGTGTCTACAGTGAATTTTGGCCATGATTTCCATAAATCCTATTCAACATGCAAAAGGAAGGTGTCTTAAATGCCATAAAGTAGGGCTCTAATTGACTTATTATCAATTTTTGTTTTACTATATGTTTCCAAGCTGAAGAAAGATTGAAAAAATGACAACTATGATGGTGTTGATCCAAAATATCGATCTCCTCTTTAAATTCTTGAGGTTTATGTTATAAAATATTAGAGGAAGAATAAAGTCCAAAGGCATGCATACAAATGCAATAATCAATCCTATGTCTGCAAAATATGGCCACATTTATGCAATCACAATAGCCATGCTTATGTACACTGAGCATAAAAATGAGCTTGCTATGATATTTTGCAGAGAAAACCTTTCATTGCTTGCATCTCTGCATTTCCCCTCCAAAACTTCAAATGTGGACTGTGAATATACTTGAAACATGGATATGTCATTTAATTTTTCTTAAATGTATAAATTAATAGATAGAATGTTATATACCAAGGAAACTGTGAATAATTGGAGGAGAATGAAAACATTGACTATGGAGAGTAGCTAATTAGGAACAAGGGAGTGTTATGCGGATAGATCCCTCTTGCGGACAAGAGCGATCTCCCTAGTATCCTACAGATAGCTAGAAACAAACATCCATTTGTAAATTGTTTTCTCTAGATTATTTGCGATTCAGAATTATTATAAAAAAAGAAGGAGGACATGCTCATACCTTGAAAACCAACGTTCGGTGCAGTCTTTTATCCAGTCGCTCCAAAGAGGCTTCTTCAGTATGTAGAACCTGCAATCAAAGACAGACAAAAGAATTAAAAGCACCCGCAACATATAATAATTGAGAATAATTGATCTAACTTAGTGATCAAGGAATATAAGTATTGAATTATTCAAATAGAAACAAGAAAAACTCAATGAGAAAAGGAGATCCATATGTATTATCGTGAATGAAAGAGTAACTTTACAACTTTTCGCCTTGACGTCGTACAAGTTCCTCCTGGGGTCCTGAACAATCGTTCCTCCTTCAGATTGACAAGCCTTCCTCTCTTTGAACTAGTATGAAGTTATGGACATGAGTGTGTGATCGTTCTCATATCAATAATGACTAGTGTAGAGAATATTCTCTCTTGGGAATTTCTTCAGCAATTACCTTATACAAGCTAGGTACAATCTACCCTTGAGGCTAAAACATGAGCTCAATTTATAGGGAAATGGAGGTAGTTTCAGTTCCATGAAGAGGGGGATGGATTCCTCTCATGAAGGGATTTGAGCCCCATATACCAAGGGACAAAATCCATGAGTGAAGGGATAGAGCTCCATGAGTGGAGGGATAAGGTTCGAATTGATCATGCTTCTAGAAGCTTCCAGTTGGGAGAATGTTCGTCCATATGGGCTTCTAGAACTTAATTTTTCCTTTATTTTACTGTTTACAGGGCTCCACAAGTTTTATAAGCAGAATGCGCAGGATGTGCCACAGGCTATAGAACAAATATCTGCGGATCCGCAGGAAAGAGCTAGGAAAAGTGAAGAGTTAGAATTTTTAGGGTTTTAATGAGCTTTTCTCCAATTCCAAGACTTGGTTTAGGAACATTAGGGTTTTTTACTTCTAAGGGAGCATAATATGGGTAGTGATGAACCTATATAGACAGTCAAATGTCATGGTGACAAAATAACGTGTAACAGATTGCCCCCTAAAGTGCGAAGTCTGAGGTAGTTCTGAAGAGTGAAGTGCTTTATCATTCTAAGGATTGGACTGTGGACACACCGGTCGAAAACATGTAAAAACATTCAATGCAAACATATATATGTATATCATCGCTAAGGTAGGAATTTCCGTACTCAGATCAAAACTAACTAAATTTTATGGTACAGAAATAATTTTAATATTACATCAATAGTAGACACAACATGGGTGCAACCATCTGTCATAAGTAGTCTACTGTATCATGAATAATAAAACTCCTCACACCCTGGATGGTGGAAACTATATCTAGGGTCTTGATTTCCGCTTCCCGAACTAGTACGATTCTATCCATGTGATTGATTGTGTCGAAGTCGAACATGGTAGAAACCAATTGATTATCAGCCAATGATGTAAACTGTTAACAAGTGTGAGAGAAAGTACCAATAATGACAATGGCTCTCAAAGTACTCAGTACAATCCACGAAGTGTGAATGAATGATTTGCAGTCGAACACTTCACGAAATCATTCGATCGACGGTCAATGATGCAACCTGTCGTCAAAGAAGAGAAACCTGCCATTAGGACATGCAGATCCCAAGGTACTGATAGGATTCTAGATCAAATTTCTAGATGATGAGCTGTCGTCGATAGAAAGTGACCCGTCGTAGGAAAGTCCATGACGCAAAAAAATTAGATGACGTTTTGAAGAAATATTTGCAAGGACTGACTCAGGGATGGTCAACGTGAATGGAGACAAATGTTTGCAATGAATGGTTTATTTGAACTATCTCTTGAACACATAACGACACTGTAGATGGTTTGGTAACAATTGACCTAAAGCTAATACCCAGAAACCAACTGAAGACTTTCAATGTGGTTTGATTAAATATTAGACAAAGGATTTTCCCAACCCAGATACAAGTGTGATAAAAAGTGTCGTGTTCAAGAGTGGCATACTCCTTTTAAAACAAGGGTGACAACTGAATTCCTTTTCTCTCTTTTTCCCACACCATTACTAGCAAGTACCTCTTTATTTCTGACAAGATTGAGGAGGATAACATTTTCTTGTTGTGTAATCTCATCCTTCGGATGAGTCCATCTTAGTATTAAAATCAAACCCTAATAAGGAATGGTTCATTCCTGTTTGTAATCGACAGGTCCTTTATTGTTAAATTTTAACGAGTCTAGTATAGGAGAAACTCGGTGTTTTTCAGTTTTAAGGAGTCAGAAGAAAAACACAAGTAAACTACATGGTTGTAATTTTTCGTAAATTTAGTCTCTCAAGCCCGAAAAAGGATAAAATAATGCAGGAGAGAACTCTATTGATCATCATTAGTCGATGTATACCTTTTTTGTAAATAGTCCATTTTAGTCCAGAAAAGGGGTAAACTTATACTGAAGGGATGACTGTTCATTTCCTTTAACGAGTTTGAATAGTCAAGTACTCGGCGATATTTTCATGTTTAGAGAGTCTAAAAAGGGCTTAAAAGAGAACTCCATGGTTTCGCTTTTTCATAATTTTCAAGAGCCCAAAAAAGTGATAAAAGTGTACTCAACATCAAAATAATTCTTTTCACCAAAAAACCTGTATTCAGCACAAAAACTTGAAATATTAAACATAACTGTTTCCAAGAAGTAAAAACATCGAAAAATAACTTTTTAAAGTGAAAAATAAATAAAATATAATCTTTTATTCATTCAAAAACTATAAAAAGGAGTTTAACAAATTCATTTTCACCTTTTGTCTTCAGAGCTGTAAATTGAGAGCTTTTGGCAAAAAAGTTCTGGAGTTGATAACGGGAGAACCGGCTGCTCAAATTGTGATTCGTCAGAACTAGGTAATCCACAACACTCTTCTCTTCATTTCTATCCGATTAGATTCTCTTTTTTGGCTTTAAATTAATTTTTTGAGGAGAAATTATGTTAAAAAATGCGCTCTCGGGGGTCCACAGGTCATGTGCGCGTTACCTGCGGACACCGATAATTATCTAAAAGGAAAATTATCGGGCTACTGGGATTTTTGTGTGAAGCTCATGCGGACGTCCGCACTGTCTCCGCAAAAAAACTTTGGAGGCGCCGTGATCGGTTGAAAATTAATAAATTCTATAAAAATGGTTAAAGTTTCCCACTCAAATAGTTTATAACCTTTAAATATGTTCATTTGTAGGCTATTTCACCATGCTAGAGTGGAGAGAACGTGAGCATGAGGACACATAAAATGAAGCTATGAATAATCCTCAAACAATGCGAGTGCTTGAAAATTGTGGTTTATATAAATTCTAGGTGATTCAGGGTATGAGAGCACATGTAGAGTTGATGACATGGTTAGTGAACAAATGGGATGTTCAAGATCAGTGCTTTATCATTGGCGATCGTCAGCTCAAAATCGATCTCGAAGATTTTTATTTTCTCACTGGATTGTCCAAAAGAGGAGAAAAAATATCCTTATTTGGAGCTAGATAGGGTGGCCTGCTCGTTGCTAGTTACAAAAAAGAGTTTTGCAGTGATGAAATAGATCCAAAGAATAATTGCATAGATATAAAGACTATCTTTCGACTAGATCTCAAAGTAATTACATTCATGGTAAACCAAGCTGTGTGGAAGTGCGGCTCCACATGTAGCCACTAAATCTAAAATGCAGACCGCGGTGGAGTGTTTTAGAGGTACAATTTTCAACTAGTGCGAAGGGGTATTGGCCAACATGAAAGGCCAACTAACCAGAGAAAATAATGAAAAGTTAAAAAACTTTGGTTATGGCGCCATCCTGATTTATTTTGCTTTGGAGAGAATCCCCCTTCTCGCCCCTCAGCTTATTCCAATAGATTGTGGGGAGCCTAGAGAACCTTGTATGGTATGTTGGGTTGCATTAATGGCCTACCATGGTGGCAATGAAAGTTTAGTGGTTCGATTCACTCCAGCGTACTTATGTGGCTGCAGAATCAAGTCTTCACGATCGAAGACTTCCCCTATGCAGGTATAGATTTTAGAGGTGATCCTGAGATGTCCTTGCCTCTAGGGACACAGTGGGATGAATCAGGTAAGATCTTAATTTTGATGTGTTTTAAACCTAATTTTTATTTGTTTTTTATCGTCCAATAATGATAACAAAATTTAAATGCAGATGTTGGTCCACGATGACCAACTACACTCCACCGCTTTGAAAGGCAGCAAGCAGAGCCTATAGTACCACCACAGGATTAGGAAGCAGAGATCCTAAATAATATGGAACACAACCTGGAGAGGTTAACCATAGATATTCCTGAGATAGGGACATATGACATTCCTCTCCGGCTTCAGAGACATGTTACAGGTGTAGCAGGATAGTTTAAGAGATTCCTGTGCAAGGTGGCGCATGCCATAGTCTACTACCATGATCATCATCACAGATAGTGAATGATCTTCGTGGATTGAAATATTTTTTTTTTTGTATCAGTATCTTTCAGACCATAAGGTGTTTGAGCCTATGATCACAGACAATGTAATATTTTTTGAAAACAAGCCTATCTATGATATTACTACTTTCTCTGACTATCTTGTTCAACATGTATCGAATGTTGTTTTTGTTTAATGTTTTAATGTTGCAAATGTCTATTTAGAACACTATTAGCTAATTCATCAACCAATGTGTTTAAATTTCTTGAAATGTGTTGATATTCAATGTAATCAAACTGTCTTTCCAAGAGACGAACCTTCAAAAATAATGTCAATAGCACTGGATTTTTAATTGCGTATACTTTGTTCAAATGTAATACAACGAGTTCTGAATCTAACCTAATGATCAAACGTCGAATACCAAATGAAATGGCATCAGATAATAACTCAATTACTGTGCTATATTCTAAAATATTGTTCGTTGTTTGACCAAGGCTTATCCCATGCATAGAAGCTAACTCATCAGTGGGTGAATATATAACCCAAGCTGCAGAAGAAATATCCCATGTACTACGAAAAACACCATTAGCAAAACCAATGTACATTTGAAGGGATGTCGACATCTACAATATCAAGAGAAATCAAGATAAATAGTGATAGTAGTAAAAAAAACTTAAACTAGGCACACTTATCTAATTTAAGGCACACTAACTAGAAAAATAACTAATATACAAGTGAGATCTTCATATGAGAATCAAGCATAATATCTCTTCAGATAAAGACCATTTATGGGTTTATATAAAGAGACCCCGTCATAATCAGTCAATTCATAGGCCCCTTTGACAAGCACTCGCTTGAAAATGTAAGGACCATGCCGCATTGGTTCGAATTTCCTAGCTCCTAGTTTATCATTAGCTTGATCATATACTAAGACTAGGTCACCTTCTGAAAAAACATGAGGTGTAACACTTCGATCGTATTAAGCTTTTACAAGTTTCTTATGAGCTTCGACAGCTAATGCAACGATGCGCCGAGTCTCATCTAATGGTGCTAAGTAAAAAAAGTGTTTTTTTCTCTTCAGAGGTAGCTGGTAGTAACACTATGGCTAATTGGAGTGACAGTATTTCACATTCAATGGGTAACAAAGCTTCTAAACCGTAAACTAGTTGAAAAGGAGTGAACCCTGTAGCAGTTTTTGTTGAGGTTCGGTATGCCCATAGTGCCGAAAAAAGCATGGTATGCCAATTTTATTTGTGAGTTCCTATAATCCATTTAATCATGGTGGTTAAAAATTTATTAACGACTTCAACCTGACTGTTAGCCTGCGGGTAATATGGAGTAGAGTTATCATGGCGCAGGCCAAGTTGATCGGAAATTTCGGTCATCATTATATTTCAAAAATTACTCCCATAGTCAGTGATAATATCTTGGGGTACACCGAAACGAGAAATCACATGATTGAATACGAACGTAGCTGCAGTTTTTCCATCTGTCACGAATGTAGGCATCACCTCGGCCCATTTGGTAAAGTAATCTACAATGAGAATAATATACCCATGCCCCCCGAATGAGTGTGGGTTACATGTAATGAAATCAATGCCCCATTTTTCAAAAGGGCCAACAAAAATTATTGGGTGAAGAGGAGATGGAGGCGCACACATCTTTCGATAAAAAATTTGGTAGTTGTGGCATTTACGGACCGCAATAATACAATATTTGAACAATGACGACCAAAAAAATCCAACGCGTAATATATTTTGGGCTGTAGTAAACCCATACATATGACCACCACACACTCCAGAGTGGCAGTCATTCAAAACCCTTTCAGCCTCTTCATGAGTTATACAACATCGAAAAACAAAATTTGCACCACGATGATAAAGTGCGTCCCCAACATTTTTTTATTGTTGAGATTGATAACGGATTCTCTGTCAAGTGAAATCTCTAGGCGAAAGGTTTGGGTTTGAAGATAAATGATGATATCTCCATACCATGGATCTAATGTACTGATAAGAAATAGAGATTCATCTGCAATGGGATTCTCTACCACGGTTTCCATCTAGTATTGGGAAAGTCACACATAAGTTCTGCAAACACTAGTGATTTCTTTGATTTAGATTTCTTGAATTCCAAATCAAAATCTTGTAGGATAACAATCCACTTAGAGTATTTGTCCCCGAGTAATCGTTTTTTCAAAATGTACATCATCGGATTTCAAATAGATATCACCGTTGTCTTTCGTAAAAATATGTAATGACTAAATATTTGGACAACTTGAACTGCTGCCAAGGCCGATTTCTCCACATGCGAATATTTAATTTCGGTCGGATTTAGATTTTAACTTAGATAGTAAATCACATGCTCATTGTGAAATTCATCCTCTTGAACTAGAACCATTCCAATAGTGGAAGAAGAGGCTGCTAGGTATAAAAAGTAGTCATGGTTGTAGTTGGGTGGATGCAATAATGGGGCATGGGTTAACGCATGTTTTAGAGCATCAAAAGATCGATCAGCAATCTCATCCAAAATAAAAGGAACGTTCTATTTCAACAACCAGGTAAAACCTTTTGTTAACTCAGCATAGTTTGGAATAAATCTACGCAGAAAATTTTCTTTCCCTTGCAAACTTTGGAGTTAGCGAAGTGTGGAAGGAGGAGGTAAATTTATGATGGCCTCAACCTTCGAGGGGTCGACATGAATGCCAACCTTTGAAACAATAAATCCCAGTAATCATCCTGATTGCACACAAAAAACACATTTGTGTGGATTCAAACGAATCTTGTAATGCCTACATCTCATAAAATTTTCTCATAAATGAGTAGGATTATCGTCCCTGTGCAATGAGTGAGCAGGTAAATCATCCAGATAAGGATGTACAATATGCTTGATGTCATTACAAGTGCAGGACATTTCCCTTTGAAAAGTTGCATCAACATTTTTTAATCCAAAAGGTAGTTTGCAATAAGCAAATATTCCCTAAGGACATATAAATGCTGTTTTTGGTTGATCAACAGGGAGTATGTTGATTTGATTATATCCAGAAAATCCATCCATAAATGAAAACATTTAATTTCTGGCACAATCATCAATGATTTGGTCGATATAGGGGGTAGGATAATTGTCTTTTGGACATGTTTTATTAATATCCATATAATCGACACATACTCCTATAGTCCCTTTGTTTCTTGGTAACGGGAACTCTATTAGATACCCAATCTGTTAATGGAGTTGGATAAATAAATCTTACTCGTAGTAACTTTTCAACTTCAGCTTTAATAGCAGCAGCTTTTCGCGGATGTATCATACGTAATATTTGTCTAATAGGCTTGGCATCCGAGTATGTATTTATTTCATGAATGACAATATTTGGATTGATTCCTGGCATCTCTTCTTAGGACCAGGCAAATATGTCTCGAAATTCTTGAAATAGGGCTTTATATTTATTAATTTCATCCATCATACAAGAAGCACCTATATGAATGTTTTTAACAATTCCAGGTTTAATTGATATGTCAATAGGAACAATTGTAGAAATGTTTCCCAAATTAATCTCAGAATCCAAATTTGAAATCGATATGGGATTCTGTGGTTCCTTGACATAATCAATTGTAAAAATAGACGAAAAATCATTTTCAAACATATCAAGTTCAGGTACAAAAGAAGATCTATGATGTAGATCATCCCAGTGTAAATCATCCATAGACAAAAAATCTTGAATACTTTCATCAGTATGAAACATTTGTCGAAAATGGTCGGAAATTGATGTCAAGGCTGAGCTTAATAGTGAAGAAGATTATTTGTTGATCACATTCATTGGATCAAAATCAGTTGAAAGTGTGTTAGAAAATGACTGTACTACTTTATATTCCATCTCAAAAGGACTCAAAGGCATGATTTCAAGGGTCCTCTCCTGATTTACCTTCGAACTTAGGAATATCACTGGACAACTTGTTCGGCATTGGTGGCCAATACGAAAGATAATAGATCGGATCATTCATTAGGCGCGACAAATCAAGTAAATCCAAAGTTTATATGAATGAAAAACCGCAGTTAGGGTCTTGCTGAGTAAATTGATAACCTTGTGGAACTATACTAGTACAAGGAGGAGGATATCCAGGATATCCTGCAATAGCCTGTGCATTTGGGATTAAAATGCCTCCTAGATAACCAAGATTAGCCGGACCATATTCGGGTTGAGCTGGTATTTGATACGTGTACCTAGGGTACGGTTGATGCTGGTATACTGGATTTTGTGCTACAGGTCCATATTGATATCTCCCTTGATACGATTGATAAAAAAGTTGAGGTTGGCTTGTTACAATTATACTTGTACCAAGTTGTCCCGCAAGCATCTGAACAATAGTCTGAACTGTAGGTTTAGGTTGTTGTGCAGTGGTTACAGGGATTTGTTGTGATACTTGAAGGGCTGTAGAAATAGGAGCTGCAGAAATTCCAGGGATAGGTATGGTAGCTTGAATAGAAGTTAGTGCAATAGTTTGAGGTGGAGTCGTAGGTGTACTTGAACCAGGCTGCTGAATAGTACTAGGTGCAGATACTTGTGGTATAACTTGAAGTGTTGGTTGAACAGGTTGCTGGATTTGACTGTAACCAACTGGTTGACCACGTTGATTATAGGGTACTTGCATGTTAGGTTGAAAATTCTATTGAATATGTGACAGATCCCACACCGTGTTTACTCCTGGATATGGAGGTCCCATTGAAGGTTGTGCTACATAAGATGGACCATAACAAGGTTGATAATTTGGAATGTATGTTTGATAATTGGATGGATAATTCCCACTGAAAGATTGACCTCCCTGAAAAAATTGTTGTTCTAGGTAGAACTGTGGCCCTAAAGGAGGCTGTTGTCCTTGAAAAGACAGTTTCCATGGCATAGGGTACAGTCATTGAAGAGGTTGTGGACCCTGAACTGAGTACTACCCTTAAGGTTGATATTTTCCTTGAGGTACGTACTGAACTTGAGGTATGTACTGTCCCTGAGGTATGTACTGTCCTTGAGGTTGTCCCCCAGGCAGTAAATTACTACCTTGAGGGTCAGGGTTAGGAATGTTTCCAGACATCATGTAAACTTGTTCCGCGTTCAAATTTTCGGTATGTGATTCATTTGGACTAGGTGATGATATAAGTTTGTCGGGAGAAGGAGCTGCTCCTGAGAAAGTACCAGAAAGCGACTGGTATCTCGCAGGAACAGATGGACCACCAAAAAAATATGATTCTGGTGATGCAGAAAACATGGATGACTCACCAGACATGTTTAATCAAGGTCTGTAATTACCTATTGGTATGGCGTAAAAAGGAATTCAGGGTGGCGAATAGTTTAGACCAGAATTGTGTAGAAATTATTTTAACTGAGAATACCAAGGATATTGTTTGAAAGGGCTATAGAAAATCGATTCACGTGGCTGAAGATCTAAATATTCCTAATGTGAAGGAATAATAACTTCTTCCTTTATGTCAATAACTTCTTCAATGCTAATGAGACCAGGAGGAAGGTTCTCAATGATGCGATACTTCACTCTGGATGAATCAGGACGACCAGGGGTTGGAGTGATGAACTCTGAAGCAGGCTCAGACGTAGCAGGTTCAGTTTTTGGTTCAAAAATTTCAAGCTCAATAGCTAATAATTCACTAGTTGTGGAAGCAAGTTCAAGTAATTCAGAAATTGATATTTTCCTTTGAGAACTTTCTGCTGTTTGAGGTTAATCTACTTTGTATTCAGGATGAATAATTATTGATGTTTCTTCGTGTTCATTTGATCCAGTCCCTGATGTTTGTCCTTTCTAAGATTTAATATTTTCTATCTGGCTTGGTGTGTACTCAGGGGGTTTCCCCTGCATTCTACGTGATTGTCTAGGTAATTCAGCCACGATTAGAAGTTTTAACACACGAAATCAAAGAAAATTTCAATAAAATGTCCTAAAGTCTCTAAGGAAACAATCAAATTGATCACATGCCTACAAAATCTAAGAGAAAAATCCACACACAAACAGTAGATTCCCACACTAAAAACACTAATTGGTGATGAAATCCAACGTTGTAGAATTTCAATGTAGAAATGGCGATTGGAACAATTACCCCGACAACCTGCTTAATAAAACAATCTGGTGCAAGTCTCTCCACTTATGCCATATTGAAGTGAAAAGTACCCTCTGGAAAGTCCAAGTGAGTCTAATCGACGTCTGCTCCAAGTACAGTGGGACCTTCCCTCCACCGTCACCTTGGGAAAAAATCCTAAAGTTTATAGCCACTAAGGTCACCAAAAGGAACACATGTACCTGGGGGAACAGTCTACGATCCGATATACATGCAAGGGCAGAGTAACTAGCTCAATCCCCCTGAAGGCTCCTTGAGATAATCCAAGGTTTACCAACAAGTGACCCCAGGCTCCTCGACAATGGTGTATCCGAGGTTTACCATTTTTAATACATGCACTTCTGATATCTTTCCCAATGAGATAGGTACGATTACCTCACTAGTTCAGACATGATCTCCTGCTTGACTCTTTTAAGAAGAGCTTCCCAGAGCACAAATGCTACAATTGGATTTTTTCTACTGCAAGATTGCTACTTGTTTGTTTGAACTGTCTTGGAATGTTAATTACAACCTGTTCCAAGACACTAGCCTAATCTATGTTGGTGGAAAAGAGCCCTAGAAAATATAAAATATCTAGATTGATTTTTATTAAAGAGTTGTTTTTAATTTGGCTATTTCTTAAGACAAAAGGTATGGAAGTGAAACTTCAATGATGTTTAATGACCTGACTCAAAAATACGCTAAATGCATCTAAATGAAAAGTGAAACTCTTTTCTTTTCAATGAAACTTATTTAACAGAAAGATTTGAAGATTTTAATCACTTTCTAAAGCATCGATTCTTTCATTCCTAAACAATATCTTTGAAAAGAAGACGATTTCTTTGAGAACTAAATTTCATAAAATGATCAATTACTCATTTGAAATGAAATCCTTTATCAATCAGATCAGAAACTACAAATAATTTAACAAACCATTTCAAAAAAGAAAACCATATATAAAACTCCTAAAAACATAAAATTCAAAACCATAAGAAGAAACTCTAATTTTGAACTCTACCTAGAAAGTTTTGAGGAATTTTTCTCTTAGTTTGTAATCGAAACAAGAAGAATTTCCACTTATCTCAGCAGAAATGAAAACATCCAACAATGGTTTAATGTGAAATTCAGGCCTTAACAATGCTAAAAGCTCTTCTAAATTTGCAAATGAAAATGAAAATCAATTTCCAGAAAAGTAAGGTTTGCAACAAGTTCAATGGCTCAGCAAGAAAACAACATCATACCAGTAAGCTAGGGTACATGAAGGTTTCTGATGTGGAGCAGCAAGAAAGTAGGGCAAACACTCACTCATAAAATGCAAGTCAGACGAAAAATCACACAAACACAAAAGTTGATGAAAGAAATTCACACATAAGACTTTGACAGTCAAGACAAGTTGGGGTAAACACAGAGAATATGGTAATCTGGCTTCGAAAAAGAGAATTCTTAAATTTTCAAAAAATTTCCACAAATCTGCAGGTTTTAATGAAGAACAGAACGGTACCGCACTGTTCTAAATTAAAAACTGCGGAGGCTACTGTACTGTTTTTAAGTAAAAACCGTGGAGACTAGGAAAAGTACAGAAAAAATAAAAATTCAGATTTTCTTTTCAGGGATTCTGATAAGTTATATACCCAACCCAGTTTTAGACTAAGAAAATTCAGGAAGCTCTTAAAATTCAAAATGAAAAATAAAAATCAAAACTAAGTTCTTTCCCCAGTGGATTCACCATTTTGTTATGCAGATAAATCCCTCCTACGGACAAGAGCAATCTCCCTAGTATCCTACGGATAGCTAGAAACAAACATCCATTTGTAAAGCATTTTCTCTAGATCATTTGTGATTCAGAATTATTATAAACAAAGAAAGAGGACATGCCCCTACCTTGAAATTCGACGTTCAGTGCAGTCTTTTATCCAGTCGCCCCAAAGAGGTTTCTTCAATATGTAGAACCTGCAATCAAAGATAGACAAAAGAATTAAAAGCACCTGCAACATATAATAATTGAGAACAACTGATCTAACTTAGTGATCAAGGAACCAAAGTATTGAATTATTCAATTAGACACAGGAACAACGTAATGAGAAAAGGAGATCCATATGTATTATCTTGAATTAAAGAGTAAATTTACAACCTGTCGCCTTGATATCGTACAAGTTCCTCCCAGGGTCCTGAAAAATCGTTCCTCCTTCAGACTGACAAGCCTTCCTCTCTTTGAACTAGTATGAAGTTATGGGCATGAGTGTGCGATCATTCTCATATCAATAAAGACTAGTGTAGAGAGTATGCTCTCTTGGGAATTTATTTAGCAATTACCTTATACAAGCTAGGTACAATCTACCCTTGATACTGAAACATGAGCTCAATTTATAGGGAAATGGAGGTAGTTTCAGTTCCATGAAGAGGGGGATGGATTCCTCTCATGAAGGGATTTGAGCTCCATAGACCAAGGGATAAACTCCATGAGTGAAGGGATAGAGCTCCATGAGTGGAGGAATAAAGCTCAAATTAATCATGCTTCTAAAAGATTCAAGTTGGGAGAATATTCGTCCAGCTGGGATTCTAGAACATACTTTTTCCTTTATTTGACTGTTTACGGGGGTCCACAGGTTTTATAAGCAGAATGTGTGAGATGTGTTGTAGGCTATAGAAAAAATATCCGCGGATCCGTAGGAAAGAGCTAGGAAAAGTGCAGAGTTAGAATTTTTAGGGTTTTAATGAGCTTTTCTCCAATTCCAAGATTTGGTTTAGGAACATTAGGATTTTTGACTTCTAAGGGGCATAATATAGGTAGTGATGAACCTATATAGATAGTCAAATGTCATGGTGACAAAATAACGTGTAACAGGGAGGGCTCTCCAATAAGAGTAAAGTTGTTGAATACATTTCTAGCTTCATAGTTGTCGAGTGCCTAGTAGTCTGATATTACCACCACGAAAAAAGTTGGTACCATGACTGTGTAGCAGATTCACAAGGCTTTGAACATTTTCCCTGAAACATGAGGGAATAATGTTTCCTGCAAAACAATAAATGACTATGGAATTAGTGTCGAGCATTTAGAGTTATATACATAGTGTCCATTTGCAGAAACTGATTCCTAACATATATACTTAGCTTCATTATGATCCAAACTCACAATCATATTCTTATTAACCTGTTTGCTAGTCTAATAACAGATTTCCTGAATATTGTACTCTGCCCTTTTGGTATAGCCTAGGCCATTAAATGTTGTTAGACAACTAATCCTTGGGCTAGTTTGCGTTAGGTAATCGGTTATTAGAGTCTAAGAAACCTGGGGAACTGATTCAACAATTTCTTGATGTATTTATATGTATACACATTGTACATCATTCCTTGAGACATTCATTAATATATTGTTGAATTTTGTTTCCATTTTATGTGTTGTGTGTCTTACAGTGGTATTAGAGCGGGTAAGATGCTATATTGATTGAAAATGTGACATGTTGTTTATCCATTCTGTTGGTTGAATTGAGTCACTAGTTTTGTGGCTAAGAAGAAGTGTGTGTCATTGAGACAAAATGTAGGTGTTCATAGCACAATTGTAGAAAATTCGTTGGAACACAAAGGAGGTTCTCAGCGATTGCATTGTGGAAGAACAATACAAATTTCATCAGTTGTTTTAATTTGTATGAATGCGGCCTGAAAGAATTGTGTTGGTAGAGCTGTCAAGAATAAGTGGCCTGGATGGAATTTCCTTGTCGAGTTGAAAGTTGTCGGGCCTAGCTTTAAAGTATAAAAAGCAGTGTATAAGAATCGATGCTGGGGTTTAATTTTGCCGTGAGATGGTGGTAACCGCATCCATTTCTGTAGGTTCTTATCTACCTCAAATGAATATTTTTGTTGTTGTAGAATTTCAACGTTTTTTTCTTGACAGCCAATTATCAAGTCTTATAAATATTGATGATGGGAAGGACAACTATAAAAAAAAAAATATTAGCAAGAACATCCAAAACTTTCAATTGATGCTTGAGTGTCTTGTATTTAGTTTGGGGGCGGTTTGAAACAAAATTCCTAGCCAACTACACAAGATGGTCTCCTCTGAAATTTATTAAAAGAAAAAAAGGTTGTTGGTCTCTGCGCATTATATATATGTTGGTTTAAATGTCTATTGGTTCGATTATGCTTATATCAGTGTTGGGTAAGTGAAACACACTTCTTTTCACTTAAAATAATTCACTCATTTTCTTTTCAGTTCTACTGCGAATGGGAGAGAGGTTCCCCTCTTCTTTTTCTTCCTCCTATTGAATTTCAAATGATGAGAAGAAAAAATAAAGTTGTCATACAAAAATTACATTTGTATTTTCTTTGAGGTAGAAGTCGACGTCTAGAAAAAAACACATAGCCATTTTGGATTTTCCAACTGTGTTTTTGAGACCGGGACCATTATTGTAGAAGTGATATTACTCTGAATGGGACTGTACTTTGACGAGATATTTTTGGAAGATTTTTTTTTTATGAAATATTTAACAAAAAGAATAAGGAAGGTTGCACGGAAGAAGATGACCTGGGTGAATTGGTTGTTGATGACCTGGGTGAATTGGTTGTTGATGAATACTATTGAGAGACAGTGATGGTGGCACAGGACTATACTTCTTGAGAGCATAAGAGGTATACTTTCTAACTAAAAATTATTCATTGGAATGAGCTTGCACATGCTTTGTTGAATGAGATTTATGTTTCGAATATTTTGCGGCGTGGAGTAAAACTGTTCATCTTTCTCACAAATTCATGCTAACTGATAGTAATGAAACATAGGTACAAAATTTTTAATTAAGTAAATTCATATAAATTTGAAAAATTCGAAGAGTTGGAAAGCATAAGGGTTATTATACATGGTCAATATGTTGCCAGTTTGAAATAGAATATTTGAGACATATGGATATTTAAGATATGTGATGAAATCGAAGTTGTACTTTAAAAGAAAAGTGCATTGTGGTTATAAAACATATTTTGGTATATTAAAGATCATGACGTCACATGGGTCAAAGATTATTCGATGACAATTAAAATAAGTTTTTAAAGGGGATTTTTAAGCACAAAGATTATTTGATGAGAATTAAAATCAGATTTTAAAGGGGATTTTTAACTTGGCATCAAGGTTTAATGAAGTTTTATTTAAAAATAAAACTTTGGAGTTATTTGTAGCATGAAAAACTTGACATTATATTGTCAGAGAATTTTTTTGGAGGGATAAGAAAATTGACATATTCAAAAGGTGGTTGGAGTGTAGAATTTGCAGTGTATATATTTTTGTTGGCTTGTTGGTATTACTCCCAGTATACTTCCCAGGGAAAGTTTTGAAGTTTTGAAGTTGTCTATTACATGTTATGATTTGTATTGTTGATGGTTGCATGATTGGTTGAACCCGACACCCAGTTAAATCATTGAAAATTCATTTGTATTGGGTGCATTTTCAGTGGTAGCCGACACCCCTTTTTCTGAGTTGATTGCAATTTTACTTTGATATCGCATTGGAGAAAATGGCCAAACTAAATGATTTAGTAAAGTTATTAATAAATTTAATTCTATCTACTGTCCATAACGATTTCCAAGTTAGCAAAGACATGCTCTGTGACATCCAAACATGTTTGCAAAATGCTAAAAGAAAAATTGAATTCTTGGAGTTAGAATCGCAGTTACAATGAGACAAACTTCAAAAGAAAACTTGTGATTCTGAATTGGTGTTTGTTCAGAACAACAATTTTTTTGAGCTTGATCATCAGTCAAAGAATGATCAGAGAAATGAAGTGCTTTCGAGTGAAAATTTGGATGACACATTTAGAAGTGTTGATGTGAAACCTGTTATAAGACCATGAGAAGGGATGACACACAATAAACACAGAACAGGTCTTGGTTATAACAGTGATGTATCTTTTCACATTCGAGATTTCGCCTATAAAATTTCAAAGTGTAGGATTTATGGATGGTGTAGTTCCAGAAAAAGTTGATAGATTCAAAAAGTTTAATAGAGTTGGACATATGAAAGATCAGTGTTTTGATCTTCACTCGTGCGAGCATTGTGGAAAGCAAATTCATGAGTCAAACAAATGTTCCAAAAAGAAGTGCACTGCAAGAGAGAAGCTAAGTTTTGGATGGATTGCTTCTTGGGAATGGACGAAAGCAACCAAGAATATCAACAGATCATATCGAATAATTTGTTCGAGAGTGACGAGTCTTGTAGTGATGACGAATATTTCTCACCTTGTATTCGACAAGGGGGGATTTTTTGGTGGGTGGTATGCTACAGGTTTGAGTTTGAGATGTCAAGCGAGCCTGAGTCATTGATCCATATCCTAATCCACAACCTCATTTGATTGAGTTGTTTTTGAGCGAGCACTTCCATATTTGGAATTGTTCGAGGAACTGCTGTGACAGTTACAAATTTTGTGGTCATCTTAAAACCACTTTTTTTGTTTTTGGTTTCTTTCTTTCTTTCTGAGTGATGTTATGTAAGTTCTAGAATTAGTGGTGGTTGAGACATTGAGTTCTCCCATTTTTGGTTTGTGGTCATCCTTGAAAACCATTTCCGAGAGACATTCAACTCTTGGCTGAGATGCATTTCTGCATTTTGAGCTCTCATTATTGGACTTTGGTATATCCCTTTAAATTAAAGGGGGAATATTAGCAAAAAAATCCTTGGGTTAGTTTGTGTTAGGTAATCGGTTATTATTAGAGTCCAAGAAGCCTGGGGAACCGATTCAACAGTTTCTTGAAGTATTCATATGTGTACACATTGTACATCATTCCTTGAGACATTCATTAATATATTGTTGAAGTTTGTTTCCATTTTATGTGTTGTGTGTCTTACAAATGTAACCTTTGAAGACTCTCTGTGACATTTATCCTTTATACAAAAATTCTATCTTAATCCCTGCCACATTTTTAAATAAGCCCTTTGGTCATGACTCCAACTATCCCAACAATAGTTTATTTGCAGTAGTCATTTTCTGCATTTTTTTTGTAGGAAGCTGTATAAATTATTAGAAACAAAAACAAACAAAAAATACTCCTATCTAGAGTCCTAAAAATGTTAAGAGTAAATGGTGAAATGAGTTAGTTAAAGCGTTACCCCAACACAAGCAACTTTCTCCCACTGTTTATAAGAATTCGAGGAAAGTGGACCTTCTGATGCCATACAACTTCCACCTAGTTGCTTCAAAGTAACCCCTTTTCCAAATCCTCCCACCGTTTATAATAATTCAAGGAAAGTGGACCTTTTGATGCTGTACAACTTCCCCCTAGTTGCTTCAAAGTAACCCCTTTTCCAAATCCTAATTTCTGAATACTTTGAGACTCAATAAACAATGCTTTTGCTGATTCAAGATCAATGAGATCTCTGGTGCATAAATCAATCATGGGAGTGAAATTTACAAGCATAAATCCATGCAATTTCTTGCAGAGGTAGGTCTTCCTAAGGGCCTGCTGCCTCTTGAGGAGATTTAAGAAAGTGGATATGTGAGGAAAACTGGCTTTGTGCGGATGAAGCAGAAGAAGAGGATTGAGCACCAGTTCAAAAATATTAGGAAAACAATCCAGTATGATGCAAATATTAGTGCCTATGTTGAGCAACATAAGATGAATAAAATGATTGGAGTGAAGAGAAAGTGTTATGAAGCCAACTCCAAAAATGGAATAAAAGAGAGATCAATGCCTTAGAAATCAACCACTTCGAGGGGGAAACCTCTAATACATTACATAAATGAACAGTTATTGGATGATACAAATTAAAAAAACCTCCTTCTATATATAGGAGTCCATGGGGCCACAATATAATCCTAACCGACCTAACAATAATAATGTAAGGGCACAAGAATAACAATATTGGGTTACAAGGTTACAACAATAACAACAAGGGGGCTACACTAATAACAATAAGGGACTAAACTAGTAATATAGGGACCTAACATGCCCCTATCCTTCAAAAAAGTGTTGTCCTCAATGCTTGAGTAGCTATGGGTTATTCTGTATAAAATTCTCATCCTCCCATGTAGAATCTTCAGTGGGTAAGTTCTTCCACTTGATGAGATACTCTGAAATTGATCAATTTCGTAGCTGTCGAGTTCTTGTTTCCGTGATCTCTTCAGGTTCCAATATTATTTTTCTTTCCTTATCAAGTTTTGGAAATATTGTTTGAACTAGAAGATTTTCACCTATAACCTTCTTTAAGCATGAAACATGGAAAACTGGATGCACTCGCGAAGAAGCAGGAAGCTCCAATTTGTATGCCATAGTACCAATATTTTGAAACACCTGAAGACCATATTAATTTGAATATACTTATTACTATTCTTAGCTTGCTTGAGGGACATTTGTTTTATTTTTATTAAAATGTAAAATACCTGCATCTTCACATCAAAACTTTCTCGTCACATGTAGATCCTAAGGCAGAAGTCTCCATCTCGATTTTGTGCCAAATTTAGGTTATCCTTTAAGAGTTGGGGAACTTCTTGTTGATGCTCGATGTGATCTTCCACTTCTTGAACCTTAGAATTTTCTCTTAAATATGATGTGATGGACGGTGGATGATATCCATAAAGTGCCATAAATGGGGTCATTTTTGCTGTAGTATGGAAGGAAGTGTTATACCACCATTCAACGAGAGGTAGCCACTTGACCCATTGTGTTTGTTTATCCGATACAAAACAACGAAGATATCCTTCCAAACATTTATTCACTATCTCAGTTTGACCATCGGATTGAGGACGATAAGATGAGCTATGAGCTCATTGAGTACCCAAACAAGAAAATAACTCCGTCCCAAAATTTCCAGTAAAAATGGGATCTCTGTCGCTCACAATAAACTTTGGGTTTCCATGTTGCTTTTGAATTGTGTCCATAAATGTAGTAGCAACTGTACTTGCTTTAAATGGATGAGATAATGCAAAAAAGTGTGCATACTTGGTAAGTCTATCAACTACCGCCATGATGACACTCTTTCCTTCTGACTTAGGTAAACCTATGATAAAATCCATTGAAATATCCTCCCAATGTTGAATTGGAATGGATAAAGGATGTAGAAGACCCGGGGCCTTAATTGTCTCAACTTTATTTTGCTGGAAAACCAAACATTTCGCCACAAAATTTTGAATATCAGATTTAAGGCCATTCCAAAAAAATTCTTTCTTCACCTAGTGGTAAGTTTTTAAAAATCTCGAGTGTCCTCCTAAAGGGGATGTGTGCAATTTCAAAAGAATCTTTTGTTTTAGTTGGGAATTCTTACAAAGATATAAACGATCTTTGTACCATAAGGAATCATTTTTCCAACTAAATGTATCAGATATACTAGGATCTTGCTGCAAATTTTGAATGAGTGTCCACACTTCTTCGTCCTTCTTCCATTCATCCCTTGCTTCAATTATCCAATCTAGTTGGATAACAGAAATGGCACAAAGCAATGCTTCCACAGTCAAATTGTTTAAACTTGGCTTAGTCATATTTCAATTTCATGTTTTAGATTAGAGAATAAATATCTAGCCAAACAGTTTAATCTTGGCAGATAAGTAGCTAGGTAGCGTGAATAAAAGGTGCTCAACAGTTTAATCTGAGCCCTTGGATGTAATAAGGGTAGAAATAGATAGATTCATCATGTAAAAAGAAAAAGATTGAAAAGGGTTTGCAAGTCTAAATGCACCCTAATAAAGAAGACAAAATGGTAGTGCTAAGTAGATAGGGTAGGTAGATGGTGCTACAAAGTGTTATATGATGAATGGTGCTGCTACATGTTGGTTAATCATTTACTTTCATCACAAGTACTAAAGCAGGAAATACACTGGAAAATCACAGCAAGCAAAGTCAAATTCATTAACCTCCCTCATCATTTTTTTTCCCCTCAAGAGTTTTACTAATTTCCCCCAAAAAGTACTAAGGTAATTGGAGATCAAAGGGGCTCAAGGCATTTCCTTGACTTCTGGAGGGACCGGACCCTCGGCCTAATGATCAAAAGACCTAAGCACTTGAAATAATCCATCATTGATTATCTTCCATTTTAACTTTTCCTAAGTAAAATCCTATTTTACTTAGGAAACTGATACAACATTCCATAAAATTCCTCAAAACAACTTGTTATTCTAAGTTTAAGTGTTGAAGATAAAAATGTGCAATTTACTTCATAAGTTTTCACTTTCTTAGATGTACAAAGGTGTTTTTATTTTCCTTGTCCTTTTTCATATTAACACCTAACTCTATTATATTAAATCCCTAGTGAAATCCCTTTTTCCTATGTATATAACTCCCTTTTCTAATAAATATCCCCAAAACCCTCTTATTATAATGTTTTACCAAAGTATATATAGTCCCGCACATTTAAAATAAATACCCTGCTTTATAAAGCCCTTTGGTAAAACTATAACCTTATATATACATTCCGCCCCTATGATGAATTAATTATATTAATTTATTCATCGTATAATAAAATATATATAGAAAAGCGTTAGACACGTAACATATGTGTTTAACACCAAAAACAAGAATAAACTACGACGGAATCTTGCGCCACCATACTCAGCATTCCACGTGGCATTCCACATGGCCAAACCCCGCCGCAATTCATTTTATAAATTCACGGGGTTAATTAGTCATTTGGACTAATTAACAACCATTCCCACCTATTAGCTTCTCCCCGGGGTGATTAGATTACATGTCAAAACTTGTTTAAACCCCGACGGGCCCACTTTCGAAACCGCACAAGTTTCCCTTTCCTCCAGCCGTCAGATCATTCCTCCGTTGATCAACGGTCCCAATCAATCCCGCTGCCCATCGCGTGTGAGTTTTTTAGCCAGCGGGGAGTGGGCGGGTTTGACTATTCAGCATTCCACGTGGCAAGCATCCTGTGGAATCGCTGCCATTGCGATTTTTACCGCCTTCCTCCATAAGCGGTGCGGGCTTACCGCTTACCGCCTATCACATACCGCCGGCCCCACTCCCTTACGTCACCCCGTATGTCGAATGACGTCATCACCTCGAAAATGACAAAAACCCTTTTGACTTGTTTTTAAGCCATTTTTCGCGTTTTTTTAGTTATTTTGGTTTTCGAAAGAGACTAAGCTCCCGCTGCAAATTTCAAAATTCGCTGCAAATACACCAAATTACTCAGAAATTCCGCTGCGCCCGTGTTGAAGAACGTTCCTGCCATTGTCCATTACCTGTTGAAGAACCAGTTTCCATTAAAAAACAGGTATTTATCATTCCGCACCCAGACTGCAAGTTAAGCTTGGTTTCTTGTGTTTTTCTCTGAAAAAGTGGTTAAAAATCCTCTCTGAGTCCTCATTGAAGAGTTAAAACCTGTGAATTTGCTTCCCAAACCTGCAATTTGTCCCAATTTCTTCTTTTGTCAGATATCCCGTCCGGTCTGCAAGAAAAAATGAAACCTCCATTTTGAATCCACAAGAACCAAAATGGAGCCCCCTACTGCTCTAAATGTCACTCCTTTGAATGCTCCTCACCGAGATTTAGACTACTTGCCTCTCATAGATGAAGATTTCCAAATAAAAGACCTGCATTTCGATGAAAGTCCCCGTTTGAGTTTCTGTCGCTGCAGAGACGAATACTCAAAAGGGAAAGATCTTATAGGGTTGTGGGAATCCAATCTCCCAAGGTATTTCATTCCTACAGTCCACGTTTTCCCTGAAATTATTCATTATTGTCATGCAAATTATGATCCCACACAAAGAGCTGTATTAGCTCCTGATCAAAGTGTTTTGTTCCCTATAACACCTCAGGCTATCAATGCTACGTTACAATTTGAGCCAGAACAAGAATTAGCACCTCTATCCATGGAAGGGCTAATTGAGAAAACCAGACTGTTAACTCCAGAGAAATTGAAAGCAATGTGTCAGTACTTCATGTTACCTGAGCATCAGCCAAAAGGGACTCCCCCCTATGGTTTTTGTTTTTTCAATCAATTGGGAAGGCTTATTGTGAATGTGATATCCTTTGTCTTAGGATTCAATACCAGTGAGTATGTTGACGAGATAACTCTGGCTTTGCTATCTATCTTTACCCCTGGGCAGCCTCCTGAGATTAAGTATGACTATGCTTCCTTCATTGCCAACAAAATCCATGATCAATTTTTAAGGCTAGATGATGAAAAGGTTTTCAAATACTCCTCAGTTATCTATCATCTCATAATTTTCTATCACTCAGACAAGTTCCCTTTCCCTGTTCAGAAACTTGATGCTAAAGGTAACCCCAGGTCTGTTATTTTTTGGTCCCCCATCATTCATTTGTCCTCTGATTCTCCCTACTCTTATTCAGAATTCATTGATCAGTTTGTACATCCTGCTACAACCTTGTTAACAGGAGTTTCTCCCCCCAGGCTTAGTACTGAGATTAGAAAGACCCTGCAATTGTCAAAGAGTTATAAAGTTGGGGATTGGTACTTATACCAAAACCATACAGTCATCGGGATTTATGGATGTGAATTACATCCATTCAAGTTACCCAGATATGTACCAATGAGAATTTTTGCGTTGGAATACTTTAGACAGATGAATAACTCAGATGTAATCCATTTCTGCAATGTAAAGAAGAAAGCACAGTTAAGGATCAAAAGCCAGTTAGGTCCTTTCATTTGCAATTCTAGGGAAGCTGAAAGAGATGCTGAACTTATATTAGAGAAAAAATTCCAGACATCTTTCCGTTGGGTCCCTTATGACCCCTTTGGTTTCATTTGTGAAAGAAGGTTAAAAAATAAGTCATCTCCTTATATACATCACAGAATTCCTGACATAGAACAGTATGCAAATCGAGATGAATGGGTTAAAGGAACACTTGTTGAAGAGGGAAGTGGAGCTGACAAATTGAATAAACTTATGAAAGATGCTGAGAAGAAATTTGACCTAGAAACATATGATCAAATGCAGGTACCCTATATTGGCACATCTTCAACGGCCACTCTACAACAAGCTATACAGGAAGACAGCCCATCAGTAGCAGCAGAGCCTAAAGGTAAAGGAAAAGAACCTATAGTTCAGGTCATTGAAACCCTGGTCATGGCAGAAAAATCACAGAGTTCCAAAACACCAGAACAATCTAAAGCTTCTCAAACACCAGCAAAGCAAATCCAAGCTCCGGAGATGCAAACTCCACTGAATGTGGAAATAGGGAAAAAGAGGTCAGCTCCAGATACCACACCTTCAAAAGGAGCCCCACAAGTCTATCAAGCTAAAAAACATAAATCTGATCTACCTCCAGATGTAGAGATCATAGATGAAATATTTGATGATGGCGGGGAAGATAGTCAGCAAACAGGTACAGCAAGTGAAACAAATATAAGCCAGAAAGGGATACAAAAGCAACTGAGCACTGAAGTATCTTCTTTCAGACCGCCCCAGACAGGTACTGGAGACATAAAGAAAACCTTCATTGATATCAAAACAAGGAATGAACCATTAAAAATGAAGGTCTATGATCAGTATATGAAGATGGCTCCTCACAATCAGCAAAGGTTGATGTCAGCATTTGATCTTTCACAAGGTAAAATACAAATGAGCCACTTCAAAGCTAAAGTGCCAAAGCCAACTTCAGCAACAGATTACATCAGAACAAATTTTGAAGTGTTAGCAAAGGATATCCATCCCTTGGATCAGATAGAGCTTCATAGGCACACAGGGGAAATGGTTTATTCTACTCTCACCAACAAAGCCATGGCAGCTTTAACACTACAAGATTCCTTGAATAATACTGCTGCAACATTGAAAATTGAAAGGGCCTCCTCACAGGCCAAGGACAATAGAATAAAGTCTCTAGAAGAGATCATCATTGGTTTGGGTCACAATTCCAAAGACACTAAAGGTATTGAGGCACTGATAAAAAAGAAAGAGGATGATATAGCTGCACTGAGAAAACAGTTGAAAATACCAGCCTCAAGGCACCCCCAGACACAGGAAGTAATAAAAGGAAATTCGCAAGAAGAAATGATGGAGTTGCTCTTAAATTTGACGGAGCGACTAAATGAAACCGAGAAGGAGCTGGAAAAGGCATTGCAGGAACAGGAAATTCTCAAACAGGCTTCAGCAGCAGGTACTACAGGACAACAGGAACAATCATGTCAGGTGAATATTTCTAATTTGAATTCTGATGATTTGATTAAACAGATGGAGAGTTTGCAGCTAAAGGTCACAGAACTCCAAGAAGCAAAATTACAATTAACAAAATTGGAGGGAAAATATGACACATCCAAAAAGATAGTTGCTGACAACCTCAGAGAAATAAAAAGGTTGGAAAAATTGGTTGAGGCTTTGCAAAAAGATCTTACACTGGAAAAGCCTCTGAATGAAATAAATGATATTCTTTGGGACAACATCATCAATTTAATAAGAGATATTTGGCCTTCCATTCAAGCTCTTTTTGAGCAGAATGAGTTAGTCAAAATAGCCCAAGAGGAAATAAACAAAACGAGACATGAATTAAGAGGCAAGCCAGAGCTAGCCCAGCAGCTCATTCAGTTTTTGAATTCCAAAACAAAACAACAGCTAGCATTACTAGGAATTGATGAAAGAACAGGTGTAGTTTTGGAAGCAAAGAGAATTTTTACAAAGAGAACTTTCATGCAAAATCTAGAAAGAAAGTGTAACGATATTTTGGTCGACATCAACGTTTTCAGAGAAAAATTTCAAGCTCTGCTGGACAGTGATTTGCCATGTCCCATGCTCACAGAGGATCAAATAGTAGACTTGGAAACTTATGAGAAAAGAATCAAAGCTCATGCTAAACATACAGCTGTAGGTTCTACTAGTATAGGTTCTACTAGCTCATCAGAACCTACAGTACCAACTGGGAAGAGTATTTATGAAAAAGTGAGAAATCTGTTTCATCTGGAACATGAGTTAAAGTATCTATTTCCGAACGAGCCCACTTTTTATAAACTTACTGAAGCTGATGAAACTTTAAGGAAGCTCAGAAGAACAATGATACCAGATGATCAGTGGTGGAAGGAAATGCTGGAAATTTTGTAAAAAAATGTTGTCAGGATAAAAGTTTATCTTTACTATTGAGTAAATGGTAAAAAACAGAAATGCAGATGAAAGAGTATCAGATGAAAGGTCAAAGAGTATCCGTGAGAAGAAAGAGTATTCAACAAGTCAAAGGAATATGCAAAGGACAGCACAGAGCCCTATTTTGAGCACTTATCCTTAGCACGTCCATGAAGAAAGGAACAGCACATCAGCCGTTATTCATTATTCTATTTACGAGACCATGTGTCTTTTGTTTGTTTGTAAATATGCTTTAAATCAGCCTGAATTATTGGCTATGATAGAGTAAGATTGTTAGGATTATTTTTGTATAAATAAGCCTTCAAAGAGAGTTTTGAGGGGTGGATTCTATTACTCTGCTGTAACATTGAGGTTTTCGGAATAAAAAGCTTTTGGACAAATTTACTTGTGGCTTACTGGATGACGTTTTGAAGCACTGGACTTGTTGCAGGATTCATGTGTTGGACTTCCAGTTCAATAAGTTTTCCAACCCTTGTGTTTAAATTTTATATTAGTTTATGCTATCATCATATCCATTTCTGAATAGTTTACATAAAGGATTGAAACAGAATTTGCTTAATTGTACTCTGTTTTCAAATGTGATTATTCTCGATGTTTTCTTCTGGATTAGTTATAAGCATGAATTCTTAATTGCTCATGTTTTGCTGATTCAATATTGTTGATTACTGTAACAAAGAATCCTTCATTTCTCTTTGCTTGTAATCATTTCTCTTCTTCCTCTTGAATATGGTGAAAGATTCTTAGTTGCCTTTCATCCCTTCAAGACCATCCATTCACTTTAAATTTTAAAGGATTGTTCTCTGTCTAGCTATCTTGCCCTGTAATACCATCTTCTGTTCAGAAAAGAAATCCAGTAAAGCCATCCTTAGACTCCATAGCCCAATGGACTGAAAGCCCTCAACCTTGCCCTTAGTTTGTGGATTCCACCATTTTCCCAAAACAAACTTTGCATCTATAACTAGCCTAAAATCATTCAAAAACAAAGATAAATTATAAAGAGAGAGCCCTCTCTGGATGCAGATTGGCTAGATTTTGCATCTAAAAGATTGGTTTGTGGTTACCTCGGGTATAATTTCCTCTTACACAACTTCTAGGAAAACCTGAGTGATAACATAGTGGCGACCATACTGGGGAACTGAATCATTTTATTGATACTATTGTTTGATTTATAATCTACAGACAGAGTCTGAATATCAGCCAGGAAGCCTTTGAAATTGCTTTTGCTATGCAATTGCAAAAGTAAATAAATGCTGTTTCAGTCTATCTCTGATTTAGCTTATAAGTTGAATCTTAGTTTCAAATTTTTCAATCAGATTCTCTAGTTTAACAGATCTTTGAGGAAATCTTAATCACATATCATTATTTCTTAAAGAATTTGTAGAAGTTGTATTTATTTTTCAAGTAAAACCCAAAATTCAAAAACACATATTCTAAGAAAACTGGCTTCAGAAAGGATTCGACATACTAGGTCAAACCCTGACCCAAATCCACCACCAATTTTTGAAAATCCAAATCGGATCCCTAGGATTCTTAGAAGACAAGGAAGTCAAGAAAGTTCTGAAAGAGGAAGTCAGGAAAGTACAGGTAGTTCTAGACCACTCTCTAGATCTGCATCTTGTCCTGTGAAAATTATTTATATTGACGACGTTCCTTTTGACGCGAGATTTGAAACATCTTTGTTTGTAAATTTTTCTGAGACTGAATTATCTAGGTTGATTCCAGATCCTTGGTTCATTGAAGCATTGCAATATAGATTTGTTTCGCATCATCTTGACAGAGAATTTCATAACTCCATTCAATCTGAGCAAGCCTTTGAAGAAAGCTCAAACATTTCTGTAATAACTGAAGCATCTCCGAACTCAGCCACTTTTCAAACACCTGTCAGACCTCCATCTCCACCTGTCAGACCTCCATCTCCACCTGTCAGACCTCCATCTCCACCTGTCAGACCTCCATCTCCTCCTACTAGACCGGCTACTCTTGTTACTCCACTTTATCTTCCAATGGCCAATCGATATGCCCCTTTAATATTACCAGCCAACCCTCCAGCTTTACCACCAGACTACCAAAGTAAGATCACACCTTTTGACGGATCAGGTACCTACACAGCTCAACAACACACCAAAAGGATGACAGATTACTTTGAGTTTTATGAAATTGATACTGATGATATCCGTATGAGAATTTTTGTACAAAGTCTTACTGGAGAAGTTAGAACTTGGTTTAGGGCTCTCACCCCGAACAGTATTGCTGACCTAGAAGCTTTGTATAGGGCATTTTTGAGCAGATGGGAGAAAAAGAAAGATCCTCTCCAGATCTTATCAGAATTTGAAAAATTAAGAAGAAGACCAAATGAAACCGTACCAGATTACATCATTAGATTTAATGAATCATATCATGCAGTTCCTCTGAATCTAAGACCCCCACCTAATAACGTGTTGGTCAAATTCCCCGACGGTTTTGACTCTGAAATAGCTTATTCTCTTAGGGAAAGAGCTCCACAAACACTAGAGGAAATGCAGAGCATAGTGGTGAGCGTAGAAGCAAATCTGATAGAAAAACGAGCCAGAGAAAGGGCAGAGAGAAGAATGCCTATGAAGGAAGAACCTTCAGCTTTTGAAAAGAAGTTGGATGTAATCATTAAAGGTATGGAAAGATTAGGTGATAGAGTGGAAACCATTGAGAGAAAGTCTGCTACTGATAACCAGAGTGTTGCAAGAAACCCAAACTTTAGGAGGAATCTGAACCAAAATATTGGAAAGAATGTCCCTGATCAAAACATTAGACCACCTTTCCAAGAAAACTTTGTTGAAGGTTCGACCTCAGAAGGACCTACAGAAGATGTAGAAATAAACAATGTCAATGAGGACAAAGATGAATCAGAAATCTTCCTATCTCAGGATGATCAAGAGAATCATATCCTTGAAACATTCCACACTCATTCGGGTGAGACTTTTGATTTCAAAGAAGGCTATGACACAGCAATCTACGAGGTTCATAAGCAGTACAACTTGAGAAGTAGACGGATAGATGTACCAGAGAAAAATAAACAGAAAATCACAAAACAAAATGTCAAAGGAAAACAAAACATTCCCCCTGTACAAAATACTTCCCCTGTACAAAACATTCCCCAAATACAGATTTTTCCTAGGATAACTCCTCGTTTTTCAAATCCAATAATTGAAGATGTCTCTGACAACCAACCAATTGACAAACAGCAATCCAATACATCTCCTCAAGTAGGAACTGTAGAAGAAACAATAGAAGTTAGTCCTGAAACATCTTCAAAGCAAAACTTCATTCATGAAAAAGAGAAAAACATTGAAGATCCAGTAAACCGAGAAAATCCAACTGTGCAAAACGCTAAAGCTCAAACAGAAAAACCCTTTAATCTAGAAGCTGAAATAGGCAAACTCAAGATAGTTGTTCCTTTATCAGAATTGGCTAAACATGATGTCTATAGGAATCCGATTTCCAAGTCTTTAAACATTAACATTACTGGATTGGATGATTCAGTAAATATTCTTGATGATCAACCCAAAATTCTTTTTGGCCCTGAGGTTAATGGCAAACCAGAAAGTGGGGGAACTCCTCCATTTTATGTAAGCCTGAATGTTCATGACAAGATACTCCATAATGCAATGCTTGATTCTGGAGCATCTCACAATTTGATGCCAAAAGCAGTAATGGAAAGATTGAATCTAGATATTACTAGACCATACAAAGATTTGTTTTCGTTTGATTCCAGTCAGGTAAAATGTTTAGGTTTAATTAAAGATCTGTGTGTCACTTTGGTCCAATACCCTGCTAAGTCTGTTTTAATGGACATAGTAGTTGCTGATATTCCACCCAAATATGGTATGTTATTGTCTAGGTCTTGGGGTGCTAAACTTGGAGGATCTATTCAATTAGACATGTCTTATGCAACTATTTCGGTATTTGGTCAGCCTAAAAGATTATATAGAGAAACTTTGATGAAGTACTTAGTGAGTAGCCAAGAGAAGCCTGAAAACTTCCCTGTTTATTCTGTACATTCTGACATGGATTCTTTTATTTTATACAATGCTGAGTCAGATCTTCCTACTGAAATAGGAGCTCCTGAAAAGGAAATCATAAACAAAACCACTGTCAAAATTGAAGAAATATATGAAAACAAAGAAACACCAGATGACCAAGAAAAACCTGAAACAACTAAACAACTAGCTCTTGTCAGAAAATCTGTTAAAACAATTGATGAAGATTACGAACATGAAATTCTATGGCATTTAGAGTTTGATGGCTCAGTAAACAGACTAGGTGCAGGAGCTGGAATTTGGTTACACAATGTAGAGAACAATCATGCAGAGGGTCATGCTTATAGGTTAAATTTCAAATGCACTAACAACATGGCGGAGTATGAAGCTCTTTTATTGGGGCTTAAACATGTCAAGAAGTTAGGAGGCATTAGGGTATCAATCATAGGCGACTCTGAACTAATTATCCAACAGATTAAAGGAGAATGTGCAACAAAGGACATGAGACTGAAACAATACCGAGAGACAGTTGTAGAGATTCTCAACACATTTCTACAAGCCCAACTTGCCAAGATTCCCGGGAAACAAAACTTGCATGCTCACAGTTTAGCAATGTTTGCTAGTACATGTAAGTTGCCTTTTGATCCTAATCATCAGTTTTCAGCTGAGATAAGACACAAGCCTGCAATACCCGACAATGTTTTGAATTGGCAAGTATTTGTGAATAACCATCAAATCAATAGTTTTTTGACACTTCAGAATGAGTTTTCTAACTGTAATATAGATGAAGACATGACTGCTGATAAATTTGATTAAGAAAAAGAACAAAAAATGGAAATTTCAAGAGAAAATGCAATTCATATGCTGCATCCAACCACATTCACTGAAAAAGACATGCAAAATTTGAAACAAATGGAATTTGATGAGATCATAGATGAGACAGAAATCATCAATTTAAAAGATAATCAAGTACCCAAAGGATTAACACCTTTGGAAGATCTATTCGACTCAAATGATATTCCATTCAGACCTAAAATGGAACCTGTTAAAGCCGATATGGAGGAATGCAACTTAGGAACACCTGAACATCCAAAAATTGTTAAGTTGTCTAAATCTCTTCCAAAAGATCAGAAGGTAAAATATGTTGAACTATTAAAAGAATTCCAGGATGTCTTTGCTTGGAGTTATGAAGACCTCAAATCATATGATACATCCATCATTCAACATACTATACCTTTGAAACCAGACCAGAAACCTTTTAAACAAAAGCTTAGGAGAATTAATCCTGTTTTATTACCCTCAATCGAAAAGGAAATCAAAAGAATGTTTGAAGCAGGGATTATAGCTCCTATCAGATTTTCAGAATGGGTTTCTAACCTGGTACCAACAAGAAAAAAGACAGGAGAAATCAGACTGTGTGTTGATTTAAGGAATTTGAATAAAGTTTCTTTAAAAGACAACTATCCTCTACCGAAAATGGATCACATTTTGCAAAGGGTAGTGGGATCTTCGAGAATATCACTACTAGATGGATTTTCAGGATACAACCAGATTCTGGTTCATCCTGATGATCAAGATAAAACAGCATTTACCACACCATGGGGTACGTTTAAATATGTCAAAATGCCATTTGGACTCAAGAATGCAGGAGCTACCTTTCAAAGAGCGATGGACATTGCTTTTGCTAAAGAGATACATGATTTTATGGTTATTTACTTAGATGATTTGACCGTTTTCTCTAAAACAGATCAAGAACATTTAGGTCACCTAAGGCAAGTATTTATAAAGTGCAGAAAATATGGAATTTCTTTAAATCCTAAGAAGTCATTGTTTGGTTTGGAAGAAGGAAAGCTTTTAGGACATATCATTTCTAAAGATGGCATTAGGATTGATCCTGAAAGAATTCAAGCAATTTTGCAAATACCCCACCCCAGAAACATAAAAGAATTGCAAGCATTCATAGGAAAAATCAACTTCTTGAGAAGATTTATTTCTAGTCTAGCAGAGTTACTTAGATTTCTGACTAACATGTTGAGGAAAGATTCAAGCATTGACTGGACTGTAGAAGCCAAGCAATCATTCGAGGAAATTAAAATGGCTTTAACAAGGACACCAGTTCTGACCAGTCCTAAATTTGATAGAGACTTTATTATTTTTTCATTTGCTTCTGAACATACTGTTGCAGCTATTTTACTTCAAAAAGATGACCAAGGGTGTGAAAAGCCAATAGCATTTTTTAGTAAAGCACTGAGGGATGCACCTCTAAAGTACAATATTATGGAAAAACAGTCTTTTGCATTGGTAAAAGCAATCAAAGATTTTAGAGTTTACATATTATATTCTCATGTGATAGCATATGTGCCCAATGCAGTAGTTAAAGATATTTTGACTCAAGACGGCATTGAAGGTAAACGAGGTAAGTGGATAGCTACCATTTTGGAATATGATATTGAAATCAAGCCAACCAAACTGATAAAAGGCCAAGGCTTAGCACAACTTATGACAGAAACCAATTGCCAAGCCTTAGATATCAATGAACTGGATAACGAGCAGGAGATGGCGACTCCTCAGATCAGTCAAGCTTTCTTAGATTCACCCTGGTATACTGATATAATTCATGTTTTATTAAACCTGCAAGCTCCTCCAGGGTTGTCCAGGACTAAGCAAAGATTTTTAAAGATGACATCTTTGAAATATTGTATTTTAGATAGCACTTTATTTTGGAAGAATCATGAAGGAATTTTATTGAATTGTCTCTTAAAAGATGAAGCTGATAAAGTGCTTAATGAATTTCATGCGGGGGATTGTGGAGGACATCTCTACTGGAAATCTACTGCAGACAAGATCTTAAGGGCCGGCTTTTACTGGCCAACATTATTTTCTGATGTAAATAAATTTGTAACAAGCTGTCACAAATGTCAGATATTTGAGGGTAAAAGAAAATTGTTACCTCTGCCTTTAAAACCAGTTTCCACAGAAAGACCCTTTCAACAATGGGGTTTAGATTTTATTGGAGAGATTCACCCCCCTTCTTCAGGACAACATAGATGGATTTTAACTGCTACAGACTATTTCACCAAATGGATTGAAGCCATCCCATGTAGACAGTCCAATGATTCTGTAATCATAGGGTTTCTTGAAACCAACATACTTTCAAGATTTGGATGTCCAGAAAAGATTGTAACAGACAACGCTGCTGCATTTAAATCAAAGAAAATGATAAATTTCTGCCATAAATATCATATTACTTTAGGCCATTCAACAGCCTATTACCCCCAAGGTAATGGACTAGCAGAATCCTCCAATAAGAGTTTGATCAATATCATTAAGAAATCGTTGGAGGAGAATAAAAAGAACTGGCATAAGAAACTGACCTATGCATTATGGGAAGACAGACTTACAACCAAGAAATCCATTGGGACTAGTCCTTATGAGTTAGTTTATGGCCTGGAAACAAGATTCCCATCATCGTTAGGAATCCCTGTGATGAAATTACTTCAAGAGGCTCAAGTGGAGCCAAATGATATTCAAAGAAGAATTAATCAGACAATCCACCTGCAACAAACCAGAGAAGAGGTATACCAAAGATCACAAGTCTTACAGGAAAAGCTAAAGAAAATGTTTGATAAAAGGACTAAAGAAGAGGATTTTCAATTAGGAGACAAGGTCCTAAGATGGGATTCTAGAAGAGAAGAAAAAGGGAAACATGGGAAGTTTGATTTCTTGTGGAAAGGGCCTTATATCATCCATGCCTTGCGGGGAAACAATACTTATTTTTTGAAGGACTTGGACAATTCAGAAGTTGAAGAAGGACCAGTCAATGGTCGAATGCTTAAGCATTATTTTGATCCAATTTACTAGAATGTTTAAATGTTCCTAACTTGTACATAATATATTGTTTGCTTGTTTTATTTTTGTTCCTGCAGTTTGGATTGGATGGTGACTTCTTGGAATTGAAGCCCGAAGTGAAGGCCCTAAGTTCCAAAAAAGTTTTACTATCATATGTAAAATAAAGCTATCAGAAGAAGGAAAATTCCTTACTTTCAGTTTCAAGACATTCTGAGGCATCTGATCTACTGTTCTTGACTTTCCACAAGGAAAAGCCATCCCCAAGTGGAGCCAGTGTTAGCCTCCTATATCAATAGGTTTCATCTTTCATGATTGTCTTGATTGAACTATGGAATATGTTCAAACCTTCTTTCTTGAGCAAAGGTGTTCCATATTCTTGAAAACCAAAAAAAATCAAAAAATTTAAAAAATGTAAAGAGGGTATACCCTAAAAGAAAAATCAAAGGGTAAAAAGAATAAAAATGGTCAAAAAGAGAAAGAAATGAACCCCAAGCAAAAAAATAGACCAAGGAAAGTGTGCAAGTCTAAATGCCACTACTTTTTTCATCTGTTGTAATAAAATAATTGTGTGCAGCTTGTGAAACTTTTGCCACAATTCATGAATAAGTCAAACTGTTTAAACTTGGCTTAGTCATATTTCGATTTCATGTTTTAGATTAGAGAATAAATATCTAGCCAAACAGTTTAATCTTGGCAGATAAGTAGCTAGGTAGAGTGAATAAAAGGTGCTCAACAGTTTAATCCGAGCCCTTGGATGTAATAAGGGTAGAAATAGATAGATTCATCATGTAAAAAGAAAAAGATTGAAAAGGGTTTGCAAGTCTAAATGCACCCTAATAAAGAAGACAAAATGGTAGTGTTAAGTAGATAGGGTAGGTAGATGGTGCTACAAAGTGTTATCTGATGAATGGTGCTGCTACATGTTGGTTAATCATTTACTTTCATCACAAGTACTAAAGCAGGAAATACGCTGGAAAATCACAGCAAGCAAAGTCAAATTCATTAACCTCCCTCATCATTTATTTCCCCTCAAGAGTTTTACTAATTTTCCCCAAAAAAAGTACTAAGGTAATTGGAGATCAAAGGGGCTCAAGGCATTTCCTTGACTTCTGGAGGGACCGGACCCTCGGCCTAATGATCAAAAGACCTAAGCACTTGAAATAATCCATCATTGATTATCTTCCATTTTTAACTTTTCCTAAGTAAAATCCTATTTTACTTAGGAAACTGATGCATCATTCCATAAAATTCCTCAAAACAACTTGTTATTCTAAGTTTAAGTGTTGAAGATAAAAATGTGCAATTTACTTCATAAGTTTTCACTTTCTTAGATGTACAAAGGTGTTTTGATTTTCCTTGTCCTTTTTCATATTAACACCTAACTCTATTATATTAAATCCCTAGTGAAATCCCTTTTTTCCTATGTATATAACTCCCTTTTCTAATAAATATCCCCAAAACCCTCTTATTATAATGTTTTACCAAAGTATATATAGTCCCGCACATTTAAAATAAATACCCCGCTTTATAAAGCCCTTTGGTAAAACTATAACCTTATATATACATTCCGCCCCTATGATGAATTAATTATATTAATTTATTCATCGTATAATAAAATATATATAGAAAAGCGTTAGACACGTAACATATGTGTTTAACACCAAAAACAAGAATAAACTACGACGAAATCTTGCGCCACCATACTCAGCATTCCACGTGGCATTCCACATGGCCAAACCCCGCCGCAATTCATTTTATAAATTCACGGGGTTAATTAGTCATTTGGACTAATTAACAACCATTCCCGCCTATTAGCTTCTCCCCGGGGTGATTAGATTACATGTCAAAACTTGTTTAAAACCCCGACGGGCCCACTTTCGAAACCGCACAAGTTTCCCTTTCCTCCAGCCGTCAGATCATTCCTCCGTTGATCAACGGTCCCGATCAATCCCGCTGCCCATCGCGTGTGAGTTTTTTAGCCAGCGGGGAGTGGGCGGGTTTGACTATTCAGCATTCCACGTGGCAAGCATCCTGTGGAATCGCCGCCATTGCGATTTTTACCGCCTTCCTCCATAAGCGGTGCGGGCTTACCGCTTACCGCCTACCACATACCGCCGGCCCCACTCCCTTACGTCACCCCGTACGTCGAATGACGTCATCACCTCGAAAACGACAAAAACCCTTTTGACTTGTTTTTAAGCCATTTTTCGCGTTTTTTTAGTTATTTTGGTTTTCGAAAGAGACTAAGCTCCCGCTGCAAATTTCAAAATTCACTGCAAATACACCAAATTACTCAAAAATTCCGCTGCGCCCGTGTTGATGAACGTTCCTGCCATTGTCCATTACCTGTTGAAGAACCAGTTTTCATTAAAAAATAGGTATTTATCATTCCGCACCCCGACTGCAAGTTAAGCTTGGTTTCTTGTGTTTTTCTCTGAAAAAGTGGTTAAAAATCCTCTCTGAGTCCTCATTGAAGAGTTGAAACCTGTGAATTTTCTTCCCAAACCTGCAATTTGTCCCAATTTCTTCTTTTGTCAAATATCCCGTCCGGTCTGCGAGAAAAACTGAAACCTCCATTTTGAATCCACAAGAACCAAAATGGAGGCCCCTACTGCTCTAAATGTCACTCCTTTGAATGCTCCTCACCGAGATTTAGACTACTTGCCTCTCATAGATGAAGATTTCCAAATAAAAGACCTGCATTTCGATGAAAGTCCCCGTTTGAGTTTCTGTCGCTGCAGAGACGAATACTCAAAAGGGCAAGATCTTATAGGGTTGTGGGAATCCAATCTCCCAAGGTATTTCATTCCTACAGTTCACGTTTTCCCTGAAATCATTCATTATTGTCATGCAAATTAACAAGAATTAGCACCTCTATCCATGGAAGGGCTAATTGAGAAAACCAGACTGTTAAATCCAGAGAAATTGAAAGCAATGTGTCAGTACTTCATGTTACCTGAGCATCAGCCAAAAGGGACTCCCTCCTATGGTTTTTACTTTTTCAATCAATTGGGAAGGCTTATTGTGAATGTAATATCCTTTGTCTTAGGATTCAATACCAGTGAGTATGTTGACGAGATAACTCTGGCTTTGCTATCTATCTTTACCCCTGCGCAGCCTCCTGAGATTAAGTATGACTATGCTTCCTTCATTGCCAACAAAATCCATGATCAATTTTTAAGGCTAGATGATGAAAAGGTTTTCAAGTACTCCTCAGTGATCTATCACCTCATAATTTTCTATCACTCAGACAAATTCCCTTTCCCTGTTCAGAAACTTGATGCTAAAGGTAATCCCAGGTCTGTTATTTTATGGTCCCCCATCATTCATTTGTCCTCTGATTCTCCCTACTCTTATTCAGAATTGATTGATCAGTTTGTACATCCTGCTACAACCTTGTTAACAGGAGTTTCTCCCCCAAGGCTTAGTACTGAGATAAGAAAGACCCTGCAATTGTCACAAAGTTACAAAGTTGGGGATTGGTACTCGTACCAAAACCATACGCTTATTCAGGATTTATGGATGGGAATTACATCCATTCAAGTTACCTGTGATACAAACAATGAGAATTTTGTTTTGGAATACTTTAGGACAAGATGAATAACTCGTATGCAATCCATTTCTTCGCAATGTAAAGAAGAAAGCAAACCCACGAAGGGATCAAAAGCGTTTAGGTCCTTTCATTTCGTAATTCTAGAGAGCCGAGAGAGATGCAGTAACTTATATTAGAAAAAGTTCCGTACATCTTTCCGTTGGGTCCCTTATGACCCCTTTGGTTTCATTTGTGAAAGAAGGTTAAAAAATAAGTCATCTCCCTTATATACATCACAGAATTCCTGACATAGAACAGTATGAAAATCAAGATGAATGGGTTAAAGGAACACTTGTTGAAGAGGGAAGAGGAGCTGACAAATTGAATAAACTTATGAAAGATGCTGAGAAGAAATTTGACCTAGCAACATATGATCAAATGCAGGTACCCTATATTGGCACATCTTCAACAGCCGCTCTACAACAAGCTATACAGGAAGACAGCCCATCAGTAACAGCAGAGCCTAAAGGTAAAGGAAAAGAACCTATAGTTCAGGTCGTTGAAACCCTGGTCATGGCAGAAAAATCACAGAGTTCCAAAACACCAGAACAATCTAAAGCTTCTCAAACACCAGCAAAGCAAATCCAAGCTCCAGAGATGCAAACTCCACTGAATGTTGAAATAGGGAAAAAGAGGTCAGCTCCAGATACCACACCTTCAAAAGGAGCCCCACAAGTCTATCAAGCTAAAAAACATAAATCTGATCTACCTCAAGATGTAGAGATCATAGATGAAATATTTGATGATGGCAGGGAAGATAGTCAGCAATCAGGTACTGCAAGTGAAACAAATATAAGCCAGAAAGGGATACAAAAGCAACTAAGCACTGAAGTATCTTCTTTCAGACCGCCCAAGACAGGTACCGGAGACATAAAGAAAACCTTCATTGATATCAAAACAAGGAATGAACCATTAAAAATGAAGGTCTATGATCAGTATATGAAGATGGCTCCTCACAATCAGCAAAGGTTGATGTCAGCATTTGATCTTCCACAAGGTAAAATGCAAATGAGCCACTTCAAAGCTAAGGTGCCAAAGCCAACTTCAGCAACAGATTACATCAGAACCAATTTTGAAGTGTTAGCAAAGGATATCCATCCCTTGGATCAGATAGAGCTTCATAGGCAAACAGGGGAAATGGTTTATTCCACTCTCACCAATAAAGCCATGGCGGCTTTAACACTACAAGATTCCTTGAATAATACTGCTACAACATTGAAAATTGAAAGGGCCTCCCATGCCAAGGACAATAGAATAAAGTCTCTCCGGAAGAGATCATTATTGGTTTGGGTCACAATCCCAAAGACACTAAAGGTATTGAGGCACTGATAAAAAAGAAAGAGGATGATATAGCTGCACTGAGAAAACAGTGGAAAATACCAGCCTCAAGGCACCCCCAAACACAGGAAGTAATAAAAGGAAATTCGCAAGAAGAAATGATGGAGTTGCTCTTAAATTTGACAGAGCGACTAAATGAAACCGAGAAGGAGCTGGAAAAGGCATTGCAGGAACAGGAAATTCTCAAACAGGCTTCAGCAGCCGGTACTACAGGACAACAGGAACAATCATCTCAGGTGAATATTTCTAATTTGAATTCTGATGATTTGATTAAACAGATGGAGAGTTTGCAGCTAAAGGTCACAGACCTCCAAGAAGCAAAATTACAATTAACAAAATTGGAGGGAAAATATGACACATCCAAAAAGACAGTTGCTGACAACCTCACAGAAATAAAAAGGTTGGAAAAATTGGTTGAGGCTTTGCAAAAAGATCTTACACTGGAAAAGCCTCTGAATGAAATAAATGATATTCTTTGGGACAACATCATTAATTTAATAAGAGATATTTGGGCTTCCATTCAAGCTATTTTTGAACAGAATGAGTTAGTCAAGATAGCCCAGGAGGAAATAAACAAAACTAGACATGAATTAAGAGGTAAGCCAGAGCTACCCCAGCAGCTCATTCAGTTTTTGAATTCAAGAACAAACAATGCCTAGCATTGCTTGGAATTATGATGTACTGTGTAGTTTTGGAAGCAAAGAGAATTTTTACAAAGAGAACTTTCATGCAAAATCTAGAAAGAAAGTGTAATGATATTTTGGTCGACATCAACCTTTTCAGAGAAAAATTTCAAGCTCTGCTGGACAGTGATTTGCCAAGTCCCATGCTCACCGAGGATCAAATAGTAGATCAAAACCGATATGAGAAAAGAATCAAAGCTCATGCTAAACATACAGCTGTAGGTTCTACTAGTATAGGTTCTACTAGCTCGTCAGAACCTACAGTACCAACTGGGAAGAGTATTTATGAAAAAGTGAGAAATCTGTTTCATCTGGAACATGAGTTAAAGTATCTATTTCCGAACGAGCCCACTTTTTATAAACTTACTGAAGCCGATGAAACGTTAAGGAAGCTCAGAAGAACAATGATACCCGATGATCAGTGGTGGAAGGAAATGCTGGAAATTTTGTAAAAAATGTTGTCAGGAAAAAAGTTTATCTTTACTATTGGAGTAAATAAAATTAAATGCAGATGAAAGAGTATCGTATGAAAGAGTATCAGATGAAAGAGTAAAGAGTATCCGTGAGAAGTAAAAGTATTCAACAAGTCAAAGGAATACGCAAAGGACAGCACAGAGCCCTATTTAGAGCACTTATCCTTAGCACGTCCATGGAGAAAGGAACAGCACATCAGCCGTTACTCATTATTCTATTTTCGAGACCATGTTTCTCTTGTTTGTTGTAAATACGCTTTAAATTAGCCTGAATTATTGGCTAGGATAGAGTAAGATTGTTAAGATTATTTTTGTATAAATAAGCCTTCAAAGAAAGTTTTGAGGGGTGGATTCTATTACTCGCCGTAACATTGAGGTTTTCGAAATAAAAAAGCTTTTGGAAAAATTTACTCGTGGCTTACCGGATGACGTTTTGAAGACCGATTTGTTTATGGATTCATGTGTTGACTTCCGCCCAATAAGTTTTCCAACCCTTGTGTTTAAATTTTATATTAGTTTGTTTTTATCATCATATCCATTTCTCGAATAGCTTTACATAAAGGATTGGAAACAGACTCGCTTTTAATTGTACTGCTTTTCAAATGTGATTATTCTTGATGTTTTCTTCTGGATTAGTTATAAGCATGAATTCTTAATTGCTCATGTTTTGCTGATTTAAACATGGTTGATTACTGTAACAAAGAATCCTTCATTGCTCTTTTCCTGTAATCATTTCTCTTCTTCCTCTTGAATAAGGTGAAAGATTCTTAGTTGCCTTTCTTCCCTTCAAGACCATCCATCCACTTTAAATTTTAAGGATTGTTCTCCGTCTAGCTATCTTGCCCTGTAATACCATCTTGCGTTCAGAAAAGAAATCCAGTAAAGCCATCCTTAGACTCCATAGCCCAATGGACTGAAAGCCCTCAACCCTGCCCTTAGTTTGTGGATTCCACCATCTTCCCAAAACAAACTTTGCATCTATAACTAGCTTCCTAAAAACATTCAAAAACAAAGATAAATCATAAAGAGAGAGCCCTCTCTGGATGCAGATTGGCTAGATTCTGCATCTAAAAGATTGGTTTGTGGTTACCTCGGGTATAATTTCCTCTTACACAACTTCTAGGAAAACCTGAGTGATAACACACCTGTTCATTCTTTCTTGAGAGTGCATCTGCAACAACATTTAGCTTCCCTTTTTTGTAGATTATTTCAAAGTCATAACCCAACATGTTTGTGACCCATTTTTGTTGCTCTTCTGAAGATATTCTTTGTTCCAAAAAGTGTTTAAGACTATCATGATTAGTTTTTACCTTGAAGTGTCTTCCCATTAGGTAAGGTCACCATTTCTTTAGTGCATGTAGTATTGCTAACATTTCCTTCTCATAAATAGCTTTCTCTAAATACTTTCCTTTGATTGGACGACTTTCAAAAGAAATGGGTCTTCCTTCTTTCATTAAAACAACACCAATTCCATTTCCTGAGGCATCACATTCCACAATAAAGTTTTTTGTGAAGTCTCGCGTAGCTAAGACCGGTGTTAGGCACATTGCCTCTTTATGAAAAGGCCTTAGTTGATTCAGGAGTCCATGAAAATACATCTTTCTTCAATAATTTGTTATAGGTGTTGCTATTCTCCCATAATTATTAGCAAACTTGTGATAATACCCTGTTAACCCAAGAAATCCTCGCACCTGCTTTATGGCTGTGGGGACTTCCCATTCCTTAATGGATTTAATTTTGTTAGGGTCTACCTTAACACCCTCATGAGATACAATATGACCCATATATTCCACCTCTTGTACTCCAAAGAAACATTTGGAGGTTTTTTCATATAATTGTTTTTCCTCCAATAATTTGAGCACCCTATCAACATGTTGAACATGATCCTTCCAAGACCCGTTGTAGATTAGTATATCATCGAAAAATACTAACACAAATTTTCTAAGGAAGGGTTTGAAAATGGAATTCATCAACCCTTGAAATGTAGAAGGTGCATTAGTAAGGCCAAAAGGCATGACCAAAAATTCATAATGACCCTCATGAGTTTGAAATGTTGTTTAATATCTTCGCCTTCATTCTAATTTGATGATATCCCGAATGAAGATCCAACTTGGTAAAATAAAATTCTCCATGTAATTCATCCAATAATTCATCAATCACAGGAATGGGAAAATTATATTTAATGGTGAGCTTATTGATCTCCCTATAATCTGGATGCATGCGCCATGATCCATCCTTCTTGTGCACCAATAATACTAGAGCAGAGAAAGAACTTTGACTAGGTTGAATTATACCAACCTCTAACATTTCTATAGTCATACGTTCAATTTCACTCTTTTGGACATAAGGATATCTATAAGGCCTGATGTTTGGAGGAACACTTCCTGGAATAAAATGAATAGCATGATCATGATCACGGATAGGTGGGAGTCCTTTGGGAGTTTCAAACACCTTGGAATAATTTTCCAAGAATTTTTGGAGATCTGCAAAAATAGATGATTTTGATGTTGGATCTTCTACTGAGCATAATTGTGAAATTATGCCTCATTGTTCTTTCTTCAGAAGCTTTGTCATGACATTAGAGCTTATTATATTTCCCGGCTTCCCTGCAATACCCTGTAATTCGACTTCCTTTCCTTCGGAAAAAAATTTCAAGAAAAGTTCGTGAAAATTAAAAACTACCATCCCTAAAGATTGTAACCATTTTCCTCCTAGTACAACATCAACACCTCCCATTGGAATGGAAAGCATTGGAATATTCAATACATATTTTCCCATGGTTAGCTTGATATTATGGCATTTTCTAGAGCAATTTATAGTTCCTCCATTTGCAACCATCACTTGACATTCTGGTGCTGGGTATAGGAAGAAATGCAATTCCTTGGCTACCTTACAATGAAATAAAATATGGGTACTACTCGAATCAATCAACACTATTACCTTTTTATTCTTGATATGTCCTTCTATCTTGAGAGTTTGAGGAGTGGTAATCCCTGCCAATGCATTACACGATATGGTCAGACTCATTTCTTCCTCTTCTAGGGTTTGTTCTTGGTGTATATCCTCTTATTTTGAAGATTCTTGTTCATTTTATTCTTCCTCTTCACAATCTATGTAAAATAATTTCTTCTCAGCACACTTATGACCTTTAGTATATTTTCTATCACAACTGTAACAAAGCCCTTTTGCTCTTTTTTCTTCCAATTGTTGTGGTGTCAACCCTGTAGGTTGTGAAAGTCTAGGAGTAGCAACACTTCCATCTTCATATATGTGAGTGGTAGGCTTCCTTGTTGCCATAATTTTACATTCAATTTCTCTTGCCAACCTTAATGCCTTTTCCAATGAATCAGGTTCCCAAACGCGAACTTCATGTTGGATGTAATCCTTTAAAGTTCCTATGAAGACATCAATCCTATGTTTCTCTGGAATATCAGTTACCCTTATATTCAATTTTTGGAAGTCTTTAATGTGCTCCACCACTGAACCCTTTTGTTTCAGATTTATCAATTAGCTAAAGAAGGTGTTTCTTTTTATATTTTCATAATGTGCTATCATTTCCTTCGTAAAAATTGACCAAATGACAATTTTTTAATGGGAGAAAAGCCATTGATACCATACACATGTATTTTGTTCTAAATGTAAAGTTGCAATGCGTACCATTTGTGTGTTTTTCACATTATTGAGATCAAAATATTGCTCCATCTGTAGTATCCATGTTACGGGATCCTTGCCATCAAACTTCCTCATATCCATCTTTGGAATATGGTGGTTCTTCCATCCAACATTAGAGTTTATTAAATCATGATTAAAATTTATTTTTTTCTCATCATTAGTTTCCTCTACTATCTTTCTACCATTAGGAATAATTTCTTGTATTAACCTTGTCATCAAACCTTCCATGTCTGCTTTTAGATCATTCTTCATGTGAGTCCATGTTGTCTTTCATTTTTTCATTGATCTTAGCTTCCATGTCATCCATCTTAGCTTCCATGCCATCCATCTTAGATTCCATGTAATTCTTCAAACCATCTATCTTAGCTTCGACGCCTTTCTTCAAACCACCCATCTTAGCTTCCATGCCTTTCTTCAAAACTTCCATTTCATTTTTTGTTTCTCTTTGCGAGAGCGAAATTTGGTGCACTTGCTCTTGTAATTTTGATATGTCATGTAGCACTTCTTCCTCTTCATGAATCATAGTAGAGCCTTATGAAGGCTTAATGAGTGTTGAAGTATTTTTAGGTGGAATTTTATAATGAAATACTGATATCTATGCTTCAATATGCCCTTGGAATCACTTCAAACTGATGTTTCACAAAAGACTTATGCAATTTGGAAAAACAAAATTACACACCTTTTTCTTGCTTTTGCAGAGCTCGATATTGAAACTGAATTATCTCTGTGATTTTGGATCTTTAATATCTGAAATTCAGCCCTGACGTAGCCCTTAGAATATTCTTTTGAATGCCATAGGTCTAACTTGATTTGGATTCTTCAAGTCAAAGTTATGCCCAATCTCCCACACTGACCTAATTATGGACTGGTTCAGTAGAGCGAACTTGTATGACTTGCCATGTGTCACTATTTCTTCTTCGGCTCTGAAATTGACACATCAAAAACTAAAGTCCGTGTACTTGTGGCCACTTTTTACAGAATTCTAATTCGACACTCAGAGAGAGAGTTATGGCGTTTTTCCCACGATCACCTCTTTGAGATGAAATTCGGGAGCCTGAAACAATCCTAACTTCCACAGATCATATCTCCAAAAATATTGCGAACCAAGATCTGAAATTTTTACAAGAGGTTCCTCAGGATTTCGGCTTTGTATTGTAACAATTTTAGCTTCTGAAACTTTGTATACGAAAATTTATAGAGAAAATTCCACGATGAATTGTTTTAGTTGAAATTAGGGAGCTTGAAAAAACCTTAACTTCCCTAGATCATATCTCCGAAAATATTACGAACCAAGATCGGAAATTTTTACAGGAGGTTCCTCAGGATTTTGGCTTCGCGCTATACAAATTTCAGCTTTTGAACCTTCGTATAAAAAAAATTATTGCGAAAATTCCACGATGACCGATTTGGAGCAACGAAACCCTAGAATCCAAAGCTCTGATACCAAATGTTATGAAACCAGCTCCAGAAATAGAAGAAAAGAGAGATCAATGCCTTATAAATCAGCCACTTCGAGGGGGAAACCTCCAATACATTACATAAATGAACAATTCTTGGATGATACAAATTACCAAAACCTCATTCTATATATATGAGTCCATGGGGCCAGAATATAATCCTAGGTGACCTAACAATAATAATGTAATGGCACAATAATAACAATATTGGAGTTATAGGGGTACAAAAATAACAATAAGAGGGCTACACTAATAATAATAAGGGACTAAACTAGTAATATAGAGACCTAACAGAAAGGAGCTACTCCTTTGGATCATGATCTCTGAGATGTCCATTGATGACCCATCCAACGATAAGATTTATTTCAAAAGTGATACTGAGATAGGGAAATCATTCCCTGTCAGTGCCTTTGAAATTTAGAAGAATGGAAACAACTATTCTCCGATGTTTGTGGATAGAACTCACGAGTTTAGAAAGTAATTATGAAGCTGCTCTCATGTTTGCAACAATGAAGTGAGGAATAGTTCTGATTGTAAACTACATATGAGTTGGACATGTATTTTTTTAATTTATAAAGCTAACTTAGGTATCAGAGGAATATTTATGATTCTAAACATCAATATTACATTGACATAAGCACTTGTTTATCAAAACTGGAGGTGTCTGAGCATTGGTGCGGTCAATTTTATAAGGTTGATGTTCTATTAGCATGATTTTTGTTTGAATAATTTTTTTTAAAATTATTTAATTCATTTACATATGACGAAAGTAAAGGGTAAATGGTTATGAAAAACAATTAGCTACATTGATAATTTTTTGAAGTAAATTTATGTAAAAAATCAGGGAGTCCATGTCTATAAAAAAATAGGTTTCTCTATGGGGATTTCCTTAGAAAAGGAAAAGTGCAACACTACCAACAAAATTCAAATCAATTAATTTGAATATGAATACAATGAAAAGATATTTAAGACTATATTTGGAAATTATGCTGGAGTGGAAAGCTAAAATGTTAATTTCATTAAATTTTTACACAACTATCATTGTTGCAAATGTGTGTAGCGCTGTGAAACAAATTGAGTTTCCTATTGTTCAAGATATCTCAATCATTGTTGCTGGTACTGTTAGCCAATCACAAGCTAATGAAGAAGAAACGTAGGTTGCTAGTAGGTCCTCCTAGATGGCATGGGAGTTTGAAAGAAATAAATCCTCCAATTCCATGGGATGTGAACATTTATTGATTTATGTGGTTCTTACAAGAGGTGATTAATTATGCCTTTAGTGAATTGAAATTGCTCGAAAAGTTTCTTGTGAACTATCCAACATCAGAAAGGGAGACAGTGGAAAAGAAAGACAACATTGGGAGGGTTTTCTCATTGAAATAGTTGCATCTAACAGGAATTCAAATAGCAATAAGAAATAGGTTCACATTTCACATTTTCATAATGTGAAAAGGAGATTGAACATATTTAATCTGGTAGCTCAAGACTTGCTCGTGTGAACACTACTACTTAGAATTGAAAACTATTCATGCAGAAAGTGTTAAGCATAATATCTGACGATTTAGTGTTACACAGGGAAATGATCTGAGTCTAGCGTGTTGATTCCTCTTCATTAAGTAATTTAGTCATCTCTTTTAAGAAATAACTTCGTTATCTCAATTCTCCATCCTCAGCTTTGGTAAAAGAAATACCGCATGAAGGTTTAGTCTAGTCTACTTCCATTAGTTAGTATGCTTAAAAAAACGTTGTAATTTTTTTGGTGCTTTTGGAGAATATTTACAACTGCCACCATGATTCTAATCATAAAGAGACAAATACCATAGTATTAGGGCTACAATGTGAGAACATTTTTTCTCAGTATTAAGAGCAATGTTGGAACATTCAGAAAGGCTAGAGTATCTGAGTTCCACTCAGTAACCTTTTTTGGAATTTTTATGACACCAACAAATTGTTCAATCTGCCCACAAGTTGGACTCCGAGACCACAAATAATCTGCAAGTTACTCACAAGTTAATATCTGACTAGCAACTTAGAAAGTGCATGCAGATCTCTTGGTCATTCAAAGTTTGACGTATTAACAGAGAGTCAGACTCTGGACCAAACACATATTCGGGCCTCCAATTAGGCAAATATTTAAATTATGCGAAATTCTCATCAAATAGAAAAGATATTAATAATTCTTCTAAACTTTCGGATCTATAGTAGTTTTCAAGCAATAATACAATAAAAAAAAAATCCCATTTCAACTATCGATGATGGTAATATCAAACGGTATACTACTAATGCAACATGGAAAATACTACTTCAACATATGTCTGTCTCCATTAATACCTTCTTGCTCTTAATCCTGTTTGGCAGAGCCAAGAAATAGAGAAATAGAGAAAAGATTCAAACTTGATGGCCCAAATATTACTCTCGCAAATCATTGCATGTGTTCAAATATATTGATGCCCTCATATCCATTCATACCATATCACGGGCAACACTCCTTAGAAAACAAAAAAATCAAAGAGTTGCCATGCTACACGCATCACCAACAACATCAAAAAATTATCAATGGCAGTAATATGAATAGAGTAAAAAATAAGTTCCTGTAGAAAAGACTACTAAACCAATTCATGGAGACAAACCAAGATAAAAAGGAACCACAACAAGCCAGGTTCCCTGCATGATTAAGATCATAATAAGCATATACCGTGGAAGGTACAACTGGTTCTAGGGATCCATAAAAAAATTCAGATAGTGTTGCAAAAATCTATATCATCAATATTGTCTCGCTGTGGTGGTGGAGAGGAGTAATTATTAGCCTTCCCACCCAAGTTCTATGAATTCCATCCAATAATGCACATAGTCATATATATAAATAGTTGATCTTGATACAACTCTCTAACATATATATTAATTCCCCAAACTCACTTGTAGGTATTTCGTAGGCATTAGTAGTCCAATCCATCCAAACTCCTTAAGAGACAATCCTTTTCTTTGTTTTTTTCCATTGGTGGTGCAGTTAGGGATAGATAACTCAACTAATTATTCCTTATTTATGAGGATGTTGTAACACTACTTTTAGTCTCCTACAGTTCCTTTATTTTTTACAGTTTATGGTGCACTTAGAGATAGATAACTAATTATTCCTTCTTTATGAGGATATTGTAACACTATTTTTAGTCTCTACATGGTCAAGTGATAATATATTAGTTGTTTCCACTTGAATTATATGTGCCTGCATCATCGTCTCATTATCATGGAAAAAAAAATGATTTTATCGTTTTCAAGCTTATATGGAAGGAAATTGATGAACACAATTAGTGATATTCATCTTCTGAGATCCAACTGGGTTCTTCTGGTTCTTTTTCCTTTCATATCATCAAATATTGCTTGTATCTCCATCTTCTAGTGGTAATAATTTGCACATCAATTAATTCAATAATTTCCTATCGTTCTTTCATTAGAAGATGTGATATCCAATCTTCAAATTTCTTCTATTCTTCTTCACGTACATTAAATTCATATGAATGTGCAACATTAAAATATTTAGATATATTTTAAAATGAACATTAAAACGAAGGAAATTGCAACAAGATTATGACCAATTCAGCTATAACAAAATATCAGATCTGCAGTTCATTTTTAGAAAGTAATTTTCAGAACAGGAGAAAGCCCCAAAAATGTTAGTGCTTTGCTATTACTGATCACAGGGCCTAGATATAATCTCAAGGGACAAACAAGAATCAGAAACTATATAAATGCCAATAAAGATCAGTTTATATTACAATTGTCTCTAGTTGTTTACCCTAATATTAAGTTGTCAGATACATACAGAAATTGGTCACTGGAAGTGTCCTTAAAAAATAGAAATTAAAAGGCAATCTACAACAACCAACCTAACATGTCATAAAGGATTAATAATAAAATCCTTTACAGGAATCAGTTGCCAAGCAAGATGTAATATACAACAATTCCAAGAGCTTGCAACGTCCACTTGATTATCGACTTATCACTGGAATATAGCCAATTCACAGATTACATGGATATTAAATGCTTCAAGAAACCTAAGGTTGAACATATTTTTCATACAATGAAACTATGCCTTTTTAAGTTCTGCAACATATCTGTGCTTTGTAAGCTCATGTTTAAGTTGTGAGATTAGGCCATATCTGAGTGCAATCCCATATTTTCTTTAAAGGAAACACATCAAAGCACAAACTGTAATATGAGGAAGAGATAAGGCACTTACTGGATACTGATTGTTGGTGACTTGAATTTTATAGAAATCCTTTACAACACCCTATTTGTATGATGCTAAGATAAAAAATGGACTGAAAATTAACATTCTTGCTGTCTTTATTGCAAACAACATGCCTTCCTTGTATTGTATTGAATATAAATGCCACTGCATATTTCCTATCAATGCAAAGTCATGGGAACATCAATCAAATCTCACGCTTGCAATGATGCTCATTTTCCCCAAAATAACAATTCAGTACTTTTCAAAAAACTATTAACAATTTTGAGTGCTTCGTGCCACCTGCTTCCCATTTAGCTCAAATGGCTACCACAAGGAAATTTTTACTACTAAACTTAGCAAGATATATAATGAAAAACACATCTTAAGTATACATTAATACATCACTTAAGCATTAAGCAAATATATGCACTAAATGAGAACTGTAAAGAAATCTACTGCACTAATTCAGATATTCAGAAAACTCTAATATATGGATGGCGCATATATACCATCTATGCACTACTTGAGAACCGTAAAGAAACCTACTGCACTAATTCAGATATTCAAAAAACCCTAATATATGCATGGCACACATATACCACTAGTTTTAAGTGAAGACGATAAAGATATTCTTGCAGTCTAAAGTATAATACAATATGATACAAACTCTCACCTGATTGAATTTATCTATGCAGTTGCACAAATAAATACATGTCGAGACAGTCATCCCACTATTCAGTTCTTTAATCTATTAACATTAACACTTGGGCTTGTTATATTGCTTGGTCTTGTACCTGGTGCAAGGTTGAAGGGAGCAATTTGGAAGGAAAACTAGCACAATTGGCTTTGGAGTGAATGACTCACAGATGATGAAAAACATCCAAAGCTACATTTTGTGAGGGTGTATAGACTTGTTGAACAATATGAGATGGGATTGGTGCATGGAAACCACCACCCTAGACACATTCATTTCAAAATTGAATGACCTCCAGTCTATTCCAATTCACTTGCATGAAGATAAGTTCAATATATCAATGGATTAATCAACATGCAGGTTAGTCTTGAGTCCAACAAATGTAAGAAATCATGATTAACACCACCAGCAAGGTGGGTTTATAGATTTTCATATAGGCTAGGATGAGTGGATTAGGATTACTTCTTCTTTACAGTTTGATTTCATGAAGAGAAGCTTGAAGGGTTAATAAAAATAGAGAGTTGATAAGTTTGAAAAATGTGTTGTCCACTCCAGTTGGATAGTTCCACATCGTATAACTTGTTGAAATACAATGACATATCCCTAGCACTTCCATGAACTGACGTTTGTTAAAAAAATAAATAATAAGAGAAAGTTTGGGTTGGCCCGTGGTCTTGCATGCAATGCATGTGCTCCACGTGGAGACCATTTATTTACACTTTCATAAACATTAGCATCCAAGCGAGCCCACATTAAGACCATTTCTAATTTTCTATACATTTTCTAAACACTGTAATATGCTAACCCGCTTGTCTAGTTTGCCATATTCTGTTAACCCTCGTGTCCTGTGTACCATATTATTTTAACCCTTTTTTTTTTCTACGACAAAGAGCTACTATCTGCAACAATTGGGAGACTTAGAATCATAGACATTCAAGGGCTAATTTTCTATACATTTTCTAAAAATTTTAATATGCTAATCCCCTTGTTAAGTCTGCCATATTCTATTAACCCTCTTGTCCTGTGTACCATATTTTGTTAACTGTAATTTTTCTATGACAAAGATTTGCTCTCTTCAACAATGGGGAGACTTAGAATCATAAATATTCAAGTGTATGGCACCGCCACTGCTGCTCTGAGCAATACTCTCTTCAACAATGGGAAGACTTAGAATCACAGAAAACCAAGGGTACGACACCACCACCACTGGTCTAAGCACCGCTCTCCAATAATTGGGCATCTTGCAACATGTGATTTGAGATACAATGCACAGTTTATCCCTATGGTGTGTTCTAGACAACCCTTCTATTGTGGTCCCCACTACCGATTTCTACCCTCCCAATTACGCCCACCCAATGACAACGGCGGACGGATGGTGCGTCCCTCCCTCAAATCAATTTGACATGGAAATGCCTGCATTCGAACATATCACCATCTGGAGGGATGGAATCGTGTCATTCCATCACAAAAGGTATTTAGTTTCTCTGCTTTAAATTCACAAAAAAATATATTTGTAGGTTTTGAAAGGCTAAATAACTATAGTGTGATAATATGATGATTGTTTGCAGAGCGGCGTGTGTACTGACCCAAGTCTGAAGTTGAATGGATCATGGCTCTAGACATTGTCATCCCTCGAATGTTTACAGTTTTATGTTAGACGCACCGACCAAAATTCAGATGTAGACATCAGGTAGCTAATCCGGTTGGCATCAACGCTACTTGGAGTTGAAGTTGGGTTGTCAAGCTAAAACATTCAGAGAGTTGGATCGACTTCATGACTTATTGTTTAGCTGGTTTGTCTTCCTTCAAGTTGGTAAGCGGATTGGATGTTACACTATTGCTTGATGGGTTATCACGCAAAGAGATGTCCTCGGTAGGAACAATGCTCAACCTGAAGCCTTCTCTATTGAGATGAGAGTGGCTAGCCAGAAGCCTAAGCAGCGTTTCATTTCACTATTAACAAGGCACACGAAACAAGGTTCAAACAACTCATAGAGTATGGAGGGCATACATGGGCTGCATGCAATATTGGCATGCCCAAAGATATCAAGGATAAGGAGCACTATGTCTAGATGCTACATAAACTGTTCAGAATTAATTCTAGCATTAGTTTACATTTCTGAAATTAGTTTACATTTATGAAATATGAAGGAGAAAAATTCGAACATAATATATGCGCTATGTGCTTTTGGCCTTTCTGTTCGTATTTTCGAGGCCAAATAAGACTATGCAATAAATTTTCATATGCTTAACCGATTGTGTTGTCACTCTGTAATTTCTGAAGGCTGACAACAGAACTACGAAGGGAAACATCAAACCAGCTTTGGAGTCTAGGACCTAGCCTTCCTGGGCTCAGAGAGGGCTCTCTTTGTGTTATAATTTAACTTGATAAATATAAGTTCTGATATTAGGCTAGTTATAGAAATGAGGGTTTGTTTGAAGATTTTGGTTGAGGCAACAAAAGAGGCCCATTGGGCTATGGAGTCAAATGGGTGCAAACAAATTCAAATGGATGAATAATTGAGGTCAGGTGCAAACAGACAAGCTAGCCATGTCAATGGTTCTTTACATCTTGTGAGATGGAAAAGAGGAGGAGATTCAGATCAAACAAGAATGCATAGCATATCGTCTCTGAATTCTACATTATGGTCTCAACATGGATGCAGAGCAGACTGTCTTTGAATTCTTCATCCAAGTCTTAGAAGAAAACATAATGTATTATTTCAAGACTGAGCAGGGTACCCCATGGTAAATCCTACACAAAAATTTCTATCCGCAGTAAAGAAAGAAAACAATATGTAAAATAGAAGAATCACAAATTATATGGGAGAAGCACTTTGCCACAAATCATAACACAGGAATATGGAAAATAGTATACTCATTCATTCATCCAAAAGAGAGTGCTTACAACCAACATAATCTATTACAATGGTTTTTTCCCCTTCCGAGCCTCCTTCATACTGCTAATGTATGCAGTATTTATACAAAAACTTAAGTCGGTTCCTCTGTTTTTTACAATGATAGTTCTTAATTACAATCAAACTAAACCTTTGCCAAGTGGAACCATGCAGGCAGTGATAAGACAAGTTCGATGGTAACAGTGGCTTTAGCAGTTCGTTATTAATTGTACAATGATCAGGATCTGGTTGGTGTGATGCTGAAGAGGCGAGGAAGAATCTGAAACCTTGACTCTTCATCTTCGGAAAGTCGTTGTTTGATTATTAAATTGATGAGGTGCTTGGATCACTAGCTGCGCTGATGTGTTCGCTGCCCCTTCGGCTTCTGTTGTTATATCACAAAATGCTCGACTCGACTTTTTCTGTCTGTTTCTACCCGAGCCCTTTTGGACACGTTTCCCCTTATTTCTTTGTAGAATGAGTTTCAAACCTCATATGCCTGGTTGTGGAGGGATGGCGGTTGGCAGACGGGGATGGATGATGGAGGACGTGGCATGACGGAATTGGCAACAATCATATAGCGACATCAGTTTGGGAGGAGGGTGGAAACAGCTTTTCGGAGGGGGGTGAGAGTGGTAAGCGGTATTGGACAAAGGGGGTGTGGAGTAATCTTGGGTGCAACATGTAGCCGGATGGGTGGTATGGGATGCCATCCATTTCAGACCCCCCCCCCCTTTGGTTAAAGTTCGGATGCTGCAGGGAGGCCGAAACTGGATAAGGGCCATCGACTGTAGGGACAGGAGTGGAGAAGGAGGAAAGGTGGAGGGTGATTAGAGGTGGAATGACATATCACGCAGGTGGGACCCGTCACGACCCTTTTGCTATCCAAGTCCTTTCCTTTTACGTTCAACCCTTTTTCAAACGAAATGGCATAAAAAACCATTTACCCGGACTTGAAATATTATAAAATTCATTTTGGAGCCGCATCGTATTCACGCATTCCACACGATGCAAGAATTAACATTTACCCTTCGTACTTATCCTTTAAGTTTTGCAATTTATGATTGCGATTAGGTCCCACTGTGGCATCGCATATTGCACTTCGCGGTTTTAACACTTTACCTTCACAACTTATCTTTTAAGTTTTGTGATTTGCGATCTACACTCGGTTCCCACCGCATCGCAAAATTGGAAGTCGGAAGGTTTGCTGTATGTTTAAACTTTAACATTTTCTAAGTGCGATAGAGCAAAGGGTTATAGCATGCGTGATGCGATATCTCACATCGACGATCACGAGACTTAACGTTTGGCAGAAAATGGAATGAGTTATAATTTTCAATCTGCGGGCACTTAGGTGTAGGGGAGTGCGAATCGGCATAATACAAGGAATAAGGCAGAAACGAGGTTCGCATTTGATTTTGGTGGAGCAGTAAGGTATGAGGGGTCCCACTTTCATCGCATCGGCGGAAAATAAGTTTGGGAAAATTATTTTAAGAAGTATAGCTTGAAGCTTGCGGGCTGCGTAGTGCGGGGTGAATAGGTCCCACTTTAATCGCATATCGCTTTTGAAAGGTTTATATGAGACAATTTTTAAAGAAATTTGCCATTTAGCAGATGCGAAAAGTGACTTGGGCATGCGGTAATGAAATAAAATGGAAATGACTTAGGGAAAGTGAAAATGAAAAGGTATAAATGGCGGGGTGGGTTTTTTTTATGGTTTAAAACTTTAGAATATGGAGAAAATGAGGGGCAAATAGGGTGAATGAAATGAAATGAGTGTAGAAATGAAGTTTGATCCCGATTCCCCATCACACCTTATCAACAACACTTCCTTCCATTTACTGGACGGAAAGGCAGATTGATTCCTATGAAGCTCTTTATGGTCAGGATCTCCCTTTCTTTCTCTGAAAATAAATGATAGCCATAGAATATTATTTTCAGTATGAAAAATCTAATCAATAATCAGTCACCTTGTGATACTGTGAAATACAGGAGTCTAACAGACTGGATGGGGTGTATAAGCGGCATACTCGAAATAACAAGTAAACAAACTAATGTAAAAAACCTGTTTCCGATTACTATAGTCCTATGCCTAACAACAAGGACTAAAAAGGGGGACTAAAAAGGTGGAAAAGGAAAAAAAAAAAAAAAAACATTGTTATGCTTACATCACTCTTTGCAAACTTCTTCCATACCTTAATTTTGAAGGATCAAGTAACTATTATTATGTTAATGTATCTTGTTGTTATGTTTCAACGACGAATTTGTGGCAACATATATCACTCTCTAACCCAACTAAAATGATGCAACCTATCTTGAGAAATGAAAGAGCCATATTAAGTAGCTAGGCGAGTAAGCAAATTGCAACTGTAACTTTTTCCTTCCAATTGAATTATTTGAAATCAAAACTTTTTTTCATTGGACTTGTCCACAACCTTTTCCATTAATTCCTATTATGTGTTGAGTTAATGAACATCTTGTAAGCGCATAATGTAATTTATTTATTATAAAAAATATTTGTAACGGGTTCATAAACATCTTGAATGCATAATTTAAAATGATGTAATGGGTTCATGAACCTCTTACATGCATATGTGTTCATGAACATTTTTCATACATAATTTAGTATTATATGATGAGTTAATAAACCTCTTGTATGCATAATTTAATAATATTGTGAGATATAAAAAGCATATTATATTTTTAAATATGAAAATTTATTTTAATAGTAGATTTATTAAAGTTGGAAAATATCAAAATTTTAAATTTTAAATTTCTTTTAAATTTTAAACTCAAAGCAAATTATATTTTTCATAAATTTTAAAATTATATAAATTAAATAAAATTTAAAATCAAAATATATTTAAATTAATTTTAATTGTAAATGTCAATATCAAAAATTAAAATAATCACACACATATATATATAATACCCTTTTAAATTTTAAATTCAAAACAATTTATATTTTCATAAATTTTAAAATTATATAAATTTTATAAAATTTAAAATTAAAATACATTTAAACTAATTTTAATGGTAAATATCAATATCAAAAATTTAAATAGTCATCACACATATCTTATATATAATTAATATTCATTAGAAATATTATATATTTATTGGATGGGCACTTTCTCAATCTATTCTTTATAATTTTCCTTGTAGCCATGCTTACTAGCTTTTCAATCATTCCAGGTTAGCATATGAAAAAAGAGGTTTAAATTAAAAATATTCGAACTTTTAATTTGAGATATTGTAGTGAAGGTTGCATTCCTTTTATTTTCATTTTAAATATTAATAATAGATTTTCAATATCATGGAGCCTCAAAATGATAACTTTGGCAACCAGATGTGTACTCTTCATTCCAAGATACTTCCTTATCATATGGGTTTTGACTTAAATTTCGAGTTCATGTGACTTCCTATTGTGGATTTTTAGACATCCAATCTCAATAAAAAGTAGTGAAGAGAAGTGGTTCGTAGATGACCTTCTCTAATTTCTCACTAATTGAGCCTTCTTAATTGGAGATGTTGGAATCACATGCCTTATTGCTTCATGATTAATGTGTGATATGGTGTTGATGTGAGTCCACCGTAAATTCATTTTATGTTATCGCGACCTGAAACCATTTAATTGATCAATTTTCTATTATATCATTGCTAAATTCCTTTATTTAACATAATGATTTCAATTCTATTTTATTTAACTATTTCAAAATAGTGAGAAAATGTTGATTCTTTGATCTTTATTAAATGCATAAACATACAAATCAATGTTTGAAACACAATAATAAATTTATCTATCATATAGTCTAATTAATAGATGAAATGATCTTTTTAAAACAATGCATGAAACAAAATAGCAATTTTATCTACTATGTAATCTAACTAATAGATGAAATGACTTTTTTTTGGTCATTTTTATAGTAATTTTTGCCTAAAATTTGGTAGATAACTTTAAGAACCATAAGTTTAGGTTGTTTAATTTACAAAGTTGGAATACCTCAAGGTTTTTTCTAATAATACATTCAAAAGTGCATATTAAACAACAAGAAATCATAATTTTTCTCGAAATATTATTGCTAAATTCTGGCCCAAAAAAAGCCATTACATCTATTAATTAGACTACATTCACCATACAAACATTAAAATCAATGTACTATACTAAGACCAATGCAATAAGTGAACTTAACAATACATTATTTACTTTATGAACACTAAAACCTATGTAATATAGTGAAAAAACAATGCCCTGCTTATTTTATGAGAATGTAAAAACCAATTTTAAAATCAAATCACTATGAAATAAAGAAACTAGATATTGTCAAAAATCAAATCCCAATTCTTTTATTTCATATTTCGTTATTCTAGTCAATGTTCCATGATCATAATTTAGCACCATTTAATTGATTAGTTATTTATTATCTTACTAATAGTAATGATTTTCCTAGAATTCTATAGAATAGATCATTTCAAAAACATTAAAAAATGTTTTTTCAGGTAGCCTTTTGTCAATTGTATAAATATTAAAATATATGAACAATAATGCAACAAACTATATTAAATGGTTGATAAATGAAAATAAACATCAATCTATAATAAGCATCAAACACTTACTTCATCATGTAGCTTTAGTTGCTAAAATTTAAAAAATCATAAGAAATAATTAAATTATAATTTTATTTGAAATGATGATGATGATGATGGTGGTGGTGGTGGTGGTGGTGGTGGTTACCATCCATTAAGGCCAATGCGGTCTATCGGACCTTAAGAGAGGAGAAATAATCTAAGTTTGATTCTTCAAAATCTTGTTTCTATGGTCAAAGAGAAGGGAAATAAGTGCTCCAAGATCGCTATAGGTGGGTCGGCTTAATAGGTCAAAAATATTGGAAGTGTGGCAGATGGTAGGGAATCGAGAGCGAATATGAGCTAGAGTCGGGCAGTCTAAAAGGAAGTTCTTTTCATTTTCCACTTGGTTAGAATCACAAATATGACAGATTCTATCATTCCAAGGGGTATTGGGAGTAGACCACCGCCTGGTCTCACTCCGAAGCTCATGGGAATTAGTTCTTATCTTAGCGATGTTCATTTTTTTCTTATTGTTGGACAACACAGAGAGATAATTATGATTATCAAGGGTGGGGTTGATAAATTCCTTATAGTATCTTAGCTTCCTTTTACCCTCCAGCTCTTGATCCTCCCACAACTTGTCCTTAAACTTGGAAGTAATAGTATTTTTGATATTATTTTGCTTCCCATACTTAGCTCCTCCTTAATTCCTCAATGGTTGGGTCAGGACTAGGCTTTCTTATGCCACCAACACTTGAGGCGAAGATGAGGGTTTTGACTATAGTTACAATACCATGGGTCAATATTACAACTCATCAATACAACATGCCCAAAACACCATAACTCATTTCATATGATACTTTTTTAATTAATGAACTTAATTAAAAGAGAAAAAATGACGCAACAATGCTGAAAGTCAGCCCCAATGGAGGGATGGTCAACAACTACGACAGCTCGGTCGGCCCCCATGTGGACAACCGATTCTTTGCCCCTCGGCGGTCTTCTTCCTTTCTGCGGATTTATTTGTCAATTTCGGAAAATTGTCAGCTCCTTCTTCTCGACTTTCAAGTCTTGTATTATAGCTTTCGGCTTAATACTGTTGCCACCATATAACAACAAGGGTCCTGCTTCATCATCATCCTTTTAAAAATAAATAACTTGCTAACGGTAAGACCTTTGGTTCGGGCCCATGTACGCAAACGATCGTCCAATCAGCTTTGCTCGCGTCGTGCCTTGGTTAACCTTTGGGCTCTTTTATTGCGAACTCCCGCACATCTTCATGGACATCAGCTGGAATTCAACGTGGAATGGCTTCTTCCAAATCGACGGCTCTCGGCATTTTGCGAGGCGTCCTTGCTCCCGGAGGGGACACGTTGTTTTAAGCGAGTTTTGAACTTGCTTTAAGCCCGTCGGTGTCGATAGATAGAATCGCTCCTCGTACGAATACCACTTGGCCTCGAAAAGGAGTGATGCCGGAATGGAGCAGCCGCCGCGTTCGCCAGTGGTTTTCTATAGGGCTTGACCACGATTTGCAAGTAGTTTATAACATTTGTTTACTCACTCCGGTTGCTAACTCGGGGATTTAGTCTCGGTTCAGGCAACCAATTAGCGATAAGCGATTGTTTCTTCCTTCAGCAGTTGCCATTGTACGATTTAGCCTCCCTACGGATTTCTTCACGGGATTTTATCTAACAATTGGAAAACATAAGGAGATAAAGATAAAATAAATGAACAAAATGGGGAAGATTCACTATGTAAGGAATTAATTAATAAATCCGGCAGTTTCCTCACAGTGTGACCCAAACGGTGCAGATAGTTGAGGAAAGCCGTTCTGGAGCCCTGGCTTTGAAGCAATCGACAACCGCACACCATGATTTTGTTAATCTCTGTGTAAACATATATTCTTTTTTCCTTGAGATTACAGTACCGCCACCGCGCCTGGCCGCCGGTTCCTGCGCGGGGGCGGACACCGAAAGACAAAACTACATTACAATTACCGAAAACTAAGCGAAATATGACGGATAGACTAGCGAACTATCGCTGAGCTCTGCCATAAATAACGATGGGCCGAAGGTGACGACGCACGCCGGGTGGGTCAGGCGGACCGAACCCTCTAACTAGCGCGGGGGCCTCCTACAGCCCTGTGCTGTTCTGTGCACGTAAACTCCCGAAACGTCTGCCCCCCCCGGCTCTGTTCCACGGGCCCCTCCCAGCAATCTTGCCTACCTTACACCTTGTTTCTTGATCTGTCAAGTAGCATCTTCCTTTGGCTTATCCTTCATTTGATCGAAAATCATGAAAATACTCTTTCCTCTGGTTCTTTTGAACACTCTCTTGTCCAATATCTTCTTTTGTTGAAAGGGCATAACGAGTAGTTGTTCTTTCCACTCAATACGATGTTCCTTGTCTCGCGATCTTTCTTTGCGCCATCTGTCCTCGTACTTGTGCAAATCTTGTGACCAAATAAGAATATTCCAACATACGGCGTTGGCGATTCAATCTCATAACTATTTGAGAAAAATTTCTAAATATCCTTGCATGGCCCAATCTTTTTGAACTGGTTATTCTCTTGCTTCTTTTTGAGAATCTCCCTCAGTGGCTTGGATCTCTCTTCTGAAATGGTTTTCTTTTCTACTCGAGTCTTTGCTATGTTTGTGTTTGATCTGTTGCCTTGTAATTACCGTTTTCCTTGTTCATGTATGGCATGGATCTACAGAAGCAAATTCCCCACCATTGCACTCTGTCCAACTCTTGCTCTTCCCAGTTCTTAACTTTGATATTCTCTGGGGTGCATTCCATAAACAATATGAAATGGACTCGCCATGTGCTCTGTTTGGTGATTCAGAGTATATGCATACTCGCACAGGGAAAAATATGATCCCAACACACTTGGGATGCTCTCCTGCCAGACTTCTTGGGTGGGCTATTCACCACTTTATTCTGTCCATCGGTCAGGGATGATAAGGAAACACAGGCAAGCGGGCCCAGTACAAGTTTCTTCCACAGTCCTCCAAGGCAGCCACAGAATGGTGTCTGTCTGGCTCATGCTCTTTGAGGGCTCATTGACTCTGTTAATGCAGGGGAGCAGTTCAGCAACAGAACATCACTGGTTTCACTGCTGGAATAATCATGTTTGGAAGATATCACCCCGCCAGCCTGCCTCATTCCTCTCTGAGTCTTGGGCAACCCTGAACAAAATGCCTCACCATGTCCCAAAGGCACATGCAGGATGGAAAGCAAAGTGCTACAATCTGCCAGAAATTGGCTCTTCTTTAACCCTCTTGGCAGGATTTTGTTCTTCTGCATTTTCACTTCTTGTTCTAATCTGGGCAGGAAATAAAAAGTGACAGGCACTCATGATGCTATTAGTACCAAAGTGTCTGCTCAGTCTATTACCTTTCTTTGATGAACACTGCTGATGGAACACGTTTTGGTACACCTGATTGGCTTTTAAGATATGCCAGTCTTCTACTGAAATAATCAATGGCGGCTTATCCATTAAGCAGGGTAACTACATACACCTCCATGATAGCTAATAAAATCTGGTCTTGTTTTATACAATTCTTTGAAAATCCACAATCCTACAACTTCTCCGTGGTTTTTTGATGAACAAGCATAGCCCGCATCTGCCTCCAAAGCATGTTCTTTGTTTTCTTGTGCAACCTGTGTTTCCAAAAACAAATTAAAGAACATAGGATACTCATTGTTCGCATTCTTATGTTTCGCTTGAGTGCTATACAATATGCTGACATGATTGTGGAGCTGCTTCAGTTGTGGACATTCATGTCCTTTCCACAACCTTGATGCGAACAATTGCACTACAGTTATTAAGAAGATACCTTTAAAATATGGACAACTTTTCGAAAATAAGCTGTGACCTATCGTCACGACTCATACGACTCCAATGACTATCCCCTTTGGCATCATTTTACTTGAAATTTCTTGTTGAAAATGGTGAAATCAAATAGGCTTTTGGATTATCTTTTGCTTCTAAAACTTTAAAGTTTGTTCTGCTTTAACAGATCACTTAAATAGTACATTTTTGCTCTTCTTCTGTGTCTCAGTGCTGGGTGCATTAATCCTCATAAGTTTCTTATAAGCTTCTGCTAAAAGTATGTAAGTCCATGGAAAATTCTTAGCTCAAAAACATTCAAGAGTGAAATGGCTACAATTGTAACCTTTGCGGATCATCTTCAAGCATGTTGAAACAACAAACCCCAAATACACCAACTATTCATACAAATGAACATTTTATTCAATTTATCAACGAATTTCTATGGCAGTAGTTTCTTCGAAGACATGATTAAGATGCCTTGATATTCTTCTTTTGGATTACGCTAAAACTATGCTATCATCGAGATATACTATGCCAGTTGTAATGAACTCCTTCAATACTTCATTCCATGGTCATAAGTACTAGTGCATTTGACAACCCAAAGGCATTTACCATCCATTCCTCGATCTTACGTGCTTCTTTAAAAGCAATTTTCCCTCTGTCTCCTCTCTTGTTCAATAGTGTTGCCTCCTTTTAAATCTCTTTTTTTTGAAAAAATGTTTAGCACCACTCCAAACGATCCATCAAATCCTCGAATGAATTCCGGCAAAAGTCATGCTGATTGTGATCTTGTTCTGAATGAGCCCCATATCCTCCTCTTTCTTTGAACTCAATACTACGGTACGCACATGGACTCGGACTTTCTCTGATCGGTCCGCTTGTCCACTGCTCACCTTCTTGTATCCTAATTTCCTCATTTTCTTTGGGGGTCATTCTATAGTTTGTTTGGCGTTTGAACCGGAGTGAATATACGATGGCTGATCTTTCTCGGGTACTGGCGACTCATCGGGTAAATCATCCACAACAATGTCTAATAATCTGCGCTCTAACGTATCTCTTGCGTTCTCTTGTTCTGATAAATCTTGTGAAAGTGAAACTACTTTGGGTTTGCAAACTGAAAACTGACTTACCTCTTCTTCTTCTATCTGTTGAGGAATATTCTTCATCGGCCTTCGAGGTCTTTGGATCGATCACTGTTTGGATGGCTCTGCTCTGTGGATATCAGCTTGGTGTTTTATCCTTGAAAAAGAACTGCTAAGTGTTCTTCTGCTGCTTTCATGCCGCGCTCGCTGCTTTCTATCAGCTGTGAGGTCTGGGTATATGACACCATCCACTGGGCATTACATGCACAAAACCTGCTCCTTGTACTTGCCCATTTGCGACTCTACCTCACCTTTGTTCTTTCACAACATTTTGCGTTTGTTATGCGGCCAGGACACCTATAAAGGGAGTTGGATGCTCCTTGTCTTCAACCAACTTTTCCATCACCTCGGTGGAAACGCTTAGATTGCTCTGTCTGCCACTAAATGACTAGGCAGCGACATTTCCCTGTGGACTTTACTGTGCGCTCTAAACAAGTCTTCCTTTGTACGAGCTAAATTGACCTCTTTGACTTGCTTCAATAGGATGCCAGCCTTTACTACCGAGATTCACTGTATCCCTCAGAATTTCTTCTTCGTTGCGCTTCTTCCTCCGGCAGGCACGCAACACGCATTTCTTGGACCAGCACCCACGTTCTGGACATTCGCCGCGCCACACACATCTAAAACACCCTCAATTATGAGCCTGCCTCTTCGTCTCTGCCTCCTCTTCCTTTTCCCTGTAAGACCCCTACCCTCCCCGCCGGCTCCTCTGCTGGTGTGGGTCTGGCTCCTGCTCAGCTCCATCACTGGTGCAGACTACTCTCTGCTTCCCTGCTGACTTCCCTTCCCCAATACTCTCTTGGCATTGTTTTGCCTCAGGAGTTTGCTACTTTGCTTTCACGAGCCATCTAATGAGCCTCTTCCACTATCTTGGGAGGCAGAAGACAGTCTGTCTTCTTGTGGATCCTGGAGAAACAGTGCCATTCCATGTCACGGTGATGTCCTTCTCTTGTTCTTATCTTGGAATTGCCCGGCTCTTGCTGCTCGCCGGGACTACTGCTGCACTGCTGTGCCGCCAGCCGCCCTGCAGCTCCCGGAGTTGCTGCACTCATCCTGTGACCTGGTGACAACCAATCACTGGCGAAATTTGCCTTTGGTTTAGCCACATCATTAGGTCCAACTTTTAATAGGTTGCTTGCCAACTCTCCTCTGCCCTATTCTGCATTCAGCTCCCACCAAAGTACGCTTTGTCTTCTGTTTTATCTGTTGCAAACTTGGCCTTTTATCTTCGCTTATTTCTTCATAATGAAGCACTTGTTCAGTCGTTGCGCTATCGGGTCACGACTCCTGCAGATTACCGGGTCCCCTGGCATATTTCACGACGCTTCAATTCTGGGCTTAACTGAGACGACGTTCAAGGCACAAATGGAGAATTTCGCCGTTTCTGACGCCCCTGACTACCGGGTTCATGTTGTCTTGAATCCAGTGCTCTTGGCTCCGACCTCCTCACCTTTCGACCACCATCGCTGGTTGTTCAGGTCGCCGCGACGCCTCTTCGCGCTTTCGGTTGCCATGCTGTGCAACAACTTTAAACACGGCTCCGGGTACACTGGGCGTTACCCAACAACATTTTGATAAGCCCCAGTGGAGGGATGGTCAGCAACACCATGACTCGTTGACAGCTTTCCCCTTGGGCAAGCCAGGGTTCTTTGCCTAAACGGTCTTCTTCCTTTTCTGCGGATTTATTTGTCAATTTGAGAGAAATTGACAAGCAGAACGCTATATTCTGCGACTTTAGATCTTATATTATAGTTTGGCTTGTGTTCATACACCTTATAACCGCAGGGTATAACTTCATATCCGTCGCTAAACAGCATAAAACAAATAACTTTTTCATATGGACCTTTGATTCCAGGCTTGTATATAGCGATGGTCAATGGCCTGCGTGTTGTGGTTAACATACAGCTCTTTGCAACTGGACTTCGCACATCTTAACGAAGCATTCAAATCTGACCTTTAACAAATGAACAGCTCTAAATGATTAACGGTAAAAATGGAGGATATGCGATGGCACACTTTAAGGCGGTTTTGAAACTTCGCCTAAGCCACGTATTGTACAATAAGGCCAAATTATGCATAAAAATGCCACTTTGGCCGAAGGTGGTGAATGGGAAACCCACTTTGCTGAGGTCCATGGCTGATTTCTCACAGAGGCTTGACCAAAAGGTTGCAAATCTGGTTTATAACATTCATTTCTTGCTCAGGTTGCTAACTGGGGTTTCGTCTTGGTTAAGAGCCCACAATTGACAATAAACGAATTCTGTCCTCTTTGTTCTGTGAGATTCACATTATAGATTTACCTCCTAAGTTTCTTCCAGGGACATAACAATTTAAATATACGGGGAATGAATGATACAATAGTTCGACTACGAAGTTATATATGCACATAATTCAATCACTACAATCAACGTTTATCACATTATTAGACAGAAAGTGGAGTAATTAACACTGTGATTCATTGTTGGAAGCAATCGACAACACAGTTTGTGTAGAAATCTCTGTCTCTCTTGTTCCCTCCTCTTCTTCCTCCTTTTTTTCTTTAAAGATTATAATTCTTGTTCCTTGGCCTTTCGGTTTCTGCGCAGAGACATGGAGCCTTGCCTGAAAATTAAAATTTAATTACAATTATAAACCTAAGCTTTAAAATACATATAGACTAATGAACTATTCAACTTCTATGACTCTATGCTAAAAATAAAATACATTGGTGAGAACATGTTTAACTTATTTTGATTACAATTAAATAATTTAAACCCTCTAGCACGGCAATATCAGACAAACCTCCTACATTGTGGCTAATGTCTGGCTGCCCACATCAAAAACATAACTTTTATGAAAATAAATTTCAACTTTTAATTTATGTACATTAATAAAAATATTCAAAAATATTTTATAAAAGTTATATCCTAACTCTCTATTTAAGAATTATTAATAATTAAATTAAAATTATGAAAACCTTATTCTAAAATAGACATACTTATTAATATAAAAATTGAAAAAAAATAAATTATTTATTACAAAAACACTGAAATCAATTCTTTATAATAAAAATAATATAATAAACAACTTATTAAAAAAATATTCCTTTTATAATTTTATTTTTCCAATAAAAAAATAAATAATTATATTATATACCAGCCACATATATCCATTCAATCAAGCTTTACAAATACATCATGAAAATAGTAGAAAGAAAAAAATAGTACAGTAATTCTCTATTTGGTTGGCAATTAAAATTGCAATGCAACCCTATTATACTAACATAGAATTCAACAATATAGTAATTAAAAGTTTTTGGCGTCTTTTCGAAGCTATCTAGTTTCAACAACTATTCTCCCATCACTTTTATAATTCATAGGTTATTAATTAACTTCTTTTAATTTCAAAATAATTTAAATGTTCACTCAATTTTTATAATCAGTCTCAATGTACTTTAAATCTTTTCAAAAACATGTAATGATATAATTTTAGAAAATGATATAGAGCATATTAATATTGATTAAAATTAAATAAAATTATGGACCAACCTAAATTATATATAAATAGAACCGTCCATCGTACTTTTATAAATCAAGTTCTTGTAGTAGATATTCTATTCAAATTCTTAATTTGAAGTTCTATTATATATATATATATTTCTAAATTGAAATTAAAATTTATATAATAACAATGCTTTATATTAGATATCAATAATTTTATCCATTACCTTTTTATATTATAAAAATGAAAAAGGTTTAGTCATTGAAGTGAATTCAATATCAATTAAATATTTTTCTTCCAATAACATAGTCTTCTCATAACCTTAATAAGTCAAATATGAATTATAAAAACTAATAATATCATTATTTATTCTTTTAAATACATATACTAAAAAATATTATTAATGAAGACGTAAATGCGAATTAATAATTTTATTTATTTATAATCCCAAACATTTGCAAAACATATTTTAGATACTTATATAAATATTAAGATCATTTTATGTGAAAATTTAGCATATGTTATTAAAATTAAAAGCGTTGAAAAAAGGGTTGTTAAAAAAAAGGCGTATTCCCTCAGTGGAGTGGAGAGTATAGAATGTGAGTAGAACTGTATGTTTGAAAAACAAGGATTCCATTAAAATACGTTCAGCAGCTTTGAAGAAAAAGTGTTACGCACTTTCGACCATGTTTTTTAAAGGTAACTTGGACATGTCTTTTGAAGGTAACTTGCTATGCATTATATGGGAATATTATTGCCCATTCTCTTGCTTTTAATATATATATATTTAAAACAGTTCCATCCACCTCCTAGCCCGTCCTGCAAAACCCTCTAGTTCAAAAACTTAGATAAAGGTTTAATAATAAATTGTTATTTACGAACACATAGATTTCTCTCCAACCGACAAAACCTAGAATAATGTGTTTTTAAATTTTAAAACTATTTCATCTATAAAGGTAAACTTTTACATTCATAAGTGCCTATATTATGTGTTTGTGGTACTACCTAATTTTCATAAAAGGAAAGGTTGAAGGTTGTCTTAATAGTCTCGATGCGATGATAAGGGAAGAGGTGATTTTAATAGTACTTGGGGAGGGAGGGATCCTATAGCTATGTACACAACTATGATAGGAATTTAGTCTTTATTTATAGAGTGCATATCTATCTATTTATATGTTAATCATGTTTGTGCAACATAAACTAAACACTAAATATATGAGGAAAATGTGAAATTTACAGGAGACAAGATCGATATATATACATCGTTTTTTATTTACATACATAATAAATTATTCTTATGATTGAATGAATAATTCTATTATGTGGTACATGTTAGCATAAACATCGTTTGTTTCAAGTTGTTTCACTTCTCCTTTATTTCAACCTCATTTTCTTGCTTCACAAGTTTTTCTTGTTTCGTCCTCTTGAGATTTTTTTGTTTTTCCAACTACCTAAGCTCTCTTTCCTTTTTCTATTTGCTCCATGCTCTTTAAATGGTTGGGTTCATTGAACCACTATAGTGGTTTGACTTCCTCAATCGTTTCCCAATCCATTCTTCATTTGTTCATATATTGAATAATCATAGTGGTTTGACTCCCTATCTAATCATTATTCCTCGTCTGCTTCCCCAACTAAGCAGTACTTCTTTTAATAGGTGGTCATTCAATTCACCACAAAGTCCATTGAGACACGTGGAATCACTATAATCATAATCCATAGAGTTGAAGTAGAGCTACAAAACTATAACAACATTAGTCTTACAACAACATACAAATAGGGTGGTGTTGCATGAGTGGTGTTGCAAAAACATAGCAGTAGGGACGCAGGGCGATGTTGCAAAAACAATATTACAAAACCATAGTAGTAGGGCGATGTTGCAACAACGGTGTCACAACAATGTAATAATAGGGTGGTGTTGCAACATTCACATTGTAGAAATGTAACAACATATTAGTGTTGCAATAGTGATGCCATAGTGACATAACTACATGATGCTATTGCAACATTGGTGATGTTGTTACAACACACTTGTTTCATCTTCCAATCTACTAACTAAAATTGGTCAATGTAGATTTCTTTTGGCCAAAATTACTGTTGCATCTGACATCCTTAATAAGAAAAACACAAGCTTTTAGCTTTGTGGATATGATTGTAATTGTTATAGAGGAGGAAGACTCTCATAGGTGTGAAAATTATTCTTTTGAAACAAATGATGCATCCTAAAAATATTTGTTTCTCCACTTGATGAAATACTCATTATAATATCATTTCGAGTACTCTTGCTAATTGTCTTCGCTATGACTTGCTCTAATTCTTCGGTTAGTTTGACGAGCAATTGTTTCTACCACTCATCTAGGATAACTTTTTTATCATGTCTTTCTCCTTTGTAAAACTTGTACAAGTCAATAATATTGAATATTTGGGAAATGTCTAAGTTCTCTAGTAACTCCAACCTATAGGAATTATCATAAATTTTCTTTAGGACTCGACATGTTCCCATTTTCTTGTACTTGATTTTACTATATATACCAATGGGAAATCATTCCTTCTTTAAATGTGCAATCACTAGGTCTCCTTCTTCAAATCCTTTTGTCTTCTTTGTAGATCTACTCCTTGCTTATATCTAACATTGCTTTGTGGTATCTTTAGTTTGATCTACTCATGCATTTCCTGCATGTCCTCTACAAATTTACTTTCTTTATCACTCCTTTTTTCTTCCATATTTGGAAACATAACAAAATCCACCACTGCCCTTGGCATTCTACCATAAATAATTTGAAATGGACTCTTTGTGATAAACCCATTGATTGAATTGTTGTAAGAAATTCAACTTGGGCCAAAACCAAATCCCATTTTCCTAGTTTTTCTTTAGTTAAACTCCTCAAAAAATCCCCAAGACCCCATTAAACTGTTGAAAAGTGTAGCTTGGGAGGTGTTCCAGTCATTGGTAGTGTTGGATGCTTAAGTGAAAGTACCTCCCTCGCTAAGAGGGAGTGTTGAAAAGTGTAGCTTGGGAGGTATTGCACAAGCCCAGATGGGGTTGTGAGAATTTTGGTCACAAAAATGGGTTTGTGAGCAAACGATCCAAATGAAGGGATTTTAGACCCAACTGGGGTTTAAAATTAAATTTTTTTTTTTAAAGGAAAATTAAAATTAAATTCCTAAGTCTAAAGGAATATCAAGCCCCTAAGGTCTAGAGGGTTCCTATGAAGGCTTGGGAGTTCTATTTAAATAAGGCCTTAGCATAACACTATGTATCGAGTGAGAGAAACTCTTTTGAACATGGAGAATGCAAGAGATGTAGTCCTCATGAAGAGGCCAAACTAGAAGGCCATGGAGAGCAGCTAGGGAGGCCGAGTTTATCATCTTCTCAAGGGAAAATCACACCAAGAAGGGATCAATTTGTTTCAGCAAGAAGTCCAAGTTTGAAGGAGTAGTCGAGTTCAACAAAGGAGGCTGAGAACTGAAGGTGATCCTTGTGGGTGTCTCTCTTGTTTTAGATTAATGTTGAAGGGAAAGGAGGGTCGAGATGTTTCCATAGCCAAGGGTTTCAGTTCAACATATTTTGGGAAGGATCCGAGCCTAAAAGAAGGCCAGTTCAGGCCTAGAAACCTTTTCCAAGGAAGGCCGCATACATCCAAGGTTGAGCGAAGTCATTCAGGAGGCCACAACATAAAATGGAGGGCATATTTGGCCTCAGTCCTGAGCTAAACTTAGCGACTTTTGAGATCTGAAGTAGAGATGGAGGATAGATTCCGTGGAGGAGATATGAAAGGAGGAGTTGTCCTAAATTTTTTGGGATAGAGATCATCGAACCCTAGCTAAGGGCTAGTTCCTTGGATCATTTTCCTTAAGGTCTTGTCCCTAAAGAATGCCAGATCCTATGTTAATAGGAAGGGCCAAGACCCTCATAAAGAAGACTCCTACCCTGTGATATAGTCACATATCTAAGTGCTTATCACTTTGGTTTGATAAAAGTTTTGAGTAGGCCAAGATCTATAAGCAGGAGTGCGAGTTTAGGACAGTGAGAAGGATAATGTTTGAGGGTTGTTCTAGCATTGAATAAAAGATGTATAAGAGCCCTAGTGAGGGTCTTTTAGTGCATACCAAGTGTTCCTATAGAAAATGTGTATGTTTCTTAAATCTGTCTGTGGAGAAAAGGGTGCTGAGTCATCAAATGAAGCTTAATAAGCTCAGGTCTGAGTTCCGTGTCGAAGATAGAGTGATTAGGAGTCACAGTCTCTATGAATTACATATCATGTATAATTTCAAGATGGATCCAAGTGTGAAAAATAGTGTGACTTGTATGAACTGAACATAGAGTGATGCATGGCAGACCTAGAGCCCTATATTTGGGCAGATCTAGGTGTGTATATAGAGAATTCAAATCTTTATCTAAAGCTATTATAGTAACATCATGCCTTGTTTGTGCTGCTCTCCAATATTAATAGTAGCTTTCTCCAAAGTCAACCATTGTGACTTATGGAATGTTAAACTCCAAGTAAGTTTCAATGGTAGTAGTTTTCTATTACCTCATTTGAATATGCAAAAATTACTAACAATGTTGAATGATGGAAAATGAGAATGATAATAATATAATCAATTACAAATAGTTTATAGTTTCAAGAAGCAAACATTTCAGATAAGTGAATATTTTATTTAAAATGAAAATTAAAGTATTTTATTTATGGTTGAATTACTGTAACACAAGAATCAATGCATGTCATCAATATTTTTTATTCTTACACTAAAATCAATCCACACTATTAATCTAATTAGTTTGAAATTAATGTACATCATGCATCTAGTTAAATCAAATCAGAAATCAACATCTACACAAATCAATGCATCAAGTGCAAGAATTCAAATAGAATTAGAAATCAACATCTACAATGAAACCAATGCATCTAACGCAAGCAATAGAATAGTATTAGAAATAAAAAACTACACTCAAATCAATGCATCTAGTGCAAGCAATCAAATAGGATTAGAAATCAACATCTACACTTAAATTTATGTGTTGTTATCTGTAATACCCTCTTTTATTTATGTCGAATGTTACTATTTTTCATCCCTGTTACAAAGAAGAACATGTGCATCCTTGGTTGACTAAAGGGAGGGCCGAAATCCAAAAATGAAAGGGAGAACCGAAATTTTGGGAGCTGAAATGAAAAGAGAGAGATGAAATTCCGGGAGCTGATCATCAGAACAATGGATATCGAAAAATACTGGAGCAGGCAGCCTAACAAAACTCAATATCCAAAGGTTGGCCATATCAGAGCTAAATATCAGAAGGTCTGAACATCAGACCTGAACTTCAAGAGGTCATACCTTGGAGCAGGCTGGTATCGAAGCCTAGAGATTTCAGAGCCTAGGAGTTTCATATCTCCTTAACAATTCTTTGATAAAATCCAAGGTTTCCAGGTGGATATTACCAAAGGAAATCACATGCAAAACCAAAGAACCTGGGACCCTATATCTCTCCTCTGATAGGACACATGGCAATAGATGATTTTCCCTATGAAGATGATAAGGAAAATGACATTAGCATGACATGGTAGTACGAAGGACATGTGGCAGCCAATTTGGGTATTTTTGGGTGGCCTAATGGGGAAAATAGATATGACACTTGTCACCACTAAGGAGGCACCACATGGGGACGATGAAATTAGCATGACGACATCTCAGAGTTTAGATTTCATAGTTTGGAGTTTCGTAACTCATGTCTAATTGTTTTATGGGAAAGTTATGATCCAATGTGACTGATGTTTGGTCGCGGGGATCCAATGGAACAAGGGTGAAAAGTAGGACCGAGCACCCAAGTTCTATGGAGCATATTGGGTATGGAGATATCAAAAATCCATTGTAAAATCATTTTGACAAAGTTACGATGACTGGGGAGCTCCTATGTTGAGTGGAAATTGGTCGTAGGGACCCAAAATACCTAAGGGGGAAGATCCAATGCATAGGGAGATAGGATCCCCATGGGATTCTAAAGGCCTTAGCACATAAAAATTAAGTTGCTAGTCATGGAACATGGTCCTATGGAGTAAAAATTATTAAGGGGCTAAGAAAAATGGGCCAAGGGCTGATCGAGATTTCATAATATTGTAAGCTCTTAATAATAAAAAGTTACGCTACGCAGGGATCTGATATCCACGATATAGTGTTGTATGAAACCGATGGTCACACCGCATGGTCATATGGTAGAAAAACAAAAATAGGTTAATAAGAAAGGGGATGAAGGCATCATAAGCTCACTCTTTCATAGAACTTGTTTTAATAAAAGTTACAAAGTGATAAGGCTCCGATATGGCAGCACAAAGTGCATGCAAATGGATGAGTCGAAAACTAAGTTGTAGGTCACCTCCAACGCCACCACATCAAACCACAACCAACTCCAAAAGGGAAAATCCAAGCAGTTAGAGGGATAAAGTGATAGGAGAAATGACAGTTCACCGTGGGAGGAATATAATGACAGAGGCATGGCAAGATCATCAACCCACTACGAACCCAAATAATGGAGCTTGAGTCCACTTTGGGAAATAAAAGGAATCAATATGGAGATATTTTGCATGTCAATCATGACACATGTTTTTCATGTTTTGTAAATATTGTATTTTCAAGAAAAGAATCAAGTCTGTTAGGTAATCATTAGAAAAGTTAGGCCATTCGCATGCTCAAACAGTTGGACAATTCAGACAACTGTAGCATTCTGAGATATTTTGTAATTTTTCCTAATTTTGGTTCTCCCTATAAAAGGGGGGAAAACTCATTAGAATGGTTTTGAATTATTTTTTTCAGAGAGAGGTCCCTAGTGCTGGTTTGATTTTCCTGTTCAAGAGGTTGTAATCATTTTGTAAATTTCACAAGTTTTGGCAATGTGACATGTATTTCACTCTTAAATATTAAAGACTAAGTGCTGGTGATTCCAAGCTTTTGGGATATTTAGTATGTTTTCTTCCTCTATATTTCACTTCACGTGTGTTTTTCTTCTTCAGAAATTATGTAATTGTAGTTGATGTATTCACTCTTAAGTCACATATTTACTTATGTTATGTGATAACCGATGGTACATGTGAGATTGTAGATTTATCTATATTATATAATAGAATATGCTACCTGTGAGATTTCATATTTACCTATCTTGTGATATAATAGATAGTATGTGTGAGATGTTGAGTTTAAATCCTTAAAACACGCTCCATAATTTCTTCACTTCATTTCCTTTATCTTTTCGTGTTTCTACTGGGATTTGTTGCATAGGGTTTTGAGTCTTTCCAGCCCCTTGCACTAGGTTCCTTCCATATATTTCTCATTTCCACCTTATTTCAACAACTAATTAAGCTGCATTCTCTATGTGTAGGCCACCAGAATTGAACATTTATTCCTTGGAATGATATATATTGTTTATGAGTATATTAAATCTGCCTATGAGAAGGGTAATTGAAGTAGATTTAAATAATTTTTCATCTCTCCCTTGAGAAGCACTAATTTATCTTCTAGAGATACTAAGATGTCCTAGGAATTGACCTCTCCTCAAACCAAGGGTTGTGTCTAGGAGCTACAACATCTTCTGGCGCCGTTGCCGGGGACCAATCCGAAAATTTTCCCTGAGTGTGACACTTGTACACCACTTGGTTAGGTGAGAAAAGTGGGGCATGCATTAAATAACTATCACCTTGGAGATTCCATAGTTTAAATACATGTTTTAGCACCCTGGCTTTCAAACAACCTCATACTAGCTCCGACACTTCTCAACAGAAAACCCCCCTGTATTTGACCATGAAAAAATCATATCTAGAAGAGTTTGGAAAGAGATTACCCCTATTAATCTAGATATTTTGATCTCATTCCATGAAGTGTCAAATTCCAGCTCTCATAAGGCTAAGATAAACTACTCTTAGTCCTCTTTCAAAGCCTTGGTATATTCAGAAGAGTGTTGCCAACTATTTAGCTCATTTTCCTCGAAAGTTAAATATGAATAAGCTTCTATTAGTTCACCTCCTCTCACATTCCCTACCTTCCCAAAACTCAAAGAAGTCAAAGATATCCACATAAATAGTCCGAATCGGAGTGCTGCTAGCACCCCATCTTAGTTCCATATAGCCATAATCCATACATCTCCTCAGATAGGACCTGTGGTAAATATTCGATCACCTCCATTGTAAAACATGGTTGTCCTTGGTTTTCTACTTAATAAATATGATCCACTCAACTTTCCAAAACCTCTGAATGGGACAAGATTACCTTAAAATTATTCCAAGGTTGACTGGAGAGGATTATATTTCATCCCAAAAACATAGAGATAATTTCTGTGCATTTTCTCAGAATTTGAATGTGGAACATCTGGACGTAGTCCTAATACCCTTTGTTCACTCTTTGGATGGGGATGCCAGTAAATGGTTAAAGATTCTATCAAATGCTTTAATAAATACTTGGGAGGGGATGGATAAATCTTTCATATAGAAATGGGGAGAGAAAATGGGCTATGGGTAAATTCTTACAAAATTTAATCCAATGAAGAAACACCATAACGAAGATGTTTTATAATTTATAAACAGGTTTAATGAATTATATAATAGTCTTCCTGCTGAAATTAAACCTCCACATAATGCTACCAAATTGGTTTTTGCTGTCCCCTTTGAATCAGATTTTGGGTTTACCCTTAGAGAAATAAAGTCTCATACTCTTGACAAAATCCAAACAGATGCCCTGGAAGTTGAAGCAAATTTTACCTCCATTGGAAAGTGGAAAGGGAAAGTTGAATATGGTGATAAGAGGAGAGGAAAAGAAGAAGCCAGTTCTTTAGGCCATGTAAAAGAAAATCACGAGCACAAGTTAGAAGAGATGAACAAGCTAGTAAGGATTTTTTCTAACAAACTTGTAAATTGGAGTTGGAGTACAAAAACCCTCCTCGAAAAATTCAACCAACTCCTAACAAAAATTTTAATCCTCAATATAGGAGGCATTCCTTGCAACTCTTGCAAAGGGAGGGAAAAGATCAACAAGATCATATGCAACCTCTTTTGTATTTAGAATATGATCCTAAGGATATGGTGGAAGAAATTATAGAATTTCAAGGAAATCAATTCTTTTCTCTCTCGGATGGAGATAATGAAATAGAAGCACATGAAGGAGAAGGGGATGATCTAGATTCCCAACTAGATGATGATGATACAAATAGTTATTGAAAATAGTTTTTTGAATTCATGAAAGCCAAATTTCATAAGAAATATGATCTCAGATCATCTACGGAAAGGTCTAGGGGGAAATATCAGAGTGAAAAAACTCTTCACCCAAGTTCCCCTAAGTTAGTAGATAAAGGGAAAAAAACCCTCAACCCTATTTCACTAGCCAAGAAAGAATCCTCCAATAATATTCCTAATGAGTCTGAAGCCTCCAAAATAGAGAAATTTCCTCCACAGATAAAGCCATTCTACAATGAGAACAAAGACCCTTTCAATTATGCTAAAATTGATAAGAATCCATCCACATTCAGTTTTCAAAAAGAGTTGGAAAAAGTCAAGATAATTGTCCCTTTGATTGAATTATTGAAACAACCCAATTATAAAGCTCACATCTCTCAGTTTATGAGTTCATCCACCACTAACCTGTTACAATACAACCTTAACCTACAGGAATAATGGCCCATGGTTGTGTTTGTACCCCATGTGGAGGAGCATGACTCTTCCACTGGCCCATTCAATGTCACCTTGGTGATTCATGACCCACTACTACATAATTGTATGCTTGACTTAGGAGCATCTCATAACTTAATTTCATTATTTGTGATGGAGAAGTTGGGACCACAGATTAAAAAACCATACAAAGATCTATACTCCTTTGGTTCCAAAAGAATGAAGTTACTGGGTATGATCAAAGATCTAGTGGTAAATTTGGTTCAAATCCCAGTAAAAAGTGTAGTAATGGATATTGTAGTTGCCAACATCCCTGCACGATTTGGTATGCTTTTTTCTAGGTCACGGGGAATGAAAATTGGGGGTTCCATTAAAATGGATCTAACATTTGATACCTTTCCTTTGTTTAGTGGAGAGGAGCATCGATTATATAGGTAATCCAGATTCGTAAAAACAATTACAAAGGTAGTTTATTCAAAAAATAATCTTTGGTATGGTAAAGAGAAGGATTTTTCTTGTCTTATATTAGAAGATGATGCTCAAATCATGGGAGACACTGAGGTGGAATCTTCAACTCAACTGATTAAACAATTATTGGAGCATGACAAGGAATGGAAATTGTATTTTTATGGTTATTATTCTATGGAAGGAAATGGGGCATGCATGTTATTGATATCTCCAAAAGGTAGCTTGATCCCTCTCTCTTTAAAGCTGGAGTTTGAGGCCACAAATAATTTTGTTGAATATGAAGCTTTGTTGTTGGGGCTGCAAGCTGCGAATAACCATAACATTGGGTGCTTGAATGTGTTTGCGGATTCAAAGCTGGTGGTGAAGAAAGTAAAAAATCAATGTCAAACCAAGAATCCAAGATTGAATTCCTACAAGAACGAAGTATGGGATCTGATTGAAATTTTTTTCTTAACCTTCAATATTCAATTCTTGCCCAGAGAACGAAATAGGATGGCTGACTCTTTGGAAAATTCTGCTAGTAATTTCACACCTCCTTAAAATCCCTTGCTTAGATATGAATTCGAGGTTAAGTACAAGCCTTCAGTACTAGAAAATGTGAAGTATTGGCAGGTGTTTGAGGATGAAGAACAAATCAAGAGCTTCATGGAGGTTGTTGGGGAATTCTCAAACTTGGTGATTGATCAAAAGGGTGAAAATATTATAGATGAACCACATACTGATTGGGAGGAATCGATTTCTGGTCATAAGGTATTGTATCTAACCCCAAAGGATTGGTTCCAGTATAAAGGATTTTAAACTCAAATTATGTGGCTAGTAAGCCAATTGAACAAGAGCTTGAGGAGGAGGTAGAGGATTTTAATATTAGCACAAAAGAAGACCCTAGAGTCATCAAGCTAGCTAAAGGAGTTCTACAGGAATACAAACAAATATATCTTGAAATTTTCAAGGAGTACATGGATGTGTTTTCTTGGTCATATGATGATTTGAAGACTTTCGACGCTAGTGTCATACAACATAAAATTACCCTAAAGGTTAGAGTGAAGCCATATAAGTAGAAGCTCAGGAAGATTAATACTTTGTTAATTCCTTCAATTGAAAAGTAGGAGAAGAAAATATTACAGGATAAGATTAGCGTGCCTTTGAGATACAGATGATTGGGTAGAAAATTTAGTCTCTGTCAGGAAGAAGAATGGGAAAACAAGGCTAGGTGTAGATTTCATAAATTTGAATAAGGCCTCGCTAAAAGATAACTATCCTTTTCCAAAAATGGATTTCATTCTACAGAAAGTGGTAGGGTCTAGTCAAATGTACATGATGGACGGTTTCTCTAGATACAAACAAGTTGTTGTACAACCCGAGGATCATAAGATTTTTTTTTTACTACACCATGGGGAACATTTATGAATTATAGAATACCTTTTGGCCTTATAAATGTTGGAGCTACTTCCAAAGAGCGATGAATATAACATTTGTTGGAGAGAGGAATAAATTTGTAGTACGTGTTGTAGCATAATTTGACTCAGCTAAAAGTCAAGAGAGGTTATTAATAGTTCAAGGTTGTTGAGGAACAATTGTTAAAATTTCAAGAAGACTTGCAACATGCTCAAAATGATAACCACAAGCTCAAAGAGGATTCATCATGACATGGGCTCTGGAACAAAAATCAGGGAAGAAACATCATTGGAGGTGTAATCTAAGCCAGAGGAGCAGCAAAGAAGAAAAGTGTGCAACAAGGGTCAAGTCAGTGATAGCAAAAATGGAGTACAGGCGCTAAGGAGAGTTGGTCTCCCTTTTCTGTGGCTTTTCATTCACTAAGGGAGTGTTCGAAATTCTCATATTTTCATTTCATTTATCAGTTTCATGGAAATTGATAATGAAATACCATAGTCAAATGTTATATAAACGCTCAAATAATAGGGTCTTTGGCTATTTTAAATTAAGTGCTCATATCAGTATCACCACTTGAAAACACTTACTATTGTTTGAAAACCCCCTTTTTGAAATATTATAACCGATGCTTCACACCCTTTAACAATACCTAAGCCTTAACCTTAGGATAATAAAATACATTAGACCTCCAACACGAAACAAAAATCAACGCCTCTTATTTGATTTATTTAAAACCTCGACCATAGGCTTATAATACTTTAACCTTAATACACTACCGACGCGACATACATTGCATTATACGGGCCCCACACATCCATTATTCACTTTTTATGAATTAAATAAACATTTAATATTGCAAGACCACTGGGCCATACCTTTTGTTATATCTCGTGCTACTCGCAGCGCGATTGCTGTCAGATCCATCGTCCTCTAGATCGAACGGTTCTCATCAATATCGTGTTTTTTCGAAGGCCGAGCATTAACACTTCAAATTTACGTGATGTAAGCGGTATTCATCGGGTGACGTGTCTGAAAACTGTTGGATCACGTTTTTTTTTCGTGAATTCGCCCCCGAACCAAAAGAGGTGCGAAATAGGCAGTGTTGGTTCAAGAAACCACCAACCGGTATTTGAACAGTGCTGTCTAACTCTCCACACAGTTTTGATTTATTCCTTCAAAATGCCTTCTCCGCTTGGTTTTGTGAATGACCTTAGTGAAATCATTCAACCGCTAACAAACAACACAGTCGCTCTAATAGACAGAGTTAATTTTTCCAAGATAGACAGAGCATAATTATTATCTCGCTCTTCCAACAGAGCCTCTTCACACAAGACAATTACACACTTAATTCATATACAGAAAGCGTATATCCAAATGCATTCAGGAACATAAGCATTCCTACAGAGACCAGTACTTTAAATTCTATCAATTGAATACACGGAATTCATGAGCTCGAAGGAATGAGCCTTCGAGATTTTTTCCAGAATATCTGAATGAAATAGCTCTGTAATTTTATTAGACAATAATCAACCTCTCGTAAACCAATCTTCTACTACAAAATCCCCCCCTTTACTCTGTATCAGGGGTTTTCATTTATAGATCATTACATGACTGTTCGGTCCTTCTCGAGGACCGTTTTATTCTCAACATAAAATAAAAGCCTAATTACACTCTATCAATATAACCCAATTAGACTGACACGAATCAACCTATTCGACTTCTACAGTTACTAAACTACCCCTAACTGCGCTAAGTGAAACAGACAGCTAAGGTATTGACACCTTGCTGTTACATTTCTGAATAATTTCAAACTCTTCTAGCCACAACATGTGGAAAATTCTCTCACATTGCTGGCTAGTGTCCAATGCCGCTGCATCAGTCAGGCTTATTCGTGTGCATAACAGTTTAGGAGTCAGGCTGATTCATGCTTTCAGAAAATTGCACACATGTCAGGGTCGAGTCCTGCAAATATACGTGCATAAAAGTGTTCAGAGGCTTAATCACAATCACATGTGGAAGGCCTGATCACATATTGCAAATCGCAATTGCGAAGCTCAGGAGGAATAGAATAAGGTTAAAACCGTTGAAATGCGAAATGTGATACGAGGACCAGATGTGATATAGTTTGAAGCTCGAGTCTAAAGTATTTAAAGTCTGGCCATGGGACCCTCTTTCACATCACACATCACGCATCACAAGATCAGGAGGAATGACGCTAAGGAATATGTTATAAATGCCGAAATGCAGAATGCGACAAGGCTTCATATTGCCGATTGCGATTTGCGATTAGCCCCACCTCCACTTGCCACGTCATCCCTACCTTTATCACACATTGCAGATCACAAGCTCAGGAGGAATGGTGCTAAGGAATATGTTATAAAGGCTGAAATGCGAAGTGCGACAAGGTTTCATATCGCCGATTGCAATTTGCGAGACCTAACCTCCACTTGCCATGCCATCCCTACCATTATTGCACATCACACATATCACATCGCTAGCTCAGGAGGAATGACGCTTATGAATCTGTTATGAATTCCGAAATGAAAAATGTGATAACAAAGCAGACACAATGGAAGTTATCACTAAAGTCTAAAGGTTTGATCCAGATATTGGGGGGAGGCCCCCAAGATCTAAAAAATTGAAATGGATTTAACAATATCTGCAAAATTAGAATGCCAGAAAAAAAGAGAGAACATAGAGAAAATAAAACCACAAAGAAACTTGTTTTATTAAAACAGAGAATAACTATAGAAGCTACATTGTGGTGGAAAATCTATCCTTTTACAAACTGAGGCTTGTTATTTATAGCCTTTTTTGAGTTACAATACCATGTGTAGATACCATAGGTGGATACCATGGGTCAAAACCATGGGTCAATACCATGGGTAGATACCACTTACAATACCATGGGTAAATTCCGTGTGTGGATGAATACCATGTGTGGATACATACCATGGGTGGATGAATATCATGGATAGATGTCACTTACAATACCATGGGCAAATAAATACAATGGGTGGATGAATACTATGGGTCGATGCCATTTACAATACCATGGGTAAATTCCATGGGTGGATGGATAACATGGGTAGATGAATACCATGGGTGGATGCCATTTTTCATTCGGATCATTACTCCCTCCTTAAGAAGCAATGGTCCCCATTGCGTGAAGTTCCCTCTTGAGAAGCCTTTGTTGAATATGAAGAGCCACTAAAGAGAAGGGTTTTGTGTAGTTAACCCTTAATCGTGATGAATGAAGATCCGAGGATAGAGATAACTTGTAATTCTTGTGACCAACTGTGATATTGACAGTGTGCGGCCTAGAAAATGGACTTTGATGAAGTGTGGGTTTGTGGATGAACCAAAATTGTGAAAAACGAAGATCCGAGGATAGAGATACCCTGTAATTCTTGTGACCAACTGTGTTACTAACAATGTGCGGCCTAGCAAATGGACTTCGATGAAAAGGATTTTGTGCGGTTGACCCATAACCTTGATGCTGATCGTTGATGAAGTAGCAAGTGCCGACATAGCTTGGGGTGGGAGGGCACGTCTTCAAAGGGAACCTGCTTTGAATGCTGCTCCAGATTTAAAATGAGCATAACTCGGTCAATATAACTCAGAATATTTATTATAACATGTTTTTGGAAATGGAATGATCATTCTGCATCTTCTCATGTGTTTGAAATCAATATCTGGAGACCCTGGACTCTCAGATTCGCACTAGAACTGTCCCACCATCACAAAATTGATGAAAAAATAGCTGATTTTAAATCAGTGATAAATCCCTTGTCCGGACTCCGATTCGACCGATTTTTTTTTTGAAATCGGGTGATTTTTGAAGGGTGCAGATCTGTAACCATTTATCTAAAATTTCCCACTTAAAATTGAAATAAATTTCAGGAGAGCCGCCGTCCATGAATTGTTGTCAGAGAAATTGCTTGAACGTTGTTGATTTTGAATCAGCGATATCTCCCTCATCTGAACTCCAATTCGGCTGATTTTTTTTTTTGAATTTGAGAATTTTGTTGCAAGGAATATAGATCTAGTCTTAGATTTTGTAAAATTTTCACCAAAATTTTCATATCTGATCTTCAAACTCGCCGCCCAAAAAATTCATGGAGTTTGCTGAAGATTGTTCCCAAAATTTGAAAATGAAATATGCTTAAAACCCTCATTCCCATGGATTTGTAACCTGAATCTAATACCACTGATCTAGATCTTTGGGGAAGTCCCCCAAGATCTAAAAAAATGAAATGGATCTAACAATAGCTACAAAATTAGAATGCCAGAAAAAAAGAGAGAACATAGAGAAAATAAAACCACAAAGAAACTTGTTTTATTAAAATAGAGAATAACTGTAGAAGCTACATTGTGGTGGAAAATATGTCCTTTTACAAAATGAGGCTTGTTATTTATAGCCTTTTTTGAGTTACAATACCATGTGTAGATACCATAGGTGGATACCATGCGTCAAAACCATGGGTCAATACCATGGGTAGATACCACTTACAATACCATGGGTAAATTCCATGTGTGGATGAATACCATGTGTGGATACATACCATGGGTGGATGAATATCATGGATAGATGTCACTTACAATACCATGGGAAAATAAATACAATGGGTGGATGAATAATATGGGTCGATGCCATTTACAATACCATGGGTAAATTCCATGGGTGGACGGATAAGATGGGTAGATGAATACCATGGGTGGATGCCATTTTTCATTCGGATCAAGGTTTTTAAGTCCGGGTACATGAGTTTTTCCTTTGTAGAAGTCACATCGGAGGGAAAAAGCGGATTATAACGTAGAACATTGGAATGCTGAAATGCGATAGAGAAGCGGACGTGATACAATTTTTTAAAGGTAATGGAATATATTCCAAAGTCCAGTCTTACGACAGTTACAAAGGAAAGTCTGAACACAGGGCAGACTTGGGTAAGAAAAGACCCGATGCTACGTGCAAAACAACGGTATGCATTTGCGACAATTTATTAATCAAATAATAAACGCTGCAGACATGAGCGGAAGAGGTAGAATCGAGTAGTAGGTGACATGATGACAATGTTTGAAACACAAAAGCATGGGCAGAGTCGGGTAAAGATGCGTTTATGAAGACTGTTAAGATATCACAGCAGAAACGGAAGGAGACACATAAAAAAAAAATTAGATTGAACAAAAGGATTATATTTCAAATTTTACTTTGTTTTCTTTGTTAATATCGAAGCTACAATGATGTCCTCAATTGCAATGTCATAAGTAGTTTAAAATTCTAGGTAGTCTAGGAGTTTCAAGAAGCTCGAACAGTTACAAACTGCTTTTGTTTGTATTTAAGACAGAGAGGAAGAGAGAGGAGGGGTTTCGAGTTTTGGACCTCTTGGAGACTACATTTGTACTTCTTTTTCTGATAGGTGAATTAAAGAAGCAACAAGTTTCCTCCAACTGTTAATTGTGATTCGTGTCTCTTGTGTCAATTTATGTCGATTATTATTTGAATGAAGTGAAGTAAAGAAGCTGCTGGTCTCTCATTTATGTTTGTAAGTAAGAGATAAATAGCCTTAATAAGCGCTCTTTCACTCCATTTCCTCCCCCTTCAAAAATTCTCTCTGGAACTTAAAAGCAATAGAATCTATGTTTACAACATATTATTTTGAGTTTCCCCTCTCTCCATGAACTCTCTCTAAAACTTAAAAGTAATAGATTCTATGTTTACAACATATTATTTTGAGTTTCCTCTCTCTCCATGAATTCTTTCTAAAACTTAAAAGTAATAGATTATGTGTTTACAACATATTACTTTGAGTTTCCCCTACAATTCTTCTTTTCCATTCAGATATCAGTAGTCAATGGCATTGTGAAATATTTTATTATTCCAGATCATTAAGGGTTTTAGAAAACTAGTTTCTAGAGGGATAGAACAAAGACCTCACGATAAAATTATTTCTGTGAAACACTTTGAAAATGTTTTAAGCACTGATTCCTTTCAAAACCAAGGGATTGTCTCTTAAGATACAACATTTTTTGGCGTCGTTGTCGGGGATGAAGGCACAAAGTTATTATTCCCTGGGTATTGAGATCTATTTCTTGATGGTGAAAAAGATTTAGATATAAAATTTGGTTGTTTATTAATCACCTGGATACTCCACTGATGAAAATTTCATTAGATAGGAATTTTTCTGGCAAGAAAATGAGAAAGAATCGTGGAAAAAATTGGTATCAGAGTTTGAATCTTTTAAAGGAAGTTTTATTTTTCACTATCAGTTTAGTGGTCTATTTTCCCATACATATCAAGAAGATTGTTTCCTGATTTATATTCTCAGAAGATTATAAGGCCCAAAAAGTACATTCTTTATTGGAAAAAGAAGATTTTACGTCTGCTTGTACTATTGATCTTGACACAGCTTTATCTCCTAAATATGAGAGGATAGATGACTGTTGCATTACAATTCCTAAAATAATCAATCATAGTCCAGGCATAAAGGTGATGATTCATCATCTTTGGGTGATAATATTCTGTCTCACAAGCAATCGAATGCTTTTCAACTAAAAAAAAAAAGAAATCTTTAAACCCCTGAAGCTTCCCACAATTCTCCATCAGTATCCTTGAAAAGGATTCAAATTTTTGCCAAGTTTCTCTGGAGAGGAAGAGGATATTTATGTACATATCTTGGAATTTGAGTACTTTCTGGACAAATTTCATATTATTTATGAAGATGTGGCTTTAAGGATGTTTTGTCATTCATTAAAACAGGGTGCTCAACAATGGTTCTAGCATTTGGAAGCAAGTTCAATTAGTTCATGGCAAGGTTTTAAAGATATATTTCTTAGATATTGGGGCGAGCGTAAGTCATATGAAAAACAACTTTTGAAATTATATTCTATCCAGAGGCAGAGCAATGAATCAATCGCTGAGTTTAATAGGAGTTTTCAAAAAAATTATTTCAGCATGCCAAAAGAAATTCAACCTCCTGAAGCTGCAGCTATGGTTTACTATTTGAGGGCTCTTTCTATTGTCTTGGATTTTTATCTCAAGGAGAGAAAGCCTTGCACTATAGAGCTAATGTTTCTTTATGCACAAGAAATCTAAGATAATGTGTGGGCTTGTAGAAATATTTCCTGTCATGTTGAAAGAACAAGTTTTGTTGAAGACAAGAGGGCATGTCAATAAAACATTGGAATTTCTTTACAAGAGAATGCAAATTCAGAGATGAACAAGGATTTTCAAAAGGTGTTAGAGGATTCCTATATTTTTGAAACACAAGAACTTAAGCATTCTGAAGATTTTGGTCAAAAATTCATTGGAAAAACTGAACTACATGTTGAAATCCTGGAAGACCATCACAATTTTCATAATTTTAATGATTTTGTGAATAGAGGAAAAACTAGTGGAGCTCCTCAGGTGTGTTTGTAGGAGGGGGAAGATTTTTGTCAAGAATTTGCATTAGACGAAGAACATTAGGATTATGAGGAACAAACCTTATATTTCTCTTTTCGACCTAAATGGTTGTCAACAGAAAACAATAATCAATTCACATTGAAGGAAGTTGTCCTGTTCAAAGAATTCTACATCAGCAAGATGTTCAAGAAAAGGAGGTAGCAAAAAATTGGTCTCATCAGTTCTATGATCCAACAACTGATTATATGAAAAATTTCTTTTGTCAGCAACAAGAATTTATGCAAAGGTATGTACAAAAATTTGTATCTGGAAAACTTTCATGGTACCTCCCTATTGTGATCTTCAAATTTCAACAGTATGGAGGCATTAGGTATAACATGCAGATGTTTGATTGGTGCCATTGGAAGGCCGACTTCACCTGATTAAGTTCAGGCATGAATACATATGTAGGAGTTGTGCATAAATAAGCTTAGAATTTTAGCATTTTTAATTGTAGTATTTCTAGTTTGGTATTTTTAGTTTAAGAATAAAGGAAGAAGTCCAAAGTGTAGCAGGTTTCAGGAGGATTTCATACTAGGTCAAATCCTGTTTGGGATTGAATCCATGCCCAATAATGAATACTGATATACAAGTGCTCTTTGACTCCATGCCAAATAAAGGCTACCTATCTACAAGTGCTCTTGGACTCCATGCTCAACAAAGGCTACTGATCTATAAGTGCTCTTTGACTCCATGCCTAATAAAGGCTATTGATCTACAAATTCTCAACACTTTGCTACCAAATTGTTGTCCCCAATTGGAGCCAAATGTTGTAGCATAATTTGACTCAACTAAAACTCAAGAGAGGTTCTGAGCAATTCAAGGTTGTTGAGGAACAACTGTTAAAATTTCAAGAAGGCCTACAACATGCTCAAAAGGATAACCACAAGCTCAACAAGGATTCATCATCACATGGGAAATGGAAACAAAATCAGAGAAGTAGTAGCATTGGAGGTGTAATATAAGCCAGAGGAGAAGAAAAGAAGAAAAGCGTGCAACAAGGATCAAGTCAAGCTTATTCATGTGCAAACAATTTATGAGTCCGACCGATTGATGCGTTCAGAACATTGCACACATGTCAGGGTCGAGTTGTGAAAATATATGTGAAGAAAAGTGTTTGGAGGATTAATCGCAATCACATGTGGAAGGCCTGACTGCATATCACAAATCGCAATTTCAAATCTCAGGAGGAATAGAACAAGGTTAAAACCATCAAAATGAAAAATGCGATATGAGGACTGGATGCGATATGGTTCAAAGCTTGAGTCTAAAGTATTTAAAGTTCATCCATGAGACCCTCTCGCACATCCCACATCGCACATCGCAAACTCAGGTGGAATGGTGCTAAGAAATATGCTATAAATGCCGAAATGTGAAATGCGATAAGGTTTCATATCGCAGATTTCGATTTGTGATTGGCCCCACCTCCACTTGCTGCATCATCCCTACCTTCATCGCACATCATGCATCACAAGATCACGAGGAATGACGCTAATGAATATGTTATAAAGACCAAAATGCAAAGTGTGACAAGGTTTTGATATCATCGATTGAGATTTCCGTTCAACCCCACCTCCACTTGCCACATCATCCTTATCGTTATCGCACATCGCACATCTCACATCCCAATCTTAGGAGGAATGAAACTTATGAATTTATTATGAATGGCGAAATGTGAAATGTGATAACGAAGCAGGCACGATGGAAGTTATCGCTAAAGTCTAAAGGTTTTTAAGTCTGAGTGCATGGGTTTTTCCTTTGTAAAAATCACATTGGAGGGAAAAAGCGGATTATAATGTAGAACGTTGGAATGTTTAAATGCGACAGAGAAGCAGGCACGATAAAATTTTTCAAAGGTAATGGAATATCTTTCAAAGTCCAGTCTTACGGTAGTTACACATGAAAGTATAAACGCAGGGCAGACTTGGGTAAGAAAAGACTCGACACTACGTGCAGAACATCGGGATGCATTTGCGGCAGTTTATTAATCAAAGACTAAACATTGCAGGCATGAGCGGAAGGGACAGAGTCGGGTAGTAGGTGATATTATGACAGTGTTCGAAATGAAAAAGCAGGGGCAGAGTCAGGTAGAGATGCGTTTATGCAGACTGTTAGAATATCACAATAGAAACAGAAGGAGACACATCATCAACTAATCAGATTCAACAAAAGGATTATATTTCAATTTTTATTTTGTTTTCTTTGTTAAGATCAAAGCTACGATGTGGTCCTCAATCGCAATGTAATAAGTAGTTTAACAATTTAGGCAGTCTAGGAGTTTCAAGAAGCTCGAGCAGTTACAAACTGCTTTTGTTTGTATTTAAGGAAGAGAGGAAGAGAGAGGAGGGGTTCCGAGTTCTGGACCTCTTGGAGACTACATTTGTACTTCTTTTTCTGATAGGTGAATGAAATAAACAACAATTTTCCTTCAACTTTTGATGGTGATTCATGTTTCTTGTGTCAATTTATGTTTCTTCCTTGAATAAAGTGAAGTAAAGAGGCAACTAGTCTCTGATTTACATTTGTAAGTAAGAGTTAAATAGCCTTAATAAGCGCTCCTTCACTCCATTTCCCCTCCCTTCACAAATTCTCTCTAGAACTTAAAAGTAATAGATTTTGTGTTTACAACATATTATTTTGAGTTTCCCCTCTCTCCATGAAATCCATCTGAAACTTTAAAGTAATAGATTCTATGTTTACAACATGTTATTTTGAGTTTCCTCTCTCCATGAATTATTTCTAAAAATTAAAAGTAATAGATTCTGTGTTTACATCATATTACTTTGAGTTTCCCCTACTGTTCTCCTTTTCCATTCAGATATCAACAGTTAATGGCATTGTGAAATATTTTATTATTCCAGATCATTAAGGGTTTTAGAAAACTAGTTTCCAGAGGGATATAATAAAGACCTCATGATAAAATTATTTCTGTGACACACTTTTAAAATGTCTTAAGCACATATTTGTTTCACACTTGAGGGATTGTCTCTTAAGATACAACATTTTTTGGCGCCGTTTCCGGGGATGAAGGCACGAAGTTAATTTTCCCTGAGTATTGAGATCTATTTCTTGATGGTGAACAAGATTTAGATATAAAATTTGGTTGTTTATTATTCACCTGGAGACTCCACTGATGAAGATTTCATTAGATAAGGAGTTTTGCTGGCAAGAAAATGAGAAAACATTGTGGAAAAAACAGGTATCAGAGTTTGAATCTTTTAAAGGAAGTTTTATTTATCACTATCAATTTAGTGGTCTATTTTCCCATACATATCAAGAATATTGTCTCCTACTTTATATTATCAGAATATTATAAGGCCAAAAAAGTACATTCTTTATTGGAAAGAGAATATTTTTCTTTTTCTTGTACTATTGATCTTGACACAACTTTATCTCCTAAATATGAGAGGAGAGATGATTGTTGCATTACAATTCTTGAAGATAATCAGTCACAGTCCAAGGATAAAGGTGATGATTCATCATCTTTGGGTGATAATATTCTATCTCACAAGAAATCAACTACTTTTTAGCTCAAAAACAAAGAACACTTTAAACCCCTGAAGCTGCCCATAATTCTCCATCAGTATCCTTCAAAGGGATTCAAATTATTGCCAAGTTTCTCTGGAGAGGTAGAGGATATTTCAGCTGAACAACATATCTTATAATTTGAGTACTTTATAGACAAATTTCAAATTATTTATGAAGATGTGGCTTTAAGGATGTTTTTTCATTCATTAAAGCAGGGTGCTTAGCAATGGTTGCAGTGTTTGGAAGTAAGTTCAATTAGTTCATGGCAAGGGTTTCAAGATATATTTCTTAAATATTGGGGTGAGCGTAAGTCATATGAAAAACACCTTTTGGAATTATATTCTATCCAGAGGGAGAGAAATGAATCAATCGTTGAGTTTAATAGGAGGTTTCAAAAAAATTATTTCAGCATGCCAAAATAAATTCCACCTCGTGAAGCTGTAGCTATGGCTTACTATTTGAGGGCTCTTTCTATTGTCTTTGATTTTTATCTGTAGGAGATAAATAATTTCACTTTGGAGCTGATGTTTGTTTATGCACAAGAAATCGAAGATAATGTGTGGGGTTGTAGAAATTTTTCCTGTCATGTTGAAAGAACAAGTTTTGTTGAAGACAAGAGGGTCTGTTAAGAAAAAAATGGAATTGATTTACAAGAGAATGAAAATTCAGAGATGAACAAGGATTTTCAAAAGGTGTGAGAGGATTCATGTATTGCTGAAACATAATAATTAAAGAATTCTAAAGATTCTGGTCAAAAATTCATTGCAACAACTGAACTACATGTTGAAAGCCTGGAAGATCATTACAATTTTCATAATTTTAATGATTTTTTGAATAGAGGAGAAACTAGTGGAGCTCCTTAGGTGTGTTTGCAGGAGGGGGAAGATTTTTGTCAAGAATTGGCATTATATGACCAAAATCAGCATTATGAGGAACAAACCTTAGATTTCTCTTTTCGGCGTAAATGGTTGTCAACAGAAAACAACAATCAATATTCTCACATACAACCTCAAATTGAGGAGTCAAATACTGAAGGAAGCTGTCCTGTTCAAAGAAGTCCACATTAGCAAGATTTTCAAGAAAAGGAGGTAGAATAAAATTGGTCTCATCAGTTCTATGATCTAGTAGCTGATTATAAGAAAACTTTCTTTTATCAGCAACAATAATTTATGGAAAGGTATGTGCAAAGATTTGTATCTAGAAAACTTTCATGGTACCTCCCTATTGTAAATTTCAACCGTATGGAGGCATTAGGTCTAACATGCAGATGTTGGATTGGTGCCATTGGAAGGCTGACTTCACCTGATTAAGTTCAGGCATGAATACATATGTATGAGTTGTGCATAAATAAGCTCAGAATTTGAGCATTTTTAGTTGTAGTATTTCTAGTTCGGTATTTTCAGTTTAAGAATAAAGGAAGAAGTCCAAAGTGTAGTAAGTTTCGGGAGGATTTCATACTGGATCAACTCCTGTTTGGGATTGACTCCATGCCCAATAATGACTACTGATCTACAAGTTCTCTTTGAGTCCATGCTCAATAAAGGCTACCGATCTACAAGTTCTCAGCACTTTGCTACCTAAGTGCTGTCCCCAATTGGAGCCACATGTTGTAGCATAATTTGAATCAGCTAAAATTCAAGAGAGGTTCTAAGAAATTCAAGGTTGTTGAGGAACAATTGTTAAAATTTCAAGAAGAACTGCAACATGCTCAAAAGGATAACCACAAGATCAACGAGGATTTATCATCACATGGGAACTGGAACCAAAATCAGAGAAGCATCAACATTGGAGGTGTAATATAAGCCAGAGGAGCATCAAAGAAGAAAAGCGTGCAAAAAGGGTCAAGTTAGGCTTATTCGCGTGCATGACAGTTCAGGAGTTGGGTCGATTGATGTGTTCAGAAAATTACACATAGGTCATGGTCGAGTCATGCAAATATACATGCAGAACAATGTTTGGAGGCTTAATCGCAATCACATGTGGAAGGCCTGATCGCATATTGCAAAGATCAGGAGGAATAAAACAAGGTTAAAACCACTGAAATGGGAAATGTGACACGAGGACCGGATGCAATATATTTTAAAGCTTGAGTCTAAAGTATATGAAGGCCAGTCATGGGACCCTCTCGCACATTACACATCGCACATCGCAAGGTCAGGAGGAATGGTGCTAAGGAATATGCTGTAAATGCCGAAATGTGAAATGTGACAAGGTTTCATATCGCCGATTGCGATTTGCGATCAGCCCCACCTCCACTTGCCACATCATCCCTACCTTTATTGCACATCGCGCATCACAAGCTCAGGAGGAATGGTGCTAAGGAATATGTTATAAAGGCCGAAATGCGAAGTGTGACAAGGTTTCATATAGCTGATTGCGATTTGCGATCGACCCCACCTCCACTTGGCATGTCATCCATATCGTTATCGCACATCACACATCGCACATTGCAAGCTCAGGAGGAATGGAGCTTATGAATATGTTATGAATGCCAAAATGCGAAATGTGATAACGAAGCAGACACGATGGAAGTTATCGTTAAAGTCTAAAGGTTTTTTAGTCCGAGTACATGCGTTTTTCCTTTGTAAAAATCATCGGAGGGAAAAAGAGGATTATAACGTAGAACGTTGGAATGATGAAATGTGAAAATAAGAGGACGCGATAAAATTTTTCAAAGGTAATGGAATATCTTTCAAAGTCCAGTCTTACGACAGTTACAAAGGAAAGCCTGAACGTAGGGCATACTCGGGTAAGAAAAGACCCGACGCTATGTGCAGAACAACAATATCCGTTTGTGGTAGTTTATTAATCAAAGACTAAATGCTGCAGCACGAGCGGAAGAGGCAAAGTCGGGTAGTAGGTGACATGATGACAATGTTCGAAATGCAAAATCATGGGCAAAATCGGGTAGAGATGATTTTATGTAGACTGTTAGGATATCACAGCAGAAACGGAAGGGGACACATAAAAAATAAATAAAATTAAGCAAAAGGATTATATTTCAAGTTTTATTTTGTTTTCTTTGTTAAAATCGAAGCTACAATGATGTCCCAAATTGCAATGTAATAAGTAGTTTAACAGTTAGGAAGTCTAGTAGTTTCAAGAAGCTCGAGCAATTACAAACTGCTTTTGTTTGTATTTAAGAAAGAGAGGAAGAGAGAGGAGGGGTTTCGAGTTCTGGACCTCTTGGATGCTACATTTTTACTACATTTTTTGATAGGTGAATGAAAAAAGCAGCAAGTTTCCTGCAACTGTTAATGGTGATTCATGTTTCTTGGGTCAATTTATGTTGTTTGTTCCTTGAATGAAGTGAAGTAAAGAAGTAGTTGGTATCTGATTTACATTTGTAAGTAAGAGTTAAATAGCCTTAATAAGTGCTCCTTCACTCCATTTAATCTCCCTTCACAAATTCTCTCTGGAACTTAAAAGTAATAGATTCTGTGTTTACAACATATTATTTTGAGTTTCCCCTCTCTCCATGAAATCTCTCTGAAACTTTAAAGTAATAGATTCTGTGTTTACAACATATTATTTTGAGTTTCCTCTCTCTCCATGAATTATTTCTAAAACTTAAAAGTAATAGATTTTGTGTTTACAACATATTAATTTGAGTTTCCCCTATAGTTCTTATTTTCCATTCAGATATGAGCAATCAATGGCATTTTGAAATCTTTTATTATTCCAGATCATTAAGGGTTTTAGAAAACTAGTTTCCAGAGGGATAGAACAAAAACCTCATGATAAAAGTATGTATGTGACACACTTTTAAAATTTCTTAAGCATCGATTCCTTTCACAACTGAGGTATTGTCTCTTAAGATGCAACAATATGGATGACATAATTTTTTTCTCTAAATCAGATGAAGAACACCTCAAGCACTTGCAGATCACTTTTTCAAAATGCAGAAGGTATGGTCTGTCCTTAAATGTAAATAAATCACAATTATCTTGAAGTGAAGGGAAGGTATTGGGGCACATTGTGCCAAAGGAAGGAGTAAATATTGATCCCAAAAGGGTGGAGGCTATTAATAATATTACATTACCAAGGAATAGAAAAGAAATTCAATTTTCTTGGGAAAACTAATTTTTTTAAGAAGATTTATACCAAACTATGCTAAAATTGTAAAAGAAATCATAGAAATGTTGAAGAACGATAGGGGAGTTAAATGGAATATAGAAGCCCAGGAGTAATTCTATAGAATTAAAAAATCCTTTGCTAAATATCCAGTTTTAGCTAGCCCAGATTATCAAAGGTCATTCCTAATTTACTCTTTTTCCTCTCCTAACATGGTTGTAGCCGTTTCATTGCAGAAAAAACAATGAAGGGTAGGAATAACCAATTTCATTTTTCAGCCAGGTGTTGCGAATTGTGGAGCTGAAGTATTATATCTTAGAGAAACATGCCTATGCCTTGGTCGAAGCTCTAAAGGCATTTTGAATTTACATCATGTTGTTAAATATAATAGCTTATGTTCCTACATCTACGGTGAAAGACATTCTTGGGCATGGTGACAGTGAAGGTAAGAGGGGAAATTGGATTGCCAAGATTCAAGAATATGATATCAATATAGAACCCACTAAGTTGATCAAGGGGCAAGGATTAGATAAAATATTTATTGAGGCTAACTTCTAGGCCCTGGGCATAAATATGTTGGAAAATAAAGATGGAGGATAGGAACATGACAATATCGAGACCTCAACACAAGAAATTTAGATGAAATACCTAGTCTCACAATGGTATAAGTATCTCGTCCAGTATTTATATATTTATTCTTAAATTCCCATTGAATTTTGACAAAGTTAAATACAGGGACTTGAGGCTAGAATATTAGAAGTTTGTTATCTCAAATTGGCTAGCTATACTGGAAGGACTGAATGGAGGATTTTATTTTATGTATGGTAGAAGAGGAGATTCCCAAGGTGATTGATGAATTCCATAACTATGTCTGTGGGGGACATGACAACCCGAGAGCTACAACCCATAAAATCCTAAAAGTTGGTTTCTATTGGCCCAAGTTGTTTGGTGAGGTTCATGCTTATGTTAGTTCATGTGGAAAATGTCAGATTTTTTCTAAGAAGCAAAAGTTAGCAACCCTTCTCCTCATCCCTATTTTAGTGGAGGAGCCCTTCAGGAAATGGGGACTATACTTAATAGGAGAAATACATACACCATCCAATGGTCTACACAAATGGATAGTTACAACAAATTATTATTTCACGAAATGGGTGGAGGCCATCCCAAATAGAAATGCAACTGATGCAGTGGTCATTAATTTTATGGAAGAGAACATCCTTGCTAGATATGGTTGTCCAAGGAAGATTAGCACTGACAATTCTCATGTATTTAAATCATCCAAGTTTATTAGTTTCTGCCAAAAGTAAAACATTATCATGGGACACTCCACCACCTACTATCTGGAGGGAAATGGATTGGCCGAATATTCAAATAAAAATCTTGTGAGGATTCTAAAAAATACCATATTAGAAAATATGAAAAACTGGGACTCACAACTGGAATTTTCTCTATGGGCCAACAAATTTACTACCAAGAGTTCAACCAGGAAGTATCCCTTTGAGTTGGTATATGGAAAGGCTGCAATTTTCCCCATCCAACTAGCCATGCCAAAGGCTAAAATTCTACAGGATGTGGAGGAGGAGCCAAATTCTATGGCCAAGAGAATAAATTAGCTGGTAGAACTGCAAGAAACCAGAGGGGAGGTAACTCAGAATCTGATTAAATATTAGGAAAATATGAAGACTATTTTTTAAAAAAAGGTAAGGGACATATACTTACAACCAAGATATTTTGTGCTCATACGGGATGCTAGGAGAGAGGAAAAGGGAATACATGGGAAGTATTATCCCTTGTGGTTGGGACCCTTCAAGGTATATGAAGCAAAATAAAACACCACCTTCTTACTAGAAAAATTGGATGGTGAGGTGCTTGAACTGCCTGTGAATGGGCAGTTTCTCAAGCTGTATTTTAAGCATTAAAGAGGTCCATTTTCATCCACTATATATACCAGTGAGCCATTGTACATATCAATAATTTTTTAAGTTCTTACTAGTTCAATTTTTTCTTCTTTATGAACTTGAATAAAATGACTCCATACCCAATGGATAAGGCACTAATCTGTAGGTTCTCAATGCATTGCTTGCAATACATTGTACCCGATTGGAGGAGATGTTGTTATATATAATAAATTATTGTATTTCTATCAAATGATCCTATTTTTCATCCCTGGTACAAAGAAGGGAAAATGCATTCTTGGTTGACTAAAGGGAGAGACAAAATCCAAAATTTGAAATCCATAAAAGAAAGGGAGAATTGAAATTTTGGGAGCCCAAATGAAAAGGGAGAGCTGTAATTTCGGGAGATGATCATCGAAACATTGGATATAGGTAAAGACTAGAGCAGGCGGCATATTAGAACCAAGTATCTGAAGGTTGGTCATATCGAAGCCCAATATCAGAAGGTCTGAACATCAGACCCCAAGCTTTGAGAGGTCAAACCTTGAAGCATGATGATATCACAACCTAGATATTATAGAGCCTCATAGTTTCATAACTACTTAACAATTGAACTCTTTTATAAATTCAAAGGTTTCCAGGGGGATTTTTACAAAGGAAATTGCATTGAAAACTAAAGAACCTAGGACCCTCTCTCTCTTCTCCAATAAGACACATAAAAGTAGACAATTGGCTTTGAGAAGCTAACAAGGTAGATGATGTCAGCATGATGTGGTAGTACAAAGGACACATGGTAATCAGTTTCAAAATTTTTGGGTTGCTTAATGGGGAAAATCAGTATGACACATGTCACCACTAAAGAGGCACCAGATGGGGACAATGACATCAACATGAGGGCATCTTTGAGGTCTGAATTTTGGAGGTTGGAGTTTCATAACTCCTGTTTAATTTTTTATGGGAAATTTTTGATCTGATGTTTGGAGCTCTGACGTGACTGGAATTTTGTCGAGTGGATTCAAAGGACCAAGGGCACAAAGTAAGACTGAGCACCTAAATGCTATGGAGAATATCGAGGATGGAGATATCAACACTCCATTGTAAAATCATTTTGACAAAGTTACGATGACTGGGGAGCTCCAATGTTGAGTGGAACTTGGTCGTAGGGGCCCAAAATAATCAAGGGGGGATAGCAAATACAAAATGAGATAGGCCCCCTGTGGGATTCTAAAGGCCTTAGCACTTAAACGCTAAGCCGTTGGTCATGACACCTAGTCCTATGAAGGAAAAATGGTTAAGGGGATAAGTAAAAGGGGCCAAGGGCCAATTAGGATTTTGTAATATCATAATATCTTAATACAAAAAAATTACGATACACAGGGCTCCGAGATCCCTGATATAGTGTTGTATGAAGCCGCTGGTCACAACACATCGTCCTATGGTAGAAAAACAAAAAGATGCTAAGAAGAAAGGGGCCAAAGGCATGAAAATATCACTCTTTCATAACATTTGTTTTAATAAAAGTTACGAAGTGTAAAGTCTCTGATATGGAAGCACATAGTGTATGCAGATGGATGAGTCGACATCTAAGTTGCATGGAACCTCCAACATCACCACATAAAACCACATCCATCTCTAAAAGGGACAATACAAGTAGTTTGAGGGAGAAAGAAACATGTGAACTGTAAGGTAACCATGGGAGGACTATAATGACAAAGGCGTGGCCAGATCATGAACCCACTACGAACCTAGATAATGGAGTTGGAGTCCACTTTTGGAAATAAGAGGAATCGACATGGAGATATTTTTTTTTGTCAATCATGATACCTCATGTTTTTCATTCTTTGGAAATGTTGAATTTTCAAGAAAATAATCATGTTTGTTAGGTAATCATTAGGATAACTAGGCCATTCACATGCTCAAACACATGGGCAATTCAGACAACTGTAGCATTCTAAGATATTTGTAAGTTTTCCTTATTTTGGTTCTCCCAATAAAAATGGAGGAAAACCTCATTAGAATGGTTCCAATTTTTTTTTTTTCAGAGAGAGGCTACAAGTGTTGGTTTGATTTTCCTATTCAAGGGGTTGTAATTGTTTTGCATATTTCACAATTTTGGGCCATGTGACATGTATTTCACTCATAAATTTTAATGAAGAAGTTTTGGTGATTCCAAGCATTTTGGATGTGTAGTATGTGTTCTTCCTCTGTATTTCACGTCATGTGTGTTTTTATTCTTCAGAAATTATGTAATTGTAGCTGATGGATTCAATATTAAGTCACATATTTACTTATGTTATGTGATAGCAGATGGTACCTGTGAGATTGTAGATTTATCTATGTTATATAATAGAATATGATACCTATGAGATTGAAAAATTACTTATGTTGTCATATAGCAGATATGTAATATTCCCAATTTTTCACATGGTATTTGGAATATTAGAGTTCTTAATAAACCTACTTAATTAAGTAATTAAAAGGGTGGATGGACCCATAATCCTCAAGATGAATAAATATCCACTTTTTATGTGTGAATGTGGATTAATTAAGCCTAGATCTACATAAAGGAGGTAGTGGAGCCACTACTAATGTGAATGGAATTGGAGATCATGTCTCATTAATGAGATAGGTCATGGAGGTTGACACAGTCAACTAAGATCTTGGAAGATATCAAACAGAAGATCATGGAGCATTCATGATAAAGTGATGGAGGAAGTTGTGCAATTAATGCACACATGATAGAGAGGGTGTACATTGCACCTAGACATGATGGATGACTTGGATAGATAGGGCAGTCAAACATGGAGGATCTTGTCCACATGCACAACGCAGTTTAGATGAGGGCCAAGGCATGGGAAAGCTCAAACACTATATAAAGAAGATGAAGGCAAGAATGAATAAATGCTTGAGATTATTGATGTTGAGGATCTGTTTATATTTGGAATTGTCATGTGACATTCCATGCTTTCTTTGGCTGTTTAGCTAAGATTGCAAGTGCTATTTAGCATTGGGTGTTCCTGGTCGGGAATCCCACCTCTTTATTTGAGTAGCTCTGGAAAGAGTATTGTACTTCATTCTACATCAGGCATTAGTGCCATATATATTTTCCTAGTTTCTACAGAACATCCATATTCAGAAATTGTAGATTTCTGAAGATCAGTTTGACAGGAGGAGGTGGTCCTTCAGCATTTCAGTTGAGGAACTGGTGTAGGATTATTCCTATCACCTTGGGCTTAAATATCAGCATTCCCAGAGCTTCATTTCAGATCTGGCATCAGGCCAAGAGTTATTCACCTCCTAGAAGCAGTAATCCCTTCAGGAATTATGCTGTCCCTTTTGCAGATCCAAAGGAGGAAGGAAGTTGCTAGCATTTCAGCTAGTAATCCTGTGAGGGATCATCCCCTCACCTTGCCATCAGTATTTCCATCAGTCTGGAATTTATTATAGCATATTTCAGCAATCATAAAGCCTCTCTTTCCATTACAGTGCAGTTTATTTGAGCAGTTGTGTTGCAACATATGTAATCATTATTAGAGGAATGAGAAGCTAGATCTAGAGCTTCTAGCTTGTAGATCTGAAGGAGGGATCAAACCTTCAAGATTAGATCTGATATTGTGACATATTTCAACCATCTATTTGTCATATATAGCTTCAGATCTGTAATCCTAGCAGATGAAGGATCAAACCCTAGGAGGGTGATTTTCCAAAGTTGTAGATCTGGAAAATCCTTTCTGGGTTATCATGGGAACCCATCACATCGACCAGATCTTGAATCTTGGCATCATCAAAGCTCATAAGCTCCCTAGATCTACATTTTCCTTTGCAACATTTGCATGTATATCAGCAACAGTAGGGACATCGTAGTATTGCTTCTGTAAGCTCACCAGTTATGCAGTGCTAGTTGCAGCACCATTGTAGGGTGATTCTAGGCCTTCTCTTTGGCTAGATCTACCCATTTTCTGAACGTTGTGTAACTGATTCATCTTCATATAATAAAATGGCTCAGATTCTCTGTAAATTCTAATGTTGTCTTAAGATTTATTTTTTACTTAGTTGCAGTTATTATATTGTGTTTAAGTATTACTAGATTCTCCCTTTTGGGATATTACAGTGGTATCAGAGCATGATCTTTGGCTCAGCTTGTGGACATTTCATCTTTTGCATCAAAAGAAGAAGCAGATAGATGAGATCTATCATGAAGGAGGATATTTTTTCCACTCATCTCTTTATATCTATGCAAGATCTCTCCAAGGAGGTCTATAAAATGAAGAAGGAAAGGCAAAGGAAGGATCCAAGAAGAATATTTGAAGAGGAAGGTCCAAGCACTTCCTATTAGCAGAAAAGAAAACCAGAGAATCATAGATCTTCTCATAGATATACTATGCTCAATTTATTTGGAGAAGGTGAGAGGTATAGAAATGAAGAAAGAAGAGAACTTGAGATTCATGAGCCTCTTAGTTTTCATCTTGAAGAGTGCAAGGAACAGTCTAAAGCTTTCAAAGAAAGTCTAACTCTCCAAGAATTCTTTGAACTCAAAGAAGAAAGAAGATCCTATAGCAGCAATAGAAGGAAGAGGCACAATAGATTCTATTTGAATAAATTTGATGGATCTTACTCAAGAAATGTTAAGGATTGGAGGAAAGAGTTAGATACATTTTTCATGCTACATCCTGTGGCTAAAAAAGAGGCTGTCCAAATTGCAACACTTCATCTTTTAGGTGTGGCAAATGTTTGGTGGTTTAGTCATATGGAGCATGAAAAAGTGACTAAATATTCATATTTCTTTCACAAGTTGATGAAGAATTTTGATGTGAAGAAGACACATATGGGCCACCAAGAGAAAATTCCTAAGGAAACAAAGGAGAATTCCATTCTTTTCACTCTGGACAAGAGGTCACTACATTCACCACCAGCTGCAGAAGTACTTACATCCGGAGAAGAGACACTTGCAACTTTGCAAGATAGTAGTGAGCTATTGACACATAGAGTCCCATGCATGATTCAGGATATGCATGAGGAAGAGGAGGAAGATTCCAGTGCTGGTATATAGGAAGAAGAGCAACCATATCTCTTACCAGCAATTGGAGACATTATTATCCCAGTTGGAGGAAATCTTGTGTTCTGTCAAGAGATTCCCACATATCAATTGATACAAGGTATGCATACACATTCATCACCTATTGTTTCAGTATATATTATTGAAACTTATGGGGACATGTGATTAAGGCCAATGCATGACTAAGGGTTTGATCCAAACGCTGATTTGAAGCAACAAACTATCACAGCGCAGAGGACCCTTGATCTAATCAAGGTGGAGATGAGAAGCTATCCTATTTTTTCATGGATTGACTACATTCAACATTTTGAGTTGAAGTGCGGATTTTCAAAAAATGGGATAAGCATGATCCTATGTACAATAAATGGTTATGATATCAATATTATACCTTGCTTTGAGACAACATATGTGTTACCTGCAAATCTACAGTGCTGTCACTTAGTAGCAGTGATAATGAAGAGGCCCCATTATTCTTGGAGCATTCTAAAGGTAGCTTCATTCATGAAGCAATGGAGGTTAAGATGATGAATGGTAGAAATATTGAGATGAGAAATCTTTTCTCCTTTCTTGATGACACTTTCTCAATGAGCATTTCACAGCTCAAAAAGAGACTTATACCTATAACAGATCCAAAACCTCATTGGTTTTGGAAGGCCATGGATGAGAAGAAGGTCTCATTAAGATATCTCATTGGAGGTGCACTTCAACATTTCATAGAGTGCAAAGTTCTTAATTAGTTTGAGGAGGTTGGTGTCCTACAATGGGAGGATACCAAGTATTTAAAAAATGAGATCCATCATCCACATTGGGATGAATGGTTGATAGTATGGAGCAATGGGTTGCCAAACCACTTGCATATCTATGATACATGGCAGCAAGAAGCATGAATGCGCTGGTTTCTCTTGGGTGAGTATGGCTACCACTCAATGAGTCATATTTTACTAATTCATGCCTTATACATCACTGGAAGAATGCATAAGAAAAAGGCATGGTTATTTTAGTTGTTAAGAAGAGAGTTTGGACAACACATGTTATATCTTATGTCCATGTATTTACTCTTTTTTGGGATATTTCTCATGTATTTACATGTATTTCTATTTGGGATGTATCTCATGTTCATGTATGTACTTGGGGTTGGGAGAAAGCATAACTCTCACATGATGTGGCATAAGAGAGCTTGTTTGTATTATGTTGATGAGACATCTCACATGTCCATTACTTTATTGTTGCTCCATTACTTGCATCATGATAATGCAAGAAGGCAACAAGAATCCTTCTTGCTTTGGTTACTATTGGGAGAGTATGGGCTGAATTCTTCCCATACATTGCATGACACTGTTGGAGGATGGCAACAGGAGGCCTTACAATGTTGGCTTTTTTTGGGTGATTATGGTCATTGTACTTGGTATAATGATGATGTGATGGGGCATTAGATGCCTTATTAAGGTGGTTTATCTTGAGAGAATATGGCCACTAGCTTTGATACAATGATGATGTGGTATGGCAGCAAGAGGCATTACTGAGATGGCTTCTTTTGAGAGAGTATGGCTCTCATATTCTCATTGATGATTTGGCATGGCAACAAGAAGCATTGATGAGATGGCTTATTTTGAGAGAGTATGGCTCTCTTTCTTGTCTTCATGATGATCTAGCATGGGAGCAGGAGGCTTTGTTGCGTTGGTTGTTGTTAGGAGAATATGGTTTGAAATTTTTCATGTTTTCGCATATATCTCTACTTCTTGTTTTTCACATTGATGATGTGATGTTTGATTCCTATATGGCCAACATGGCTAATGATGGGGAAATTGATATATGTAATCTACTCTATGTATCATGGGTTGGAGAGATATTTCATGAGTTGGGACTTTCCACTTTGGGAATGAGCCACTTCACCTTATGTATCTCATGTATAGAGAAGAACTTTGGTCATCATATGGTTGCCCCTTGGAGATTCATTGATGAGGATGGGTATCTAACTTTTCAGTTGGAAGCCATTCTAAACATTTTAGAGAGGCAACTTTGGAGCTAGACATGCATGACACATTGTGACAAATGGGACGACCTTCCACATGAGGATGCCATTTGGAGGGAGGATGTTTGTTGTAGAATCCATTTGTTGCAGTTACTTGAGGAAAAGAAAAATTTTGACGGGGAGGACTGTAATATTCCCAAATTTTCACATGGTATTTAGAATATTAAAGTTCTTAATAAACCTACTTAATTAAGTAAATAAAAGGGTGGAGGGACCCATAATCCTCAAGATGAATAAATATCCACTTTTTATGTGTGAATGTGGATTAATTAAGCCTAGATATACATAAAGGAGGTAGTGGAGCCACTACTAATGTGAATGGAATTGGAGATCATGTCTCATTAATGAGATAGATAGGTCATGGAGGTCGACACAATCAACTAAAATCTTGAAAGATATCAAACAGAAGAACATGGAGCATTCATGATAAAGTGATGGAGGAAGTTGTGCAATTAATGCACACATGATGGAGAGGGTGTACATTGCACCTAGACATGACGGAGGACTTGGATAGATAGGGCAGTCAAACATGGAGGATCTTATCCACATGCACAACGCAGTTTAGATTAGGGCCAAGGCATGGGAAGGATCGAACAATATATAAAGAAGATGAAGGCCAGAATGAAGACATGCTTGAGATTATTGATGTTTAGGATCTGTTCAGATCTAGAATTTTCATGTGACATTCCATGCTTTCTTTGGCTGTTTAGCTAAGATTGCAAGTGATGTTTAGCATTGCGTGTTGCTGGTCGGGAATCCCACCTATTTCTTTGAGTAGCTCTAGAAATATTATTTTACTTCATTATACATCAGGCATTGGTGCCATATATCTTTTCCTACTTCCTGAATAACATCCATATTTAGAAATTGCAGATTTCTGAAGATCAGTTTGAGAGGAGGAGGTTTTCCTTAAAAATTTCAGTTGAGGAACCGGTGTAGGATTATTCCTATCACCTTGGGCTTAAAGATCAACATTCCCAGAGCTTCATTTCAAATTTGGCATCATACCAAGAGCTATTCACCTCCTAGCAGCAGTAATCCCTTCAGGAATTACGCTATCCATTTTGCAGATCCAAAGGAGGAAGGAAGTTGTTAGCATTTCAGCTAGTAATTCTGTGAGGGATCATCCCCTCACCTTTCCATTATTATTTACATAAGCCTGGAGTTTATTGCAGCATATTTCAGCAGGCATATAGCCTCTCTTTCCCTTACAATGCAGTTTCTTTGAGAAGTTGTGTTGTAGTAGCTGTAATCATTATTGGAGGATTGAGAAGCTAGATCTAGAGCTTCTAGCTTGTAGATCTGAAGGAGGGATCAACCCTTCAAGCTTATATATGATCTTGTGACATATTTCATCCATCTATTTGTTAGATCAAGCTTTAGATCTATAATCCCAGCAAATGAAGGATCAAACCATAGGAGGGTGATTTTCCAAAGTTGTAGATCTAGAAAATCCTTTTTGGGTTATCTTGGGAACCCATCACATTGGCCAGATCTTGAATCTTGGCATCATGAGAGCTCATAAGCTCCCTAGGTATGCATTTTCCTTTACAACATTTGTATGTATATCAACAGCAGTATGGACAACACAATATTTCTTCTATAATCTCACTAGTTACGTAGTGCTAGTTGCAGCACCATTGTACGGTGATTCTAGGCCTTCTCTTGGGCTAGATCTACCCATTTTCTGAATGTTGTGTAACTGATTCATCTCCATATAATAAAATGGCTCAGCTTCTTTGTAAATTCTAATGTTGTCTTGAGATTTATTTTTTACTTAGCTGCATTTCTTATATTGTGTTTAAGTATTACTGCATTCTCCCTTTTGGGATATTACAAGATAGTACCCGTGAGATGTTGAGTTGAAAGCCTTAAAATGCGCTCCACAATTTATGCACTTAATTTCCTTTATCTTTTCATGCTTATATTGGGATTTATTGCATAGTATTTTGTGTTTTCCAACCATCTGCACTAGGGTCCTTCCTTATATTTCTCCTTTCCACCTTATTGCAATGAGAAATCAAGCTACATTCTATTTTTGTAGGCCACCAGACTTGAAAATTTATTCTTGGGAATGATATATATTGTTTATGAGTATATTGAATCTGCCTCTGAGAAGGTTAATTGAACTATATTTAAATAAATTTTCATTTATCTCTTGAGCAGAACTAGTTTATCTTCTAGAGATAGTAAGATGTCCTAGGCACTGACCTCTCCTCAACTCGGGGGTTGTCTCTAGGAGCTACAACATCTACAATAGAACTACATTGATATCAAAAACTAAACTGAAATCAATGAATCTAGTGAAAGTAATCAAATAGGCTTAGAAATTAAGATCTACACTTAAATAAAATAGAATTAGAAATCAACAACTACACTTAAATCAATGCATCTAGTGCAAACAATAAAAAAGGGTTAGAAATCAACATCTACACTCAAATCAACGCATCTAGGGCAAACAACAAAATAATATTAGAAATCAATAACTACACTAAAATCAATGCATCCAACACAATCAATCAAATATAATTAGGAATCAAAATCTATGCTAAAATCAATGCATCTAGAGAAAACAATAAAATAATATTAGAAATCAGTAACTACATTGAAATCAATGCATCCAATGTATTCAATAAGATAGAATCATGAATCAATATCCGCACTAAAATCAATGTATCTATTTCAATGAATAACATTGTATCTCCACCTCCCTCTCCCCCATCTCTCTCTCTCTCACACACACACACACACACACACACACACACACACACTCTCTCTCTCTCTCTCTCTCTCTATATATATATATATATATATATATAGAGAGAGAGAGAGAGAGAGTTACACAGTAATTTGTCACCGTCCCTGCAATCCCCATCTCGCCCATTGGAGGGTCATTTTTGTGACCAATAAGCAGTGTCATGCCTTGCAAATACCATCATTGCATCCCTTTCCATGAGGACAACATTCCTTCTGTTGATCATTTCCTGAGCAGACCCCTAAAAACACCTGTTTTTGCCTTGGCGCTGGTAGCCCGTTATGTACTCGCGCCAATGAGGAAAATTAACACTGAGCCCGCACCAATTGGTGCTCTGTCCCAGTTAAGCACCCACGCCAATCTTCTTATGGAAAGTTTTTTAAAAAAGGAGTCAAAGTTTCGATTACAACAACTTCGTGGATGAGTCATCAGGAGTGGTTTCGACTGAATAACCACGACCTTCCTCCTTTGGCCTCTTGTTTCCACCTTATGGGGAACCTCCCAAGGGATAAGGCCTCCCTTCCACTATTTTAGGGATCCCAACCTCCTCCTCTCCTCTATAAATATAGCCTTCATCCATTGATGAAGGGGTTGAATGGTTGAACGAGCTGAATAGCTGAAAGGCTGAATGGTTGAATCTCCAAGAGCCTTCATAGCCTAAAGAATGCTGCAAGAGCTTTGATAGTCCTCATATTGCCAAATCCATTGTAAGGAGATTGACGATCGAAGAGAGAGGCTTGTCCCCATTCCCAACAAGCTTTACTGAGACGTATTCTATTGACGACCTGCCAAAGGAAGGTTCAGCGTCAGAGCCAGGTTGTATTTTCCTTTATATGAATTAATGATAAGAGACTATTGGTTATGGTTCCACTCGTATTTTTCATTATGATCATGGGTTGTGTCTTCTTTGACTGATACATAATTGCATATATATCGGGTTTTACACTTGTGTTTGTCTTGTTTCTTGTGTGTGCAGGTGTTCGATCGCGGCGAGCGAGAGGATTGTGATCTGCTGGAGCAAGGAAATGGGAGTGCCATATTCTCTACAAACAACATCATTGGACTCGAGGTAGGCCTTCATCGCAAGTTGGTCTATTGAAATTAGGAACTTGCACCTTAGCATGATACGATTGTTGCTAGACCCCCTCTCTCTCGATCTAGATAGTAGGATTCGCCCCCGTCCACGCAGGGGATTTACCTCTACAAAAAATTGGCGACTCTGCTGGGGATCATTGATTTGGGGTATTGTCTTGTCTTTTCGGTCGATTCTTTACTTTGCTTGCTTGATCAGCTCTTTTGGTTCGCCTTTTTTCTGGTGTAAAACCCCTGTTCAGCCCCCAGAGGATCAGATCTGACCTTTGCTTTTCCGAATTTTTCATCTTTTCATGGTTGGCTTGATTGGCGCGATTTCCAGCCTGACAATCGCGCCAATTGGTGCAGGTTTCCAGTTCATCACTCGCGCCATCTCTTGTCTGGCGTGGATTAAAGCCAGACAGTCGTGCCATCTCCTATAGGTGCTAGGGTTTACCCTTGTTCGGAAGTTTCTTTTGGTCAGTACTTTGCTTTTGGGTTTGTTTTAGATTCTTCTTGAAGTGGTGAGTCTGGTCTTGGTTGGGAGAAATTCTTTGTTTTTTCATTTTTAGGCGTTGGCACTTGTTGTCAGTTAGCAACCCGCGCTAATTTGCCATTGGCGCTAGTTGTCAGTGACAGAGTCGTGCCAATTTCAGGGTGTGTGAAAATTGAGACTTTTTCCCTAAATCCTTCACCAATGTGTCTTTCCCTTCCAGGCTTTTCTCTGTATGAGCATAGATTACATTGTTCATTGTTTGAAATGTCTTCTCTCCATGATTGCTTTATGTAAAAGGAAATTAATGCCTCGTTTTGATCTCATGCTTTGAAAGTCCTCTTTGTGTTTGATCTCATATATCTTGTCGCTTTTTGAGGAATTTCGTTACAAAGTGCTTGAAACAACGATTGCATTCTTAGTGTTTGTTTGCATCCCTTTTGCCTTCATCCCTTCATTAAGAAGATTTGCGTTCGTTTAGTTTTCGTCTCAAAGTTTTCTTTTTGCTAAAATGCATTAGATCACATTGCATTGAAAAGTGTTTTTTGAGATTCATCATTGAACTTAGATCACATTTTAATGATTGAAAACTAAAACTTGCTTTGAGTGCATTCTCTTTCATTAAAAGCATGCATTAAGTAGATTCTCATTTCATCGAAAAATGCATTGAGTGCATTCTTATCATTTGAAAAGAAAAAAAGGAAATTGTGCATAGATTACATTTGCAGAGTTTCCAAAAAAGAGGATTTTGCATAGATTACATTGCATTATTTGCATCGTTGAATGTTTGAAATTACTTTTGATAGTGAAAGTCATCTAGTTTTGGAAATTTTTCTTGCCATGTTGTTGTTGTTTGTTGCATCATTGTTTGAAACTCTTCCTTAACTAGATAGCATTCATCGAATTGAAAAGTTTTCTTTCTCACATAGCTGCATATAGGAGATTGTCAGATGACATACGGTAGGGCCTTGAAACCGAGACATAATTGAAGATCAACCATAAAATTTATTCAATTTACCCTAAGGAAGCATTGAAACATTAACGGAATATTTAGAGGTCTAGGCTAGTGACGTGTTCCGGCGTCGTTAAACCTAGTAGCTGTCGTTTGCCTCTTGGCTTTAGATAACACTAGTACGGACTTGTGCTCCCCGTACCGTTGCGTATATAAAAGGAGACCCCACTAGGTTGCTATCCTTTTATCCATAGGAAGCCGAGTCTGCCGTGCTATACCCGTGATACACTGGACACAGCATTGGGGGAGATTGCCTGCACGTACGTTAAGTCCTTGGTTGATTTATCTTTCATTTTGAAACCAAGGTGTATATTGCAGTTCATGGTTATTTGGTACACCTTTTGCCTAGATTACCAGAGTAGTCAGTTTGATCTTTACTGACTTCTTAAATTTGAAAGGATCATCAAGCGCTTGTCCTTTCACGCTTGTTTCCAAATTGAAAGAGATAGAGTCATCTTTTACTCGTTTCTTGACTCTTAAAATATGTAACAAGAGAGTTTTGTTTCAATGTTTTAAAAATTAACTGCCTACGAAATATTCCCGGTTAAAGTTAGTTTCCTTAGGGTGTTGTTTTGGATCGTTTCTGATGGAAACTTTCCCAGAGTTCACCAACCAAGGAATCCCCTCCGATGGGAATCCTGGTCCTTTTCCTCCTTTTGTAAATGTTGGTGCTCCTTATATGGAAACGTTGTCCCTTCCTGGGTTAACTGTTGGGTTGCCTATTTGGTTGTTTTCAACCTCTGTGGTCCCGAATGTCTCAGCTATTGTTCAATCAGTTCCTCCGCCTGAGCAACGTCATGTTGATTCCAAGGTGGACCTCTCCACTTCTTCGCCTGTTTCTACATCCTCCTCTTCTACTTTGCCTGGTGAAAGTCTGGATTCGAGTAACCAGGTGGCTAAGAAGAAGAAGAAGAAGACAAAGAAGAAGAAGTCCGATAAAGGAGAGGCTAACTCTGTGGCTATTGCGCCTAAGAAGTCTCCTCTTGATAAACCTTCCAACCCTCCACGGAAAGTCAAGTTCCCTTGCATGCTGTGCACGGGAGACCATCTTCTTCGAGATTGCCCTCGGCATTCCAAGGTGCTCAAGGTATGGTCCAACGGTCACCTCCCGTCACCTTTGGTCTCTCGGGAGTCGTGTTGGGGGTGCACATATTCGCTACTAGTAAAACCTATGCAAGAATCGGTTTTGAGCTCACCAAATACCGTAAGATGTGTGAAGGGCACCATGCCATTCACACTTTTGTCCGTATATGGATGAAGCCAAATAAGTTTTGGACACCCTAGAAGGGTTTTACACCATGCTTTCCAGCGGTTATAATCGGTTTCTTTGAGTCCTCCACCGCAGATCCTACGACCGGTTAAGAGTCATCCTCGTCGATCCCACTTCAAAAAATTCAAATTCGTGAATCCATCCCTGACCGACCAACCATTGGCTGTGGGATTCGTTGAACCGGCCCCATCTACGGTGGCACCGTATTTTCGTAAATCGAGAGTGGATCTCACACCCCCCATGTCCTTCTGGTTTCTTCAGATTCTTCGGACTTGGAGGAAGATTCTCCTATCCCTATATCTCAAGAAGTTGCTCCTCCGCCTCCCATGATGGAGGTTCTGGGGGATACCCCTCCCACCTTCGAGATGGAGGTTGTAGAGGATGCTCCTTCTTTTTCCGTAACACCAGAGGAAGACCATCTTGGTTCGATGGTAGCCCCTCTGAGTAGTTTGGTCGCTTCCTTTGACTGGAGTCGATTTGCAGGATACCGCCTTCCGTCTTATTTTCCTTTCGAGATAACGGTACAGGCCTTTGGTCTGGTTGTACCCAGCACCATTATAGATGAAGGCGCCTCTGTTAGTGTTCTATCCTCAACTACCTGGCAAGCTTTCAGTTCACCACCGCTTCCGCCTGTTACGCAGAATCTATTGGCTTTTAACAGAAGAACGAGTCAACCATTAGGGATCCTTACAAGGTTACCTATTACTTTGGGAGGTAAAACCATCCATATGGACGTGATGGTTGTTCCAGGCCCCTTGGATTTCAATCTTCTCTTGGGGCGCGATTACACCTATGCCATGGGAGTGCTTGTCTCCTCCCTTTTTTGTGTGGTCTGTTTTCCACATGAAGGACGGATTGTGACCATTGATCAGCTTTCGTTCTTTGGTCCTGATGTGGCAACTGGCCCGCCATCATCCCTTCCTAGTTTTTATCCACCCGTTGTATCTGCCCCACCGCAGGTCAACTATGTGGCTACCTACCCCGTGCCTATACCCAGTGATAGTGCCATTGTGCATCAGGTGCTGGGGGCATTGGGTCCTGACTTCCAGGATGTTTTCCTTCCATCGGGAGTGGAACTCTTGGAAGCGATGACTTCTTGTTCATTATGATAAGGTTCTAAGCGAGTACGCTTTGTTTTCTTGTGTCAAGCTCTAAAAATGAAAAAAAACAAGCTGGCCTGAGCAGAGTTCCTTGTCTTGTGTCAAGATCCTTAAAAAATGAAACAAGGTTGTTGGAGCAGAGTTCCTTGTCTTGTGTCAAGCTCCTTAAAAAATGAAACAAGGTTGTCGGAGCAGAGTTCCTTGTCTTGTGCCAAGCTCCTTAAACCATGAAACAAGGTGTCCCGAGGATAGTTCTTTTAATGTGTCAACCTCGTTAAAACAATGAAACACGTTCCTGTTCAATTCGAGTCTTTGATAAGTTCTCGTAAAATCCCAGTCGAGTCTTTCTCTTGATCTCGTAACTTGAACCTTCACTCCATCTGCCTTTCATATGGACCGAAGCTTGGGGGGCATGTACCTCGAATTGAGTCACCATGCTGGGGGCATGCTTACTTTTTCAAGCATAGTTTGTTTCCGTTTCAAGCTTGTGTAAAAATGAAACCGGTTTCAAGCATAGTTTATCTTTGTTTCAAGCTTGTGTAAAGATGAAACAAATTGCCAAGGTAGGGTTTCCGTTTCAAGCTTGTGTAAAAATAACCGGGTTTTAAGCATAGTTTTTCTCTTTGTTTCAAGCTTGTGTAAAAATGAAACCATTCCCATTTTACCTCTTGTGATTGTCATTTTATCAGCCTATTTTTGCCAGATGAGCCTTGGTTTTCTCACTCCATCGTCACTATCTGCTTGGCCGATCATATGCCTTGACTTGGTTGTTTTACCCATTCTTGAGGAACCACTGCAATGATTGGTCTTGTTAGCCAGTCTCTTGACCTTTATTTTTTCTAAGCAGTTCCACCATCACCGGAACCAATAGCTACCCTTTATACCACTCGTTCCTCAAGGAGGAGTCATCTTTCAGCGCTTTTCTGACCCTCTAAACATGAAAATATTGTTGAGTCGCTTGTCGTTTTGATCTCGTTAAAGTGGTCACGAAACGACATCTACCCAGTATAATTTTACCCCTTTTTCGGGTTGGGATAGATTATTGACGAAAAAGGAATACCCTAGCCTATCGTGACTAGGAGGTTTTCCCGAATATTGTTTTCTACCTTTTCGGATCTGGGGAACTATTTACGAAAAGGGACCTGTGGAGTTTTCTTTTCCGCTGTCTTTTCAAACTCTCTAAACATGAAAAGACGCCGAGTTCTTCCTTCGTCAGACTCGTTAAACCCTGATGACATTGGATTTCGTCGAAATGACGTTCTCCGAGTTTCTCCTTCCTAGGACTCGTTAAATGCACTAGGATGGATTCGCCCGAAGGGCGGACTTATATCACAAGCATATGCCATCCCCTTCAAGCTTGTTATCAAAAATAATTGGGGTACTCGCCAGAAATGGTGGGGGAAAAATGGAACCATCGTCGTTGTCGTCGGCAGTATGTCGCTCTTGAACATGGCACTTGTCTGCATTCGTGTCAAGTTGGGGACATCTCATCCGTATTCCACTTGCCTCAAAGTTTTGGTGATCCCTCTTGACCTCTCATCTGCTTCTTTGCTCCACACCGTGCTCCCTCTCTTTTTGATGTCAAATATCGCCAAATTCAATCGCTTTTCGTGCCACCGATATGTTCAAGAGAAGTTGACCTATGCAAAGTTTCAACCCTCCTCTGATTCTCATTTGATCCCGATTCACAAAACATTATGTTCCTCTATCTCGTGTCGATGATGTGGGAAACACTATGGCCCACCTTCGATCAAGGTCACTTCCTGTCGACTTCAGCTCATTATCCAGGAAGCTGATCTAGAGACTCCCTTCTGGTACCTTGGAGCCTGCATGCCTTAATGGCAGGTTCTTCGCGTTCGACGTGAGGTTTTCATCATTGGCCTTCGATCGAGTGATTCTACAGGTGTTCGATGCCAGCTCACTGATTCACATGCCGTAGATTGTACCTATAGTACCTTGAGGGCCATTGTCATTATTGGTGGTACCTCTCGCGTCTGTTAACAACTTTCATCATTGGCTGGTAATCAGGCGATGTTCTTGCATGTTCGACTTTAGCTCACTTATTCGCATGCTTGAACTTGTACTTTGTTCGGGTCGAGATGGAGTGCAAGACCCTGGATTTTGTCTGTTGGAATCTAGGCTGCGATTTTGTGGATTATTATGATTGGTTACATGACTCACTGATTGGATGGCTGCGACCATACCTGAGTCTCTTTTATCGATCCTTATTGGATGGCTGTGTCCATGCCTTGGATCTGGATTCTTGTATACTCTGCTATGGATGGCTGCGCCCATACCACATATATATCATGTATTTGAGATATCAATTGTACTTCTCTACGCAGGTTTTCCGACGGCAGTGTTTTCAGTTGGACACGTTCTCGTAAAGCATTTCACCCCTCTCTCTCTTTCGAGCCTCATGCTTTAGGGGGCATCTGTTACACAGTAATTTGTCACCGTCCTTGCAATCCCCATATCGCCCATTGGAGGGTCATTTCTATGATCAATAAGCAGTGTCATGCCTTGCAAATACCATCATTGCATCCCTTTCCATGAGGACAACATTCCTTTTGCTGATCATTTCCTGAGCAGACCCCTAAAAACACCTGTTTTTGCCTTGGCGTTGTTAGCCCATTATGTACTCGCCATTTAATAAAATTAAACACCGAGCTGTGTCAATTACGCCTATCCCGCCACAACGCCGCCAATCGCTATGTGAAAGTTTTTGCAAGGAGGCGGTTTCTATTACAACAACTTCATGGATGAGTCATCAAGAGTGGTTTCGACCGACAACTGTCACCTTCCTCTCCTTGGCTTGTTTCCACCTTATGGGGAACATCACTAAAGGGATAAGGCCTCCTTCCACTATTGTAGGGATCCCAACCTCCTCCTCTCCTCTATAAATATAGCCTTCATCCATCGATGAAGGGGCTGAATGGTCGAATAGTCGAAGGGATGAAGGGTTAAATCTCCAAGAGCTTTCATAGCCTAAAGAATGTTGCAATAGTCCTCATAGAGCCAAATCAATAGCAAGGAGATTGACGATCGAAGAGAGAGGCTTCTCCCCATTCTTGACAAGCTTTACCGAGACGTATTCCGCTGATGACCCGCCGAAGGAAGGTTTAGCGTCAGAGCCAGGTTGTATTTTCGTTTGTATGAATTAATGATAAGCGACTATTGGTTACGGTTCCACTCGTATTTTTCATTATGATCATGAGTTGTATCTTCTCTGACTGATACATAATTGCATATATCGGGTTTTACGCTTGTGTTTGTCGTGTTTCTTGTGTGTGCAGGTGTTCGATCGTGGCGAGCGAGAGGATTGTGATCTGTTGGAGCAAGGAAATGGGAGCGCCATCTTCTCTACAAACAACAACGTTGGACTTGAGGTATGCCTTCATCGCAAGTTGGTCTATTGCAATTAGGAACTTGCACCTTAGCGTGATATGATTGTTGCTAGACCCGATCTAAACTAGTAGGGATCGCCTTTGTCCGTAGATGGGATTTACCTCCACAACAGAGAGGTTGTGTGTGTGTGTGTTAGGGGGGATGAGATAGGGAGAAAAAGGAGAAATGTAGGGATATATATATATATATATATATATATATATATATCCCTACATCTCTCTCTCTCTCTCTCTCTCTCTATATATATATATATATATATCCTTACATCTCTCTCTCTCTCTCTATATATATATATATATGTATATATATACCTACATATCTCTCTATCTCTCTCTCTCTCTATATATATATCCCTACATCTCTCCTTTTTCTCCCTATATCATCCCCCAAAACATACACACACAACCTCTCTCCATATCTATATATCTATCCCTCCCTCTCTCTATATGTCTCTCTCTTCTTCCCTCTCTCCCCCATCCATATATATATCTATATCACTCTCTCTACCATTATTTTTATTTCTATCTCACCTCCCAAACATACACATTCTCTCCATATATATATATATATATATATATATATATATATCTCCCCCTTCCTCTTCCTCTACCTCTCTTTCTCTTCCCCTTCTCTCACACTCTCTCTCCTTCTCTATCTCTCTTCCTTCCCACTCTCCTCTCTCCTTCATTATTTATCCATCTCTCACTCCCTCCTTTTCTCTCCACCTTTCTATCTATATGTATTTCTTCTTCCCTACTTCTCTCCCTCCAAATGTATCTCTCTTGTCCTCTCTTTCTCCTTATCTCTCTCAAGTCCTCTCTCTCTTAGTTTCTTTCTCTCCCTTTCTATCGCACCTCACTTTGCCTCTCCCCCCATTACTATCTCTCTCTCTCTCTCTCCACCGTCCAACTCAGTCACTCTCTCCCCCTCCAACTCCATACCTCTCTCCTATTTCTCCTCTCCTCTCTCTCTCCCTCTCTATCTCCCACCTCTCTGTATCTCCACCTGCCATCTATGTCATTATCTCCCTCCCTCTCTCATTCTCTCTCTCCCACTTCCATATATATATATATATATATATATATCTCCGTCTCTCCCTCCTCTCCTTCTCTTTATTCTCCCTCCTCTCATCTCTCTCTTGTAACTCACTCTCTCTCTCCACCTATATCTCTCTATTTATTTTTTCTTACCTCCCTCTGGCCCCCCCTCCCCCACCCCCACCCCAACTTTATCTCTCACTCTCCCTCCCTTTCTCGTTATTTCTCCCCTCCTCTCCCTCTTCTTTCCTCTCTCCCCCCCATCACTCTTTCTCTATTTTAACTGCTGGCCAAAATATTTTGGTGCAAAACATTGGGAACCACTTGTAATTTAGTATAGGGGAATTGATATGTTTGATGACTATTCATTTGCTTGAGTGAAAAAGTAGTTGTTATGAATATGAAACTACATAGCATTTAATGCACATTTGAAAAATTAATTAATTCTGAAGTTTCATTCATTCCTTCCTCTCAATATTCTTCTTAGTAATTATTGCAGTGTAAAAGGAATGGAAAATGAAAAGATAAATACATTATAAAGGTGTTTGATGCACCGAAATTTTACAAAGTAAGTTTAGTTTATGTAATAGGGAATTGAATCATATATATACTAAAACTTATTGCTATCGAAATCGAGAATATGGAAAAAATGGAGGAACATATATAGATTAAACAAATAGAATTATTATGTTGAATTAAAAGGAACTTGTTAGATTTTAAGTTGGAAACATTGAATAAAATCATCAAACCAGGGAATACTTATCACATTATAAGGGAAACCCTCCCATTGATGAGTTCATTTAAAAAAGAAAGGTAAATAGTGTTAGTATGAAGGTTCAATTCAAGCAGAATATATATGAACAAACTAAAATCGTTTACTTACATTCTTCCATTGGTTCATCAAATCACCAAAAATCATGGTAGAAGTCCACGTGATATAGAACAAAAATCCCATTCATGAGCTCAATTTGAAAAGAAAAGGATTAATAGTGCTAGTATGAAGGTTCAATTCACAATGTGTGCCGATGGAAAGATTAGTGGTTGTAATGTTTTTCTAGTTCCAATCGATTGATAGGAAGTGTAGCCTCTACAACATTTCATCCCTTTAGTGAACACTTATTATTATTCATTCCTTTTTTTTTCTCGAACATATTCTTTCAAATTTAATAATATTTTCCTACATCAAAATGTATTTATATCATGTGTCTAGTTACTTTAATAATCATTTTATATGAAGAATTGTATTTATATGTGTGTCGAACCCTAGTAATTAATATAAAAAGAGGCTCCCCTCTTATAGAAAATATGAAATATATCACTGAAGTATTGCGTAAAGACTGTTAGATCCATATCACACGGTCGAGATGCAACTGCCATAATGTTCTACACTGATTTTGAACCTGCCTCTATCCTCACCATCACTCCATTTGGGATTTGTTAGATGTTGCATTCACATATATTGAATTGAATATTACAAACATATTGAGCCAATAATTTTCTTAAATTTTTTTATTATTAAAAATATATTGAGCCAAAATTGAAAAATGTTTACATACCTACATACGTACTTACTTACATTATGCCTACACATCTCCTTTATATTGGGTTGTAGAGTGCCTCTCAGTGCTAAATGTTTTACACAACTTATCCATTACATTCACATAGACATGAAGGAATGCTCCTTCATTGTTTCCAAATAATGTCATTTAAGCCTAATGGAATATGCAAGGTCACATTTATTATGCAACTTCCTAACTAATACAACCTTTAAAAATGAAAACTAATAATTCAAATCTTAGAAATCAACAACTGCGACTACAAAGAATAATTTCAAACAATAAAGTTACAAATTTAGTAGCTCATTAGTGTATGAATTTTCATGTGAACATATACTACAATTAGTAATGGTTGAATCTTCCTTGGGGGCTATGTGACACATTTACCCTATCTATAGGGAGAAAGAGTGTGGGGTGACATAGGAATAGGGAAAAGTCTTATTAAGTTTTTCCACATTTCTCCCCCCACTTCGCGTAATATTTTTATTATTTCTCCCGCAACCTCCTCCTCTTAATAATATGTGTTTACCTATTTCTCACCCCACCTTTTTACTATTTTTTTCCTATTTAATCCTGCACCCCCGCCCTTTAAGTAATTATTTCCCTATGTATTTTCCCACTCTCATTTCCAATACACAGCGCAGGTCAAGGTAGAAAATTAATGCTCTATTCGAGTCCCTTGAACTCCTCCAAGTTGTGGGCGGTGTTACTTTATAATTAAATCCAACCTCTAAGGTCTATAAGTGAAGACGAGGTTACAAAAATACTCTTTTTTTTTTAACTTCATCGAAAATCAAATATATTGCTACCATTGCGTTCAGCTCACCAAGATCTTTCCAATTATATAATTTTTATCTTATTATGACTCCTATATTGAAATTTATTCCCATTTGAAGTTTGGCCAATTATATTGCACGAAATCAACAAGGGACCTCCACATGGCATCCACGTGTGACTCATGTGGCCCCACTCCATCACCCTGAGTAGTCCCACATCATCTATGCTTCCAACATGGCACCCACATGGCCATTACTAGGACTTCATGGCACTTTCCACCTCTTCCCAATCTAGAAAGTCCCACTAGGAACTAATACATTTGGTGGAAAATTCGACACTTGGTTCCCACACTTTTGACCAAATGTCGGAAATTTCCCCAATTTTTTTCAACTTTTTCAAATCCCGCCCGAAACCATCGCTATACCAACGTTTAGAGGAAAGTGTCGCAAGACCGACACTTAAAGGCAAGTGTCGGTCTTGTGACGTTTGCAAAATAGCGTCGCTCTTGCGACGGATTTCTGAAGTATGTCGTTATTGCGACGTTAGAGAGACAATGTGTCGCAATTGCGACGTTTGGAGGAAACTGTCGCTATTGCGACGTTTAGAAGAATGTGTCGCTCTTGCGAAAAATTTCTGAAGTATGTCGTTATTGCGACGTTACAGAGACAATGTGTCACTATTGCGATGTTTGGAGGAAGCTGTCGCTATTGCGACGTTTAGAAGAATGCGTCGCTATTGCGAAATTTGGTGGCAAAGTGTCCCTTTTGCAATAGTTGGTGGCGATGTGTCGCTCTTGCGATGGTTAGGTGATGTGTCTCTCTTCTGACGGTTGGTGGAAAAGTGTCACTCTTTGCGACGGTTGATTATGATTCGAACTTTTGATTCAAATATGCTTGGTACCATACTATTCCGACCAAGCCTCAGGATACAATTTAGTAATTAGAACCCAGAGGCGCGTAGTGGGATGAGGAACGAAGTAATTCATTAGGAGGTGCGAAAAAAATCATCTAGTTGGCTAAATCAATTGATTGCTACTAAATCCTACAAGAGAGCAAGCCATTCCTCCCAGCTATCCAACATTGCAAGAAAGCTAGTTCAGTACAAAGCAAGTCTGAAGAAGGAAACCATTGAGTTATGATTTGAACTTTTGATCGTGAATTGTCCCATAATTTAAATGTGGACCGGATATTAATTTATGTTGGTGCTGGCATTTAAATTAATGCCGCGGAGGTTCCATGTAATGTTTGTTGATATACAGTGGTAAGTTCATGCGAGTGTAAATTAAAAGAGAAACATTGGATGCAGGATCTATTTGGGCTTTAATAGAAGGGCAGTTATAGGTGTAAATGAGTTATGTTATGGTTTGAACCATATATGTAAGCTCCGCATTGAGAATTGAAATTCTGGGTTGGTTGGTGTTATAACCAGTCAAAAGAGAAAGGGCTTCCGAAGGGAGTATTGAAATTTTCAGCTTTATGTTAAACTGGAATTAGAATATTCATTCAATTTATTATAAAATGGGCTATCGGAAGGGAGTAAAATAAAATATAAAATTGATTCATACACTTTTAGTCATTGAATATTAAATATAATTCAATTTATTCATTCAATATTAAATATAAAATTGATATACACTTTTTTATTGGGAGTAAAAAGCCCACAATTTTATTAAAAATATAAACAATTTGTAAAAATCCCACAATTTTGTAAAAAGCCCACAATTTGTAAAAAGCCCACAATATTGTAAAAAGCCCACATTTTGTAAAAAGCTCACAATTTGTAAAAAGCCCACTTTTATTTTCTTTTTCCTTATATATTGAGCTCCCATTGAGTTCCACAAGTCTTGGGTTTTCTACACCATTGAGAGAGATAATTGCTAAATATAATTATTATTTTCTTTATAGGATAATTTGCATCAATGGAAGAAAACATTAGAGGTGGAAAAAAATTCAAAAGGGTGAAAGGGGTGATGGTAGAGTTTATTTCCCTTGCAAAAAATGTTGTATGAGAGATAATGTTAGAGTTTTAATAACAACAACAACAATGCATTGCAGGAAATATGGGCACATTGATGGTGGATCGAATGACTATCGTCTCGTGGTAATTAATTATCTATCTTCATTTTGATTATATCGTAAAATTTTATATTATTTTAATATTTTTTATATGCGCACTAATGTTTAATGATTAATGTTTGTAATTTTCAGAAAGGCATAGTTGCCCCCCAACTTTTTGCAGATGATCGACTAGCTTCCACAGCTAAATAGTAGTAGATTAGATGATGTTGCACCAGTACAAGAGAATATTGCAGCAAATATTAGTATTGGAAATTATGTTGTACAAGGTGAAGAACATGAAGCGAATGATGAAGGTAATTTTAATGATCCCATGGAGGTAGATCATGATGACAGTAATGAGACAGTTCACATTAATGATGGGACAAATCAAATGCTCCAAGACTTGTATGGTGAGTCAGATGATGATGGTGGAGATAGCAGTGATGGTATTTATGATGTACCTCTGATTAAAAGGTCAAGTGAATGACTTTTTGAACACTCAAATGAAACTCTTCTCTCTGCTACATTGTTGATGGTCAACTTAAAGGTTATGAATAATTTGTCGAACAGATGTATGACACTCCTAAGGTATGCAATATGTATATATGATCACATATATGTAAATGTTGATTATTTTCCCTTTTTTTAATTGTAATAAATGTGTAAAATAATAATTCAATATATATATATATATATATATATGATTAATAATCTTTACATTAACTAGTTTTTGTTTATGCTCTATATTGTTGGGTGAATATTTGTTACCATCGCCAAATACTCTACCTTGAACATATTGAGATCTACGTGCTATTATGAAACACTTTGGAATGGATTATAACACTATAGATGCATGTCCTAAAGATCATATTATATATTACAGAGAACATGCGTTGAAAATAAAATGTCCGAAATGTGGTACTAGTAAATTTCGAACAGATCAACTAACCAAAAAGGTGCCTCAAAAGGTTCTTCGTCATATTCCCATAATTCCACGTTTGCAGTGAATGTTCAGGTGTAACATCATAGCACAGTTTATGGATTACCATTCAAGGAATAGAAGTGGAGATGGTGTTCTTCGAATGCCTGCAGATGGTTTTGCATTTAGAGAAATCGAGGAAAAATATGTAGATTTTAAAAATGAACCTCGTAATGTCAGGTTTTCATTGGCAGCTGATGGTGTTAATCCATTCAGAGAGCTTAGATCTACTTACTCAGTGTGGCCTATTTTCGTTATCAACAATAACATTCCTCCTTGGATGTCAATAAAGAGGGAGCACATAATGTTGACTATGATTATTCCAGGTATTTGATACATTAATTTTTTGAATGTAAAATTTTCATTTCTCTCGTTGTTTGCATAAACATATATTTTATTTATTTACTTACTTATATATACATATATCATGGCAGTAATTATTATGTACCGTAATTTTGAACAATTAGGTAAGTACCATGTCAAAGATATGAATGTATATATTGAGCCTCTTATCGATGAGCTAATACAGTTATGGTATGGCATCACTATGTATGACATCACTATGACATCACTAAACCAATCAAGAAGAAGAGATTTCAATGTCGTGGAATGCTTGTATGGAATGCCTGTATGAAAACGGGCTTGGCAGAGGTTTCAAAATGTTTAGAGTGCAAATAAGTGAAAATTTATTGAAAATTATGAGTTTTTATGCATTAACCATAGTTTAAACCATAGTCAAATCATATTAAATCATAGTTTGGGCGAAAGTGGTTTCGGAATACCACTGGGTGGTATTCGCGCAGCTCCAAGGTGGTAAGCGGTAAATCTATTTTTCAACGCGATCCAATTTTTTGAGGACATGTTGACACAAGGCAGTTTCGAAAAACAACTCATATCACGCGGCTTTTCCCAAACTTTGGTCAATTATTTTCATCGCTTGAAAATGAATTGTCACCGTTGGATCTGGCTTTGATGAGTGAATGGTTAGGATTTAATGGAAAGGTGCGGGGAAAGTGTTGTTTATCGCGTTCTGTTTGGTCCGTCAGATTAATGATATGGTGAAGATCAGAGGGATGACATTCAACGTGATGGAGTAAAGGAATTTGGTTAAGTTTTATATACAAAACTAACTTTTCCAATGAAAAATTGATTGGGACAGGTTTCACAGGGGCTTAACCAGAGTTAAGAATTGGGGTAAGGGGGTATGCATCGGGGATTTAACAAAAGATTATAGTTTTAACCTTAGGTTAGGGAGTCGGGAAGGAAATATACGTAAGGGAAGGGTTACTTTGAAGTTTGGTTTAAACAAAACTTCATTATTTTTGTTTTAAAACACGTAATAAAACATGTTTTAACTCTTTTTTTTAATGTATTTTTATTATATGGCATTTAAATCAAAGTAATATAATTACCATAGGGGGTGGGATTAAAATAAAGATATATTTTAGCCAAAGGTGTTGTAATGTGGGTGTTTTATTTAAACATGTGGGGATTAAATACTTCGGCTAAACTTATAATAAGTGGTTTTTTGGGCTATTTATATAAAAAGGAGTTATATATAATAGGAAAAGGTTATTTTTATAAGGAATTAATATATAAATTAGAGTTAATATCAGTGATGCCAAATGGTTTAGGATCACTATTAACCCGTATAGAATTTTGGAGGCGGTGCAGAAAAATATCTTTCAGGATGCATTAAAGGTGGAGGTGCATTAGACAATGTTTTCATTTGCCTTGGTGTTTTGATTTTTAGTTTTTTCTCTAGTGCCATCCATTGTTTAAGTCCTAAGTTGTTCACATTTTATTGTGTCACAATTCTCTGTCTATGTTAGATACTATAATTCTTTGTTGATATTAGTTATTTCTACTAATGTACTAATGTTTATACCCTAAAGTTTTTTGCATGTGTTATTGCCTCGTCATTCATTGCCCATGCTTTACAGTTCCTTTAATTGTAGTAGTATCAACTAGTCAATATTTCACTAAGTTGAGGAGATGTAATTAATGTCAAGAATGTTGAGTGTTTCTTCAGATGTTCATTGTTTACCATGAAATGTAGCTTACACTGCTACTGCTAGTTGCGGATGAAATGAAATGTGGATAACAACTGCTACTGCTACTTAGGAATGAAATGAAATGAAAAGGGGATAAAAGTTAGGGAATATCAAATAAAAACTGGTTTGTTTTGAATCAAATTATACGGATTATGCAAATATTGCTCGTGATGGGTTAGCTAGAATTTTATTACTATTAAGATTTGGGACTTGGTTAGGTCATGTAAGGCACTTTTGTAATGATCTTTCCTGGAAAGTTGGTATAAGCGATTTCTCTTTTCCCAGGCTTAGCTGCAGTTATTGATTGCAATATTTCCAGATTCATCAGCATAGAGTAATTTCTAGAAAATGGTAAATGACATGAGAATAACTCAAGAGCCATCCCATTGTCAAATCATCAGCATAACTGGGTTCCATTGTATTGCATAACTTTTGCACAATACTCGGTAGGGGCTCTTAATTTGGCCAAGCATAATTGATCTTAATTAGCTCTACGATTATTCTTACATAGAACATTCTATCAATAACATTTAATGTTTTTCTGATGAACAATGGACATTCAAGTTTTATTACCATTTGAAATACATATGGGAGACATGGTGATGTTGATGCATGATTTAAAACTTTCTTCACTTGTTTTGCAATCGACACGATTTGGCAACTGTGGTTCCAGGTCTTGAGCCATCGGGAATTGATCTTCTCTCGGTAAGGACAGACATTATCTTTCCTTCTTTGGAATATGATCAAAGGATGCCAGGTTACAATTATTCTTAATGCTGACAACTTTTCTGTTTGTTTCTTTGTTTTTCTGCCACCATGTTCCCTCCCAGAAAATGCTGTGCCTGGAGCCTAGTAGACGGATCACTGCTCGTAGTGCTATGGAGCACGAGTATTTCAAAGATCTAGGTTTTGTACCCTGACCTGTATATTAGCTGTGGGGATAAGAAGATTATTGGACTGTTGTAGCATAGCTTTCATCTTCTCACCAGTGGGTTTCTCTTTGGAGACTGGTAAACTAGATGGAAACCTATATAAGTAACATGATTAAGTATACCATGTTTTTTTTTGTATTTTGTATTTTTCCACATTTGTTAAGGATTTGAACCTTTGGTGTAGATGGATTGTGGTGGTTCTAGTGATTCAAGACTATTGAACAAAACTTTATTTGGAAAGAAATTTGTTTACGATTGTCAAATATGACTGATCATTTGAAATTCTTTGCCATTTGTTGTTACTGACGGGGTATTTTATAATATTGTGAAATTTGGTTTTCTATGATTTATAGCGCAAGTATTTACTTGTTATGGTGATGTGTAGAGGATATGATATTCAAGAGTGTTTTTATGCTGGTTTTGATGAAAACATCTCAATAGTGATAAAACGCTTGCTTTGAATCATGCAAGGTTCTAATGGTGATGAAACCCTTGCTTTGAATCATGTAATGTTCCAATGGTGAAAGAGAATGCTTATTTTGGATTCCAACCACGAAATTTTTCTTAAAAGTCCAGCCCATAGAAAAAGGTGAAATGTTGTTTATAAATGTTTGTTGCTGTGCAAGAAGTCTTGTTAAAACATGCAATATGATATATCCACGTGATTTCATTTTTGAAGCACGCTTTTTGATTGGGAGGCATAGTTGTTTTCCAGTTATATTTCAAAATTTAAACTTGCTTGTTTGTGACTATTGTACAAAGGATTTTATTGACATTGTATTCGCTAATTGTTTATGGATAGTTGGTGAATGGTTCATTTTGTACCTACAATATTATTGTAGGTATGAGGACCTTGGTCCCTAGGAATTAAGGGCCCCACTATTTTCGAGAGATCTTCCTTGTTGCATGAATGCTAGGGTGCCTTGTTGAGAAAAAGTAAGGGTATCTTCTATGATATTGATGTCTTTTCTTCAATGGATTTGACGCACCATATGTATGCATTGATGATGAAGTAAATTTGATTATATTGATCTACATGGATAGCTCATTGTTGGTGTTCTTTTCTCATGGGTATCACTACATTATTGAGCTCTTTGGATTGATGATGGGGATGATCCTAGCTAATTGCTTCATGTGATCCCGTTCTTCTTCAGAAGAGGTTGGCTAAGTAGTTGATCATTGTTTTGCCAACACGGATGGTGCATTTTATTGTTTGTGTAAGCAATTCTCCATGAATTTAGGTTCTTACATTGTTTCATTGGTGATTGGCATGTCTTCTTTCTAAAATTGTTTTGGTTATGAGAAAGTTGCGGGTAGTTTCAAGACCCTCTTAGTTTCTTCTTTGAGTTTAGGTGCATGTTCCCTAGACTCCTTCCTTTCCTGGTCACGTACTGCAACTGGTCAAGCACGAACACCTCTTGGGAAGTGTATTGAGAACTGGTGGTCACGTACCATGGAGCATGTATAACTATCACGGTCAACCATCTACGGGCATATGGGGTCCCTCAAGAGTTTCTCCTTTGAGTTTAGGTGCATTTTCTCTGAAGTGATTGGATTTCACTAAAGGATTAGATGGGCTTGAGCTTGTTTGATTATTTAATCTTTGCCTCTTTCATTAAAATTTCCTTTGTTGATAGATCCCTCACAGTCAATGATATTTTGTGATTGAATGGCAGCGAAAGGTTGAAATGAGAAATTGTCTTCTCTGTTGAATAAGATTTAAGCCTTATTGCATAACTGTGTATGTGCTATTGACATTTTCCGAAAAATTACTCTTCTAAATTGTGAAATCTGTGTATAATTGGAAGAAGAACAATTGTTGTGTTAAATCTCCAGTGGCCCTCTTTGTCTGTGGTTGAATGCAAGTCTATGTGATTAATGTGAATGTGTAAATTTGGTATATAACCCCTGTAAGAGGCCGAGAGTGAGTTGTAGTGGTTCTCAGTCCAAGTGAGGATATTAAACCTTTGTATAAGGTGTTGAGTTCTGTGTGTTCGAACAAAATTCATAGGAGTGAAACCTTGTTATGCTTTGAAACCCTGTTGAAGGCGGCAAACCCTGCCCGTTGAAGAATTTTATATGTTTTATTGTTTTGAACGATATCATTGAGGCTTGACCCCAGAGTTAATGGGGAAGAGGTTATACAAATAAATGTGCTAACCATAGTAGAAGTCCGGTCGAGTACTATTCAAAACCCTGGAGTGGTTTTGCGAAACCAAAACAGCCCTCATCGCGTAGCTTTTGGCCGGAGGCGAAACCATTAAAAAAATGCGATCCTATTACATGATGCCATGTCGCTGGGCTAATACCGCCCTCATCACGTTTCTTTGAAGTGTTAAAGTCAGGCGAGCAAAAAAACGCGATATTGTTGAGCATCATCCGATCTGGAGGCTAAGAGATCTGACGAATATCGCGTGTTCAATTGCACGGAGGTTAACTTAAGGTATGAACCATTGACTCATGTTGAAAACTGCTCGTTTACGAGTTTTGATGTGTGGGGCCCGTAAATACAATACATTATAAAAATGTCGTGTTAATGTTATAGCCTATGGTTGAATGTTATAAGCGCTGGTGCATATGTTAAAGTCGTCGAACCATTGGTTTAATGATACGTGATGAGGTCGGAATATGAAGCGGTTGTTATGTTATGATTCAAACCTTAGAGAGAGGGGGTTAAGTAGTGAGTTGGATAATACAGTTGATAAAACAAAATAAAGGAAGGGGTTCACCTATGATATAAGTGTGTGGTTAATTAAGCTGTGAGCCTCGAGATATTTGCCTTTTTATACAGTATATAAGGGGAGGATTTCTATTATAATTTGAGCGCTTTATAAAAAGGGCCAACCTTATAACATAGGATATATATATGGTTTATGCGCACTGGAATAATAATTTTCATTTTTTTAATTTTTTTTTTAACCAACCGTCGGTATACTGACGCCTTACAGGCGTTGGTCTTGTGACGTCTCACTTAAAAAAAAAAAATTTAATGTTTTGTCGGTATTGCGACACCTCTTTTTGGCGTCAGTCTTATGACGCTCTTGTAAAGCGCCGATATTGCGACACTTTAGAAAATCGTCGGTCTTGCGACACTCGTGAAAACCGTCGGTAGTGCGACATTTTAATACGCGTTGGAAGAGCAACATTCAAAACGTCGTACCCCATATCGTCGAAATTGCGACACTTCAGAATAGCGTCGGTCTTACGACATGTTTGCAAAGCGTCGGAATTGCGAGGTAATGGCTAACCACTTTTTTTCCGGCCTCGAACTGTCGCTCTTGCGACACTTTAATAAGCATCGGCAGAACGACGATATGGAAAACGTCGGAACCCTTTTCGTCGGAATTCCGACAGTTTAATAACGTTAGAAGAGCGACGGTTGTTTGGAAACGTCTGAAAATGTGTCAGTATTGCGACACTTTGGCAAAGCATCGGAATTGCGACATAATGGCTAACCACGTTTTGTCCGGCCTCGTACTGTCGCTCTTGCGATGACTATGTGTCGGAATAGCGACGAAGTGGCCGTCGGAAATTGGGCCAAATTTACTAGTGAGGTCTAACCCTATCGTGTTATGTGGCTATTATTTGTTATATCCAACTACATAGAAATAGAGTTTCACACCCCTAGAAGCTAAAACCCATAGATGAATTGGATGTGTTATGGAAAATATAGCTCCATAGACATCTAGGGCCCCACGATAGTGTGCACCATTTACCATCCCCCATGGGGATCCTAGATTTCCTTGGATCACCCAAAAACTCTATGAAGATCTGGTATCCGTCCCATCTGGGAGTTTCTCATATGTGTTAAGATTTTCCACCACTATATTATCTAGATCCTATATGAAACATATTCTTCCGAAGAAATACGGCTTCGTGCAGATGTTCACCCCTGTGGAAATAAATGAGGTGGTTGTGTCCTATATTTTAAAACATCGCAAGAAACCTCCCCTCAAATCTCTAAATTTGTGTCCTTTACTTTAGCTCAGTCATCAATTGAATTTCTACATAAATTACATAAAAAATTACATAATGACATTTACATGGGTGCAAAAAAAGGGTTGTTACAAGAAATAGGTAAAATAATATTAAGATTTATCCTATTTCCACACCCCCCTTCAAACTAATATGGTGAGTGTGGAGGGAGAAATAGGGAAAACAATATTAATTTTTCCTTATATCTTCCTTCACTCCCACCCTTTGATTTTCTCCTATCTCTTCCCACAACACTAGCCCCATTGAGCAGTTATTATGTTTTCCCTTGTTTATCCCCATAAATTTTCACTATTTCTCCCCCTACCCCAACTAAGAAGGTCAGGGTGGGGAAAGAAATAGGTAAAATTATAGACTTATCTGCATTCACCCCCAACACCCACCCCCAACCCCACTAAGAGTATTTTAAGTTTATAAGTATTTCTTGACTCATTTTTTTTCTTCCACAATCTTAGTAGGTCTAGGGGTGGATGGAGAATCAAGGAAAAAAAGAGAATAAGAATCATGAAAGAACTTATACCCTTTTACTTAGTTTGGGGGTGAACCATGAAAAAAATGGGGGAAAGAAATAAGGAAAAACTTATAAGTTGTTCCATATTTATCCTCTCATTTATTTCCTTATTTCACGGCTCACACCTACTAGGAGGGTGGGGATGTAAGAATAATTATAGAAAACTTATAATTTTTTCCTTCCTCCGTCCTACCCTCACAATTCCAATGAGGGTAGTGCGAGAACTAGGAAACAACTTATCCTTGTAGTGGGGTTGTAGCTACGATGGGAAATAAAGAAAATCTTAATATTCTCCCCACATCCAAACTATTAGGAGAAATAGGGAAACTTATCCTAATTCTCCAACAACCCCCACATTATCAATGGGAGTTGTTAGATTGGGTTTTCCCTATGTCACTCCATAGATGAGAAAAATAGGGAACAAATTAATATTCACCTTACTCAGAAGGTTAGGTTGGGGTGAGAAATAAATAAAAATATTAATATTCTCCCACCACCTCCATTGAGAGTGTGGGGATGTGGGGTAATAAGAATACTACATTTTTTCTTATTTCCTCCCACCATTCCCACCCTTTCAATAGGGATGGGGGTTTGGGTTGAAATAAGAAAAGAGTTATTAGGTTTTCTCCCAATAAGTAAAAATGTGGGGGGAGAACTAGGGAAAACAAATATTAATAATTTTACGTATTTATGCCCCATTCCCATTAAGAGGGTTGGGGATATACTTAATTATCCATCTACCCCACTAATAGGGAGGGGTTGGGGGAATAAATAGGTAAAAAATGTGATAATTTCTTACTTATTTGTTAATGTTTTCCTTATTTATCTCCCTGACCCCACCCTCTCATCATGGTAAGGGTGGATTGTAAAATAGGGAAATTTTTTATAGGTTATTCCTTATTTACCCCCCATGAACACCCTCTCAATGGTGATGTAGGTGAAGTGAGAAATAGGGAAAAATTAATAATTTTTCCTTACTTATCGCCATACCCTCATCTTCTTAGTGTGGGATTGATAATTATAAAAAAAATTATTGAGATTTTACGACGGGAAGAGAAATTAGAAAACAAAGTTATTAAGAGGGTGGTAATGGGGGAGAAATTAGGAAAAAATTAATAATTTTTTTCCCTATTTATACCCCCACTCCTACCCCCCTATAAGTTTTTATCAATTTATCCCCTCACCCCCACCCCCATAAGATTATAATTAAGAGAGCATGTGTGTGGGAGAAATAATAAAAAATAATACATTTTTTACTATTTCTACCACCACCCCCCACCCCTCCCCTACAGAAAATTGCATCCCAATAAGTTTTTCCTTATTTCTCTCCCCACCTACACTGAGCACCCCCACAAAAACTGTGTGGGTAGAGGAAGAAATAAGGATAAATTATTAATTTTTACCATATTTCTATCCTCACCACCATTAATAATTGTTAGCTATTTTTCCACCCACTACTACCCTCGTAGTGGGGTTGGTGATGGGGATGGGATGGGGATAGAAATATTTGTTGTGGATGAAGATAGAAATATTTGTTGTGCATAGTGTTGTCATTGATGTCAACAAGTGTCATTTATGTCAAAGGGAATGTATGAGATATCAAAAACTCTATTCATGGGTGATAGAAAGTTTTATCATAGTTGGATATCCTGAATACCCTCATAAGGTGAATTCAGAGGAAGGTTGAAGTTTTTTGAGTTTTTAAAATAGTTATGATACCGTGGTGATCCTATAAACAAAATTATTGGATATTAATCATAAATACCTTTCCAATGGTATATCCCTCTTAGAAAAACTCCTCCTGGATGAGAAGTTATGGAAATTTGAAAATCAACACTAGTTGAGGGCCCAAAATTATATATAGGGGATGTTAGTGTCAATATGTCCAGTGATAAAACATGATCTTTCAGTTTATTTTCTAGTAGTCCTAAATCAAATTTTTTGTCTTTCAAAACAAGTTTTCAAATAAATTTTGGTCACTGCATATGGTCTAGGTTAGAAATGATGCTCTCCTCATTCCATCCATGGCCATGATCATCTTAGACGTCATGTCACTCATTTTCATTGAGAGTCTTGGGTCATTCATTCCATCTCCATCTAAGTCTGTATCTAGGTCTCCTTGTTTTGCCACTAAAAATTTCAAAAATGTCACCAAAGACGGCGAACAAGGCTTCATTTTCATTATATCAGTCTTTTAAAGGGAGTTAGAATAGTTAGGGTAATAAAGTAAGACACTTTGTCTTATTTTAAAACTTGTTTCATTGTCAAATTATTCCTAAAAGGGGTCAAAGGAATAAAATGGGGTAAATTCTACATCCTATGTCTTTATCCCAAGTCAGAAAAAATTGTGAAAATATGTGCCTTTAGCCCAAAGTATTGGGTTTAGTTTGTTTTATCCAAAGTTCGGGCTATGATGAATTTTATCCAAAGTTTTCTACTCATGTCATAAAGGTCGAAAACGACAAAAAGTTTTGTCGCTTGTGGTTAAATTTCAAGCTCCTCCCAACCACCCGATCAAACACTCCACCAAATCGATAACTCACAGATTGTTTCTCACCCCACCTATCCTTCCGACCTTTACCAGTGGGGGGAGGGGTTCACAAAGGTGGTTTCCTCCTGATGGTCCCACGACGATGTGTCAACCTCTCCTCATTTTGCACTCCCCCCTTTCAATACCACAAACCAGATCAGCCCCCCCTCCAAAATCCGTCAAAACCACCCTCCTTTCCCACCATTTTTCCCGCGTACCTCCCTCCACTCTCATCCTGACGTGTGGCTCATCTAGAGGCTTTGTTACACATTTGGCACCTTTGTTACACATTTGTTAGTATGTTGTTATGCATCTTTAAACGTCTATTACACATCTGGGAATGTGCTACAATTTTGGATTTTGGCTTCCAGATTAGCTTCTCAAGCTTCAAAACTATTGTGAAAAACTCAAGTGACCTCCAAAACCATTAAGTTGAAATTCCAAACCTTTCTTCAAGTCATTTAATCATTGTATGAATTTTTTCTATCCCTAAGGTTTTGCTTTCGATTCTAGGGTTTCTCCTTCCTTGATTGGTTTAGGCCATTGGATACCCTTTTCCCACCATATAAACATCCACTCAACCTTCAATCATCATTCAAAAACCCTACCCCAACATACCCTACCACTCACAGTTCCCTTTACCCTTCTTTCATCAAAACCCTAACTCCTCACTACACTTCCACAACAAAACTGGAAAATCTTAGTGTTTTCCTATTTCGACCCACTTTCCTATACCCATTTCAAGTGATTCCACATGTATTACTAATCTAACATATTACCCCACTTCCTCAATATTTTAGGGATTTTTACCTAGCCTCCTTCTACCCCATTTCTGCCCCTAAATACACCCTACCACTATCCCCTATTTTCCTAATTCTACACCTCCTCTACCCATTTCATCTAGATAGGGTGTTATCTTGTTGAAAAAAAACATGGAGGGAGAAGATAAAATCCCATAAGGGAGGTCATAATTCTAGCTTTAAGCCATCCAACTTGCAGGAGATCAATGCTTGGCAATTCATCAAAAGGTAATTTGATAGGGTTTACATTCCACACAAGGACAATTTGGGTTCAAAATTAGTTTTTGAAGTAATGGAGATTAAGTTTACAAAATTGAAAGAGGTTTTTATCAATCATAGGCCAAAGAAAAAAAATGTCCTTCAGTTTATGCACAGGTGTTATGATTTGAGAGAAATTCCAAAAATATAATTTCTCTAGGTCATTTGCTACATATTTGGAAAGGTTGTCTTCAAGTGCATTTTCAGGGGTTTTGAGCATGGGTTTTCAGTGCTTGATGACTCCATTTTGTAGCACACGTCATAAGCTTTCTAGGCATACCACTTTCAGCCCCAAACATCTCTGGTAAGACCTCCAAATCGCCTCTCAAAGTGGTGCTACACATCTGTAACATGGCTCTACGCATCTGGAGTAAGCTTAGGAGAATAAAATTTTGGAGGCCTTCCCATGGGCCATTTTTCAAACTTCAAGATGTTCTGGAAACTAGACACACAAGAATAGTTGAAATATATTCCATATTTGGATTTAGAGTCCTCAAAATCCCTCAAAATTAGTTGCAAAAAATTGTTACGCATATGTAAAAAGGTGTTACGCATTTGTAACACGGCGCTATGCATTTGGAGTAATATTGGGGGAATCACCTTTTGGAGGCCTTGGTCATTTTTCAAAATTAAAGATGTTCTGGAAACTAGACACATAAGGCTAGTCGATCTATCTTCCAGATTTGGATTTGGAGTCCTAAAAGTCCCTAAAAATCAACTGCAAAAAAATGTTACACATATGTAAAATGGCGCTATGCATCTGCATAGGATTCCTCAGGACACTTGTCAAGCCCAGAAAAAGTCATATTTTTGAGGTTTTGTTGTCCTTTGAGCTGGAATTGGAGTAATTGAGTTGGGTTTTGCCTCTTATCATGAGGAAACATGTAATTTAACGTGGGGGACACACACTCCTAGTCTTTAGCTGAATTTGAGGGAATGGTTTCTAACCTCCCTAAATTACAGGAAGTGACTCATCTCATGTAATTATGATGCATTTTGGATGGGATTTCGACCCTATGAGTTTTCATGTTCATATTTTCTATAATTATACCCAATTTATTATTTTATTAGGTTGGATAGTTGTCTTTTGCTGTGGAGCTATTGTATAAGCTTTTTGGAAACGAATCAAAGACAATGTTGTAGAATTTGTGTTGAGAATCCTATGGTATGCTTTGGAGAATTTATACTTTCTCTGTATGTTCATCTTATCATGTTGAATGATATGTTTTCCTCTTTGATATACGTGCTTCTATGTGTTTATCTTGTCAGTTTATTAGTAGAAATCATGCATGATCATGCTTTGTCTTTACAAGATTTACATTATATGTTTATTTTATTCTAAATGAATGAATTCATCTCAGTGCTCTTTCAGATTTTCTACCATTTCATCCTATACACAATGACAAACTAAGAATCCTTTCAAACTACCTACCTGGCCTCATCCATATGCTCTACAACTTGACTTTGAAATTCAAACCTCAAACCCTAGACCTAGTCTCCTCACTATCATTCCTAAAAAAAAAAAAAAAACCTACCTACCTAGCCTAAGATCATTAAATATTCAATCTTTTAAAAGACTACAAAGTGACATTGAGAGGACCCTCTTTGGTCCTGGTATGGCTAGCTACTCACCTAAAGCTTGGTCAGTGGTTACCTTCCTTCAATCCCACTCTCAGCCTTGGGAAGTTGGGGAGAGTGATAAATTTCTTGGCGCCATTGGTGGGGAGCAATTGAAAAAACTTCCCTGGGAAAATTTATTTTATTCACTAAAGGTTAGAATTGTTAGAGACAAGTTCTATCATTCGAAACAGGCTGAGTTCTTAAATTCGAGCCAAAGTCCAAATTCCTATCTAAGTTGGCTTCTAAAAGACATAATAGGTCAAATCTAGACCCTAATCCCTCAGCAATTGTAAATGGCCCTGAAATTATTTTAAGAAAGTAGGAAACCAAATCTCAAAAAGTTTGAAGAGCTATTCCTCCACTTGTCAAATGAAGTTCCTTACCTACGAGATTTGTTTTAGAAGTTTTTTCCCATAATTAAGAATTTGAAACATATTTATTCAGGTCTAAGTCTAAATCCTTTCTTTAATAAAATATCTTTGATCCTATTGATTTTGAAACCTTTGTACCATTTTATGAGTCTTCTTATTTTGAGGTTGATAGTGAAGTCTGGTCTAATTCCTACAAAATTAAAGGCTTGGTGGACAAATTTCAAGAAATTCAGAAAAAGCTTATTTCCAATATCAACAACAAGATTTTGCTTCACCACCTATTATTACACCTTCACATACAACTACATCATCATCTCTTCCTTTCATTCCATCATTACCTCTGCAAGTTTTCACTCCATCAACACATTTACAACCCCCTCCATTAATCATGGCCAGATTCTCTCCACTAATCTTACCCCAACAACTCAATGCATTACCCCAGAATTATGGTCAAATATTTCCCATTTTTGATGGAACATCAAAGGTCACTACTTATCAACACATTGTTAAAGTGGTTGATATCATAGATCTTGAAGAGATCCATAATCATAACGCCAATATGTGCATCATAGCACACCTTTTCTCAGGAGAGGTTAAGAAATGGTTCTACTCTCTCACAACTGGTTCAATATCTACTACACAACAGTTCATGAAAAATTGGAAGGAGAATAATCCATTGAAAATATTAGCTGAATATAATGCCTTGAAAAGGAATCCCAATGAGTCTGTCTAAGACTTTACAGCTAGATTCAATAAATTCTATGATTAAATTCCTGAAAATATCAAGCCTCCTCCAGGCCTTGCTTTACTTCACTATCCTAATGGTTTCAACCTTGACATGGCTTACCAGCTGAGGGAAATAAATCCATAAACTATTAAATAAATGTAGAGAAATGCAGTGAGCGTGGAAGCTAATTTGATTATCAAGAAGTCAAAAATCAGAACAGAGAAAAGGGTCACTATCAAAGAAAAAAAAAATTCTTCATCCGAGGGAAAATTAGACACCTTGATCAAAACCATGGAGAAGATAATGGATAAAGTGTCCATTGTTGATAGAAAAGCTGAACCTTCCGTTAGAAATCCCAATTTTAGGGGTCAAAATCAACAACCTCAGTACATGATCAAGCAAAGGGAACAGAGGGGTCAGGATCGACAAAGTCAATAGTAAATTAACACTCCATTTCAGAAGAACTAAACAAAAGGTACTGATGAAGAAGAAATTTAGGGAAAGAATCATTTATTTGAGGAAAATGAGCAACCTATTTTCCTTACTGAAGAAAATAAATGTTCTGCATAAAATTATGCATTGGACGATCAACAATATGTCTTGTCAAATGACTACATGCTATCAATACAGACAAAATATTATCAGAGGGGATATTTGAATTTTATTACTCAAGTATAGAGGAAGTATGGTTTGAGGTGTAGGAATTTTCCTATAACCTCCAATCAGAAAAAACAAAACGCTTAAATAGATGCTCATCATAAAGAAACAGCTACTCTAAATCAAAGAAAAGACAAAGGAACTGCTATTCCTAATCATGCTAAAGGCAATGAAGCTTCCAACAGTACTTAGAAGAAGGATAAAGAAATATAAGATGGAGGACATAAGAAATAAATTTCACATAAAGATCAGCAAGAGATGAAAGATACATCATTGAAAGAGGTAGGAAAACATTATGCTCTTTTTAGTCCTGGAAATGAAATTGCAAAGTTGAAAGTTTCCATTCCTCTAACTGGAATAGTCAAGAACGACCAATATAAGTTTCAATTTGCTAATTTTCTTAGGGGGGATCAGATGTTTGACATGGTTAATGTGAGTGATGATCACCCTGAACTTCTATTTGGTCCCGTTGTTTGATGGTGATTTAGAAGATAGTGAGGTCCCTCCATTTTATCTTAGCCTCAAAATCCATGATTTTATCCTCCATAACTCCATGCTTGATTCTGGAGCCTCTCATAACCTCATGCCCAAGGCCATTATTGAAAGATTAGACTTGGACATCACAAGACCTTACCATGATCTTTATTCATTTGATTCAGTGAGGGTGAAATGTCTTGGCCTCATTAAGGACCTAGTGGTGTCTTTCGAGAAAATCCCAGCCAGGAATGTTCTTATGGATGTTTTTGTGGATGATATCCCTCCCAAATATGGAATTTTTCTCTCCCGGTCATGGGGAGAAAATATTAGAGGTACCTTGCAGCTTGAATTTTCATATTCTACAATTCTTGTCTTTGGGCAACTCAAAAAAATATACCGAGAAAGTAAAATGAAGTACATGATTAGTAGCAAATAAAATCCTAATAATAAACCCATACATGTTGTTCACACAGATTTAGAGTCATTTATCTTATTCAATGATGAATGTTCAACATTTTCAGAAATTTTTATTGAAGAAAAGACATAAATTTTTGAGTTTTCAAATTCATAAAATTACGAGTTTCCAAATTATGTTTTAGAAATTGAAAATGCAGAAAATCAATAAAATATGCCAAGTTGTTTAGAACCAAGTGCATTAGTCCAAAAAAGACATGAAATAGAGAAAGGTACATAACCTTTTTTTACAACAGAACTCTCTCAAGCAACAATTAAAGTTCAATCATCCAATTTGTAGCTTCTCGATGAAGAAAGTGGTTTGTGGACCATGGACTTTGATGGAGCCTTGGGAAAGGAAGGGGCAGGCATTAGAGTGTGGATTCATAGCCCTATAAATCAGTCGATTAATATGTCCTCTTACAAGCTGGAATTCAACTGTTCGAATAATGAAGTAGAGTATGAGGCTTTGATAGCAGGTCTGAAAATTCTTGGAAAGTGAGGTGCCAAGAAAATTTATGTGTATGACGACTCCAAGATGATAATAAAACAAGTCAAAGGGGAATACCAGGCCAAGCATCCTAGGATGCGAGCTTACCGAAATGTAGTGTTAGATACCCTCAAGACATTCACTGAGTATACTTTGTCATTGATTCCAAGGGACAACAATGTTATTGCTGCTTCTCTTGACACTTAGGCTAGCATGCTTAAAATTTCATTGTATCCAAATAAGAAGTATGAGATAAATTTCAAACACCACCATATTTTTCTAGATATTGTTTAGTATTGGCAGGTATTTCAAGATGAAAAAAAGATCAGCAACTTCTTACAGACATAAGAGGAATTTGTGAATTCATAAATGGATAACCAGTGCTATTGTTATGCAAAATTATGGATTGCGGATAAAACCTTCTTCCCTAGATGTGGTGCTCATCTAGAACAATAGATTAAAGACTTTGCAACTAATTTTCCTAATAGTAAATAGACACATATAATAGATCAAGAAAATTACTTGGAGTCCAAGTGCTTCCAATTCTCCTTCTGTCACTCTTGCTGTAGCTTCAAATCCAAGCTACATCGCCAAAATATTTCCTGCAAGAATGAACATTAAACAACAAAGAGACAAAAATATACAGATGAATATTCAAGTTATTTAGTTAAATCAATGAAACATGAACCATATTAATTAGATAAGAATTCATAATATGAAAGACAAAATCTTATAAAGATACATATCTGGGAAAATAAGCAGCAATCTTTATTAATGGATAGAAGGGGAGGTTACAACCCAGTGATTGATTTGATGTCACCATCTCCAACAGCATTCCGGCCTCATCACAATGCACATTTCTCCAGCAGCATGTCACTCAAATCAACTCCTCAATTGAAATTCCACCAACATTTCTCTACTCAAATTATTCCTTTCCAAGCACTAGAATCTGTGCTAAATTTATAGATGAGCTGAAGGTAGTTTTACAATGAATTTCTTCTAAAAATAGGCAAGAAATTTTCCCAATATTAGAGGTATCAAATGGACACATGGATTCAAAGTTTGACACATATGCACTCTTCTGGAAGGCACTGGCCAAGTGGAGATTCCAGAACAATGAGAATTTCGCTCCCAATTGACCAACGCACCCTTGAGTGTCAGGAAGTTCTTTGCAGAGCACCTTGGAATGGAGGTATATGCATATGTAACACACTTATCCCCTTGAGAGATTGCGTTGGTGAGCTCATAGGTGATTTATTATGTACTTCAAATATTGGAAATATTGCAAATGGAAGTCATGGATGATTTGTCTTGTTCTTTGTCTTAGGGCATGTAGCAACTGGAATGATAGGGAGTGATAGGCCTTATTCATCGGTTCAGGGGATGATGTCCACTTAACCAAGTCAATGGGAATGGTGCCCAAATTGACCTATAAAATTTTCCCCTTAAAGCATGAAGTCAAAATAATAATAACAGTATTTTGAATGAGATTCTTTACACTGTGATGGGCTGGAGATGAAGTAGAGTGGCGAACTACATCAATATTACAATAAATTACATCATAATATATCCCCTTGATCATAAATTGCTGAGGGAAGGCATTCCCATGCTTAACACATAAACTATCTAATAACATGTACATAGTGCAAAAAGTCGTATACATTGGAATGTTGTCCAATATAGACATGCCTACAGATATAGGCCCATGTTCGGATGGTGATCTATATGTAAGGTCACCGTACAGATGATGTGTACAAAAATCCTGAAATCGCAGCCCAGATAGCTGAAACTAGATCCAGGGTCTTCTTATCTCATTCACTCGATCATTCGGGTACAAGTCTAGCCATGCAAATATATGATTTGTAGTCGAACATGGTAAGACATTGTTTGATTACCAGCTAATAATGTGAGCTATTAAAAAATGTGAGAGAACCACCATTGATGTAAATGGCCCTCAAGGTACTGCAATACATTTTTAAGGCGTGAATAGATGATTTGATGTCGAACGCCAAACAAAATCTTTCGGTCAAAAGTCCAGAAGCGAGGATCTTGTCGATGCTGTAACAAGCCTCATGGTACTGGAATATGATGTTTCTAAGTGAACTTCCTAGATTAATTATTTTTTGTCGACAGGAAGTCACATTATTGCGAAATGGGAGTTACTAATATCAAAGACAAAGGTATGACTTGATATAGCAATGTTCAAGGATGACTATCATTGGATGAATTCTCTTGAACATATCGGCGACATTGAGATGAGTTGGCAGCATTGACCCAAAACCGAAGTGAAGGTATGATGAACCATAGGTATGAATGAACCGTCAAGAAGATTACCCCACCCAAATAGTCATGGTGATGGAGTGAAGTGTCATGTTCAAGAGTGACTTGCTACCGTAAAAAGTTCTGTTCACTTTCCAAAATTTTCCCCGGTCATTTGTCGACCAATACCTATTTATTTTTTAACAATATTGAGGAGGATAACATATTATTGATCTATAATTCAACTCTTTGGGTGAACAATGTATCTCTATTTAATAATTTAATGAGTCTAGCGATGAATGAAACTTGATTCTTGCCATGATCGAAAATTCCATCGCTATTTTATGTTTTAAGGAGCCTAATGACAGTGACAACCTGGTCCTTTTTCATATTTAGAGAGTTTGAAAAAGAGGACAAAAGAAAACTCCACAAGTAATTTTTCGTAAATTTGTTGCTTAGATCCGAAAAAGTGTAAAATAATATCTGAGAGAACCTCTTTAGTCATGTTTGACCAAGGTATTCCTTTTTCATAAATAATCTATCTCACTCCGGAAAAGGGTTAAACTTATACTGAGTAGATATCAATTCATTTACTTTTACGAGCTTGAAAAGAAAAGTTCTTGAAAATATTTTCACATTATCGGAGTCTGAAAAGAGCTAAAAGAAGACTCTAGGGGTTCCTTTTTTGCTGTTATCGAAGCTCGAAAAAGAGATAAAAGTGTGCTTCAAATCCTTTTTCATTTTTAACAAAGCTCGAAAAATAAGGATAAAAAGTATGCTTAGTGGTCAAATCATTCTTGAAATAAATCTGCACGAATAATCTGTTCATCAGTTGTAAAACCTATTCAGAACAACATCAAATGGATTAAAAATACCCGTTTCATGATAAAAACATAATAAAACCATAGTCATAGAAATAAATATGATTTGAAAACAATTAAATGACTATTAAAAGGAGTTTTACTATTCTTTTTTACCATTCAATAGTTACCATTTTCATTTTGGAGATATGAACCTGTTTTTTCCCTCGAACTTCAGCTGCTGATTGCGATCTTTTCTGTGGATGGTTTCCATTTCCGTTTGATCCAAGTTAGTGTCATGATCCCTCTCTTTCCTTCAGTTATCATTTCATTTCATTTCGCTGCAAATTTTTAGGGTTTTGAGCCCCTTAGGGTAAATTATTCTCCCAAAGAAGGCAACGCACCCTTGAGAATTGAAAAGTGCATTGTGTAGCATCTAAAATGAAGGCTATCTGCATATGAAACACATTATCCCTTTTTCAATAATACGTTGGGCACAATACTTATTTTTGATTTTTGAACTATGCCAAAAATTTGTCTAATTTTTTGCATTGAATGGAGTCTAATGGGTCTTATGGTTATATTTCAGGATTTCATCAGACTATAATGACGATTACATGGAGGGAAAGACAGCATGGAGAATAGGATATGATTTCCCTAAATGATCCAGGTACAGTAAGAGCCTTAAGAGATTGTGGCTTGTTAAAGTACTTCTATTTTTCAGCGATGAGGTAACAAATAGAACTCTTGGAGTTCCTAGTTCGAGCATGGGATCCAACTATTGAGGCATTTAACATTAAGAACCAAGTGGTCCCTATAATAGTGGAGGATGTATACTTTCTCATAGGTTTGTTGAGGAGAGGCTTGACTATTTTTCTCTCAGGGTTTGTTCTTGGAGGAGAGACTGTGAGAGATCATGTTTTGCAACATTGCTATCCAGGGGTAGAGCCAAGAAAATATGGGAAGATAAACATCTGAGATGTTATAGATTTTTCTTTTAGAACCATTCTTTTCATGATCGAAAAACTTGCTAGCACCGTTACACTACATGTAGTGAATAGATCGTATATTAAGTATGCGCTAGAGTGCATGGAGCCAAAAGTCTTCAACTGATATGAAGCTATACTTTCTTAAATAAAAGAACAATTGAAAAAGGCAAAGGGAGGAAGGAAGAAAAATTTCAGTTATGGTTCGAACCTCATTTCATTTGCCTTAGAGCGGATTCCACTGATGCAGCCATAGTACTAGGTGTTTCTAATCCTAGAAATCTGAGGATGCAGAGATGGGTAGAACTAATGGGTAGGCATGTAGGCCAATCAACCATTGTGTTCTCTACTACGTTCTTCCCTTGGTTCAGGCGACAAGTTTTCGCCATTGATGAGTATGCATACGCAGGTGTTGATTTTCAAGGAGATCCAGATTTAGCTTTACCAGAAGGTGCTCAGTGGGGTGCAATAGGTTATAATGTTTTGACCATGTTTTTTGATTTTTCTAAGGTTTATACAATGTTTTTGTATTTTTAATGTTTTCCCAAGAAAAAAATAAATGTTTGATGTAATGCAGATGTTGGTCGAGTTCAATTGGTGGAGGAACCAGAGCATGTAGCAGATAAGCCAGCAGAGAGGGCTGTCGGGAGAGCAGTCCTTCAATATCTAGACATGGCTAAGACTCTGTTTGAGCTTCGACAACACATATAGGGGTTGACCTTCGAGATTCCGGATTGTCGGATCGAAGAGTTACCTATGCGAATAAAACACCACACTATAGGTGTTCCTAATCGCTGGATGCGGTTACTGCATAGGATAGCTAGATCTATAGCATGTTACCATGAACATCACTAGTTTACTTTTGACATGTTGCATGAATTTTGAGGTCAGATGACCAATGTGTTGGGTACAAATTTTTGTAAAAACCTATGACTATCTATCTATTTTATTTCGGTGTTTTCCTATGTTTATTGTGCAATCCTATTCAATTATGTGAATGTTTTCTTTACATGTGTTGCAAATGTCTGTCTCAAAATTGATTAGCCAAAGAATCAGTCAATGTGTTCAAATTTCTGGAAATGTGATGATATTGAATAAAATCAAAGTGTCTTTCCAAAATTCAAACTCTTAGGAAGAAACGATGCAGTGTTGGATTTATAACAATATAAACACTAGTAAGTTGTAATACTGCAAGTTGTGAGTCTAACCGTATGATAATGCAGTTAATACCAAATGAAATGGCATCAGATAGATGTTCAATCAACGTGCTATACTCAACAATATTGTTTGTCGATCTACCTATACAAATCCCTTGAAAACTCACTAACTCGCCGTTCGGAGCGAAAATGGCCCACGCTGCAGAGGATAGATTCTGTGTACTATGACTAGCACCATCAACAAATCCAACAAATGGTTCCAAATATTCAAACATTTTCGATGAAATGTAAAGTGGATTACTAACGTCAAGAAAAATATAAAAACAAACTAAGACAGTGAATGCAAATCAGTAGCATATGTTGGAAATACTAGGAGGGGGGGGGGGGTGAATCAATATTCCTTTCAATTAGAGCATTAATTAATCTTCAATTATTATCAGTGTTTGTACAATGATAAAAGCAAACAAGAGGAAAAAAAATGCACACAGTTTTTAAGGTGGAAACCCACTCTGGGACAAAAACCACCTAATTCTTTTCTAATAATTCTTTAATATTCAACTCCAATTGAAAATAAAGCTCCAACTTCCTAGAATATAGAAAAGCATTCTTCTCTAGCTCCCACTGGATGGACGCTCCAACGCTCAAGATTCTTCAGTAGTCAACTGAACGGATGCCCCAACACCCAATGAGCTACAACTCACCTTAGCACCAACCTACCACCCTATAGAATAATAAAAGAAGAATGGACTCCCGTATCAGGGAAAATGGTCCACTTTACAATGATATAGAATGAAGAAGAAGATATACTAGACCATAACCCCAACTTTGACACAACCACGTAATGATGATCCTAGACCTCCCAACACTACCTCTTTAACCCTTGGCAGATAGATACTAGTACAATTTGTACAATAATGTATTTACAATGACTAAGTATAATGATACCTTTACAATGATTGTATGCAGTGATGCCCACTTGAAGACTTCATATGATGAAATTCTTGCTGCTATTATGCACCTTGGTTGCTTCTCTTGTCATGCTACCCTCTGCTGCACCTTGCTTTGCTTTGCTGCCCTAGAAAGTCTGGTCCTTTGCAACCCTTGACAACACGTGATCTAGCTTTTTATTGCCTTCTGGGAGCTCGATATTGAATCTGGTGTATCTTTGTTATTTCAGATCCTCAATATCTGATTTTTGGTCCTGCAGTATTCCTCTGAATCTTTTTTCCAATGCCACAGGTCTGCCCCAATTTGGATTCTTCAAGAGAGATTTATACCCAATCTTTCACAATGCCCTAATTATGTACTGTTTCAGCAGAATGCACTTGTACGGCATGCCACGTGTTATGGTTTCTTCATTTGGCTCTGAAATTGATAGAGAAAAAAGTACAGACTATGCACTATCTTCAAATTTCTATGGAATTCCAATCTAATACTCAGAGAGAGAGAGTTATGACAAATTTACCAAGGTCACTTCTTTGAGATGAATTTCAAGAGCTTGAAAAAACCCTTACTTCCACAGATCATATCTCCAAAAATGTTGTGCACCTTGATCTGAAATTTTTATAACAGCTTCCTCAGGATTTTAGCTTCACCTCATAAAAATTTCAGCTTCTGAACCTTCGTATAAAAAAAGTTAGAGAGAAAATTCCACAGTGACCTGTTTTAGATAGCCAAATCCCTTGCCTGAGGAGGAAATGAGGATCGCAATTTATATAAATGCTTAGGTTGAGAAGGGCTTCAACAAGTGATGGTGGGAGGGATTTTAGGAGCTTAAAAAATATTAATTATGACTTTTCAATGACCCATGCCCCAACCCCATGGGGTTTTAGCCCACTAACTAGGGGTACAAACTTCAAACATGAATATCTCTCAAACCATGAAGAATTACATGGCGTGCCATATAGAAACGGAAACATCTCGACAAGAAGAAACTATAAAAAGAATTATTGACCCAGAATATATTAATTTGGTAGGTCAAAATTCCCATGCAATATTGGGTTAGCCCCTAGTGCTGCTTGGGTTGACATCAATGACAATCGCTGATCAACAATCTCCCCCTTTGGCATTGATGGCAACACAAGTAATCCCCCTGCGATCATGACACCTCTTCCTACAACATTCTCTCCCCCTTTGACATCAATGGAAAAGGGTAACTCCCCCTGAAACAAAACCATCCTGCAGACCTGTACACACTTCGAATCCCCCTGACACACAACCGTCCTGTAGACCTGTAATCTAATGAGAACTTGGGAGAATCCCAAGCTTTTGACAAAGATATTCAAATGCTTCACGAGGTAAAGGTTTAGTGAATATATCAGCAATTTGTTCTTTTGTACAAACATACTCAAGTTTGATATTATTTTTAGCAACTTGTTCTCTAACAAAATGATATTTGATCGGAATGTGTTTTTTTTTTGAATGCATGACAGGGTTCTTGGAGATGCCGAAGGCACTAGTGTTGTCACAGAATATGGGAATAGGATCACTAAATTGTACTTGAAGATCTTGCAAAGTTTGTTTCATCCAAAGGAATTGAGTACAACATGATGCTGCTACAATGTATTATGCTTCTGCTGTAGATAACGAGATTGAAGTTTGGTTTTTGCTCAACCATGATACGAGACAACCACCTAGATAGAATGCTGATCCACTAGTACTCTTACGATCATCAACGCTTCCTGCCTAATCTGCATCTATAAAGGCTTGAATAATGAGATTGTTACCCTTGGGATACCATAAGCCATATTCTTTTGTTCCATTTAGATATCGAAGAGTTCTTTTGATGACAATAATATGTGATTCTTTTGGTGCTTCTTGGAATCTTACTACTTGTCCAACTGCTTGCATAACATCTAGCTGAGAGGCTGTTACATATAGAAGACTAACAATCATAGATCTGTACAACCTCTGATCCACATCCTTAGGTGAGTCATCTATGCTCAATTTGCAACCTGTTACCATTGGAGTAAGGATAGGTTTGCAATCTTCCATTTTGAATTTCTTGAGAATTTCCTTGATGTACTTGGCTTGGCATATAAATATTCCTTTCTCTTGCTGAGATATTTGAAGCCCTAAGAAGTATGTCAGCTTACCAAGTAAAGACATCTCAAACTCACTTTGCATCTTTGTAGAAAATTTCTTACTTAGTCGATCATCATGGCTACCAAATATTATATCATCCACAAATACCTCAACGATTGTTAAATTATCTTTATCTATTTGTATATAAAGATTTCTATCAACAATACCTTTCTTTATACTTTTTTGACATAGATATCCATCAAGACAAGCATACCATGCTCTGGGAGCCTGCTTGAGACCATATAGAGCCTTCTTTAACCTACTGACATAGTCTTCTTTTTGTGATAGTAGAAAACCTTCAGGTTGTTTGATGTAAACTTCTTCTTCTAATTCTCCATTCAGAAATGCTGACTTAACATCCATTTGGTAGACTTTGATTTTTCTTGAACATGCATAGGTGAGAAACATTCGGATGGCTTCCATTCTGGCAACTGGTGCAAATGTTTCGTCGAAATCAATTCCTTCCACTTGTGCATAGCCTTTGCAAACCAATCTTGCTTTGTTTCTAGTAACCTACCCATCTTCATTCAATTTGTTCCTGAACACCCATTTAGTCCCAATGAAATTTTTATCTTTTGGTCATGGAACTAATTCCTAGGTGTTATTCTTCTCAATTTGATCCAATTCTTCATTCATAGCTGCTACCCAATGTTCATTTTGGCTAGCTTCCTCAAAACTACTAGGCTCAAAGGTTTCTAGAAAAGCAACGTGAGCTTGTTGTGATGAACGAAGCTGTCGACCTTCATTTATGTCACCAATGATTTGATTTGATGGATGGTTCTTTTGAATCCACTCTTTTGTTCTCCTTGGAGGAGCTTCTTGTTGTTGTTTTGGTATATCTTGATGATCATTGTTTACTTCTTCCTCGTTGATAGTTGCTTCTTGTTCTACAATTTTATCTGTGTCTTTTTCAGCCCCTGTCTCAAGTTTCAAAGATTCTAGATCCTCATCATTACTCGCTAGAACACCATCTTCGTCAAATGTAACATTTATGCTCTCCACTATTTGTTTTTGTCTTAGATTATAACATTTATAGGCCTTTCTTTTGCGTGAGTAACCAACAAAGATACCTTCATCAACACGTGATTCAAACTTACCCAAATTTTGATCTTCTCTTTTGATATAACATTTTCTTCCAAAGATTCTAAAATATTTTACATTAGCTAGTTTTCCTTTCCATAATTCATATGGAGTCTTGTTGCAATTATTTCTGAGAAGACTTCGGTTGATAATGAAGACTGCCATATCAATTGCTTGAACCCAGAATTTTTCATCCAATTTTGAGTCCTTCAACATTGTTCTACCCATTTCCTGTACGGTTCTGTTCTTTCTTTCAGCAACTCCATTTTGCTGAGGTGTTCGTGCTATTGAAAATTTCCTTTTTATTCCATTTTCGTCATAGTATTGCTGAAATAATTTGGAAGTGAATTCTCCACCATTATCTGATCTTAAACACTTTATTTTCAAATCAGTTTCATTTTCAACCAACTCGTAGATCTTAAAGCACTCAAATGCTTCAGATTTTTTCTTTAGGAAACTAACAACTGTTATCTTGGTATAGTCATCTATCATTAACATGAAATATAATTCTTCGTCTAAGCCTTTTGTTCTCACAAGACCACATAGATCATTATGTATCAATTCCAATGGATGTGATGCAAAGTTCTCTTTTGTTTTAAATTGGACTTTTGTGTGCTTGCTATGCCGACATGCCTCATATAGTGTGTTGGAAGGTTTTGAGATTTTTGGCATTTCTCATACTAATTCCTTTTTTCTTATCCTGACAATATTGTCAAAGTTTATGTGACCCATTCGTTTGTGCCATAACCAGCTTTCATCTTCTTTAGCTAGTAGACATGCTTTAGTTGCTTCATCTAGAACATATATGTCGTTTGGAGCTTGACTTGTTGTAGCCACAATTTTACCATACCCGCCTTTCCTGATTTCACATTTTGTGGGGTTGAATAGCATTGTGTGTCCTTGATCACACATTTTTCCAACACTGAGCGGATTGTGATTCATGTTTTCGACCAATAGAACATTCTTGGCTATAACATCTTTGCTTCTGAGAGTGATAGTACCTGATCCTATAACATTTGAAGATCCATGATTTCCAAAGGATATGGTTCCATCCTTCTTCTCTTTCAGAGATACAAATTTCTTTCTATCTCCAGTCATATGCGTTGAGAAACCGCTGTCAACATACCACACATCTTTAATTTTTTGAGCCTTGAGAGCGAGAGCACAATTATCAGTCTTCTTCTTCTTCCATGTTCGTTCATTCTATAGCTTCGAAGATTCTTCTGGAGGAATTTTCAAGTCTTCAGTCTCTGGCTATGTGTCCAAAGTTCTGACATTTGTAACATTCCATATTATTTCTTAAATGTTCAAATCTATTGATGTTTTGTTGAGCCCTGGGAGGTTCATATTTGAAGAATCTCTTGGAATTGTATTGGTTCCTAGGGTACGTGCGATATTCTATAGCTTTATGACCAAATTTTCCACATGAATAAAAATAGCCATGAAAAATATGTTGGTACCTGGATGAAAATCTTCATCGAGGAATCGTCTTCCAAGGATGTGCTTGCGAATCTTGTCCAATGAAGTATTCATGTATGTCAGATCTCATAGGTTCATTGTATTTTGTTGTAGAAGGTCCTGCTTCTTCTTCTTTGTAACCGAGGCCAGTTCTGTCATTGTAAGATTGTTGATTGTTGATGAGTTCTTCCAATGCCCTTGAGCTATTGGCATAGTTTTGGAAAGTTTTTACCTTCTTCACTTCCTTACGTAGCGAGACTACTTAGGCTTCTAATGCTTCCCTTTCTTGGTTGCTTTCTTCCAACTTCTTTCGAAGTGACTCTTCAATACATTTGTGTTCTTCAACCTCAATTTTGAGACCTTGAAATTTTTCTTCAAGAGTATTGGAATGAATCTTCTCAGCATTGAGCTCTTTTATAAGCTTGATTGCCTCCTCATAAAATTCTTCTATGGTCAACCCTTCTTCTTAATTGTTTTATACTTCTTGTTTATTGTGCTTGGCCATAAACAATACTTTCTCATTGGCTTCTTCTTTGCTGTCACTTTGTTCATCAGATGATGCGCTATCTTCTTTAGAGAGAAAGTTCCTTTTGGATCCTTTCTTTTTGCCTTGCTTGTTGAATTTATTAAAGCCTTTCTTTCCTTTTGAGTTTCCATCACTTTTGTTTGAAAATTTTGCTATGAAATGCCCAACCTCACCACAACCAAAACATATCAATGGAAGTTTACCTTTGAATTTTCCCTTACCAGGTTTTAAATTTCTCATAAAGTAAGCATATTCTTCATCTGAAAAACCTTCTCCATCATCTCCCTTTTCTTCACACTTGCAGGTGCATGTCATTTCGATTGAAGGTTGTTTGTCCTTATTGGTTTTCTTAGATGCAACAAACGCAGTTTCTAGATTTTAAGTACCCTTTTCTTCATCAAGTCTCATTTCATATGCTATGAGAACTCCATGTAATTATTCCTTGCCGAGTTTGCCCAGATTTGCACTGTATTCTAAGACCGATAACTTTGGGTTGAATCTCCCTGGTAATGTTCTAAGAATCTATAATAGTCTTCTCGTAAAATGGATCTCCCAATCCTTCCAGAGTATTGGTTATTTCATCAACGTATTGGAAGTATGCAGCAATGTTGCAATATTCTTTCATTCCGAGTTGCTCAAATTTTGCTCTATATATTTGAAGCTTTGCTTCTTTGACATTTGAGTCACCTTCATATATATTCTCAAGCTTATCCCATACATTTTTGGCGGTTTTACAACCCAACACCTTATGATAATCAGATTCAATAAGTCCACTGATAATAATATTCTTTGATTTTGCATCATTTACCAAATTATTCTTACCTTGTTCATCCGCAGTTGATGTATATCCATTTTGAACAGTGTCCCATACTTCGTAACCTTGCGCCAAGAGATATACCTCCATTCTTCCTTTCCAAAGTGCATAATTATTTTCATTGAATATAGGTACACCGTTCTTGGTATGCTCCATGACCTCCTTCCAACTGTTAAACTGCTATTGAAGGAACCAAGCTCTAATACCAATTGTTGGAAATACTGAGAAGGGGGGGTGAATTAGTATTCCTTTCAATTAGAGCATTAGTTAATATTCAATTATTATCAGTGTTTGTAAAATGATAAAAGAAAAAAAGAGGAACAAAAATGCACACAGTTTCTAAGGTGGAAACCCGCTACGGGACAAAAAACACCTAATGCTTTTCTAATAATTCTTTAATATTCAACTCCAATTGAAAAGAAAGCTCCAAATTCATAGAATCTAGAAAAGAATTCTTCTCCAGCTCCCACTGGATGGATGCTGCAATGCCCGAGATTCTTCAGTAGTCAACTGAACGGATGCCCCAACACCCAATGAGCTACAACTCACCCTAGCACCACCCTACCACCCTATAGAATAATAAAAGAAGAATGGACTCCCGTACTAGGGAAAATGGTCAACTTTACAATGATATAAAATGATGTAGAAGAAGAAGATATACTAGACCATAACCCCAACTTTGACACAACCACCTAATGATGATCCTATACCTCCCAACACTGCCTCTTCAACCCTTGGAAGATAGATACTAGTACAATTTGTATTTACAATGACTAAGTACAATGATACCTTTACAATGATTGTATGTAGTGTTGCCCACTTGAAGACTTCATATGATGAAATTCTTGTTACTGTTATGCACCTTGGTTGCTGCTCTTATCATGCTACTCTCTGCTGCACCTTGCTTTTCTTTGCTGCCGTAGAAAGTTTGGTCCTTTGCAACCCTTGACAACACATGATCTAGATTTTTCTTGCCTTCTAGGAGCTCGACATTGAATCTAGTGTATCTCTGTTTTTTTAGATCCACAATATCTGATTTTCGGTCCTATAGTATTCCTCTGAGTAATATTTCCAATGCCACAGGTCTCACCCAATTTAGATTCTTCAAGAGAGAGTTATACCCAATCTCTCACAATGCCCTAAATATGGACTGTTTCAGCAGAGCACACTTGTACGACATGCCACATGTCATAGTTTCTTTATTTGGCTCTAAAATTGATAGAGGAAAAATTACAAGCTGTGCACTCTCTGCCACTTTTTACGAAATTCCAATCCGATACTCAGAGTGAGAGTTATGATGAATTTACCAAGGTCACTTCTTTGAGATGAATTTCAGGAGCCTACAAAAACCATGACTTCCACAGATCATATCTCCAAAAATGTTGTGCACATTGATCTGAAATGTTTACAACAGCTTCCTTAGGTTTTTGGCTTCACCTCATAAAAATTTCAGCTTCTAAACCTTCGTAGAAAAAAAGTTAGAGTGCAAATGCCACGATGACCTGTTTTAGATAGCCAAATCCCTTGCCTAAGGAGGAAATGAGGATCACAATTTATATAAATGGTTAGGTTGAGAAGGGCTTCAACAAGTGAACGTGGGAGGGATTTTAGGAGCTTAAAAATATTAATTATGACTGTTCAATGACCCATTCCCCAACCTCATGGGGTTTTAGCCCACTAACTGGGGGTACAAACTTCAAACATGAATATCTCTCAAACCGTGAAAAATTACATGGCGTGCCATATATCAACAGAAAAATATCAACAAGAAGAAACCATAAAAAGAATTATTGACCCAGAATATATTAATTTGGTAGGTCAAAATTTCCATGCAATATTGGGTTAGCCCCTGTTGCTGCTTGGGTTGACATCAATGACAACCGCTGATCAACAACATATATATACAATATAATGCAAAAAATCACTACGCTCATGATTAAACATAGTAACGTTTTGTATACAACCCATTTCTAGGCTGTGCCAACAGAATTCCATCGTAATCTACCAAATCATAAGCACCCTTAGCAAGAACTCTTTTGAAAATATAGGGGCCATGCCATAATGGTTCAAATTTCCCTGTACCTATTACATCAACTTCTTGGTCATAAAGAAGGACCAAGTCGCCCTCTAGGAAAATGCGAGGCTGGAAATTTTTGTCGTATTGCACCTTTATACGTCTCTTATGCGCTTCGTTGGTCAATTGAGCTTCATGACGTGTTTCATCAATATGGATGAGGTTAAAAATATGTGCTTCTTCTTCTAATGTGTCAGGTAACAAGTCAATTGCGAGTTTTAGCGACGATATTTCACATTGGATTGGCAAGATAGCTTCCAGACCATACACCAATTGAAAAGGAGTAAATCCAGTTGCGTTTCTCAACGAGGTTCGGTACGCCCACAAGGCCGAGTACAGGATAAAATGCCAATTTCTTTTATGAACTCTCATCATTCGTTAAAGCATACGTTTAAGAATTTTGTTGATAGCCTCAACTTTTCCATTTGATTCTGGATAATAAGGAGTAGAATTATCATGTGACAATCCTAACTTGGCAGTCAATTCAGTCATCATGTTGTTGCGAAAATGCTTCCCATGATTTGTAACTATAGCCTACAGGACCCCAAACCATGCAATAACATGATTAAAGAAAAACAATGCAGCTGTTTGTCCTTTGTTGTTGAATGTAGGCATCGCTTTGACCCATTTGGTAAAGTAGTCTATTGCGACAATAATATAGCCATGCCCCCTGGATGAACGAGGGTTATAGGTCATGAAGTCAATGCCCCATTTCAAAAATGGTCCCACAGAGACAACAAGATGCATTGGCACTGGTGGTTTGCGGATTTTACGATAAAAAATGAGGCACACATGACAACTTCTGACCACGAGGATGCAGTCGCGAAATATGGTAGGCCAAAAGTAACCAGTGCGGAGTATCTTCTACGCAGTAGCATATCCAGATAAATGTCCACCATCAGCCCCAACATGGCAACCATTTAAAACTTTTTCGGCCTCCTCACGAGTGAGGCACCTTCTTAAAATAGTATCAACACCACGGTGATAGAGTGTATCACCGACGATCAGATAGTATTTGGCTTGGTATCAAATACGTCGCTGTTCAGAGCAAGAGGTATTAGGCTGAAAAGTTTGAGTTTGGAAATAAATTATGAAATATCCATACCAAGGATCAGATGATCCGATCAGAAACAGAGACTCATCAAGAATTGATGGTTCCGACGTAGTAGCAGTACTATCAGAGGGAAGGTCACAGAGAAGCTCAGCCAAAACTAAAGACTTCTTTGACTTGGATTTGATGAATTCCAAATCAAATTCCTGCAAAATGATGATCCATTTTAAATATTCCCCCCCCCCAGAAATTGATGTGATAAGATATAAGTCATGGGGTTGCAATCTGAAATGACAATGGTCTTTCAGAACAGGATATGGTGGTGAAATATTTGGACAACTTGAACATCTGCAAAAGAAAGGTTTTCTACGTACGAATATTCAACTTCCGTATCATTGAGATTACGACTCAAATAATAAATTGGATGTTCTATCCCATTTTATACTTGGACCAATACCATAGAAATGGTCGTGTCAGCTACGATGATATATAGGAAATAATCATTTTGATAATTAGGGGGATACATTAATGACGCTCGGACAAGAGTGTCCTTGACAACATCAAAATGATCTTGTGCAACTTGGTCCCAATGGAAGGGAACCCCATTTTTTAATAGTTGAGTAAATGCTTTAGACATTTCTGTGTAGTTGGGTATGAACCTCCTTAGGAAGTTAGCCTTTCCTTGAAGTTTCTATATCTGAAGTAAATTTGATGGTGCAGGAAAATCAAGAATGGCCTGGACCTTCAATGGGTCGATTTGAATTCCTTCTTTTGAGACTACGAATCCAAGAAAACGACCAGAACCAACACAAAACACACATTTATATGGATTGAGGCGTATTTTTTAGTGTCGGCAGTGTAAGAAGATGGCTCTCAAATGCATAAGGTGATCTGTCCGATTCCGTGAATGCGTAGGTAAATCATCTAGATAGGGTTGAGAAATGTGTTTGATGTCATTGAAAACATAATCCATTTCTCTCTGATAAATTTCCCCAGCGTTCTTTAAACCAAATGGTGGTTTCCTATATGTGAATGTGCCCCAAGGATAGATGAATGCTGTATTATGTTTATCCTCTGGGCGGATATTGATTTGATTGTAGCCAAAAAATCCATCCATGAATGAAAATATTTCACATCCAGCACAATCGTCAATAATATGGTCGATAAAGGGAGTAGGATAGTTGTCTTTTGGATAAGGAATGTTAACGTCCCGATAATCAATGCACACTTTGATGGTTCCTTGTTTTTCATGACAGGAACAATGTTGGAAACCCACTCATTTAGCGGAACAAGGTAAATGAAATCAGCACGCAAATTTTTTTCAACTTCTGCTTTGATGGAAGTGGCCTTCTTTGGATGAACAGGCCGAAGGCGTTGATGCACCAGTTTTACATCAGGATACCTGTTAATAGTGTGTTCAACGATACTAGTATTTATGCCTGGCATTTCCTTGTAAGACCAAGAAAATACGTCAAAAAATTCATGAAATAAAGAGCGATATGTTTCAAGTTCTGATGGAGAACAAGGCACACCGACATGAATATTTTCTACAACGCCAGGTTTGGTCGAAATATCGATAAAAATGGTTTCTTCAATATTTGACATATTTTGCTCGGAATCGATTGAATTAATAGGTAAATAATTCGAAAATAAATTTTTGATTGATTGGTGATATAGCTCACTAAGATAATTTTCTTCATAATCAAGAATATGGGAACGATGATGATAATTTTCCCATGGTTCTCCTTCTAACATCATGGCTTCCAAAATATTCTCATCTGTCAAGAAAGTTGAAGAAAAAAGATGATATGGAGTACCAAAATCTAAGGAACGATCAACCCAAAAAACTGGCGACGGATTTTGGATTCCCCACCCAAGCCAGATAGATTGATTGCTATGCCAACTCAATAGGGTTGGGCGGCAGAAACTCATCCAACGTAACAATTTCATAATCACCCGTACTCTCCCTTAAGCTAGATGGAGTGGAAGAGATCATGTAGCAGGTGTCTATACTTTCAATTTCTGCCGACGTCATAGGCGGTGGTAATGCAAAGGTTCCCATGAGAGTGGAATCCTTTAAGAGTCCTACACCAATGTTCTGAAGTGCTAGTTGGGGTGCGTGAAAAAACGGAACACTTCTAGTTACCTGTGAAGCGGAGGAAAATAAGGATAGCTGATTGATGACTGTAATGGCACCTTTATATGGAAAGGCGATCATTCTAACATATGTAGAAAAAATTCTAGTCATAGCATATACCCATGGCCTTCCAAGTAGAATATTATAGTCAAGGGGAATGTCAACAACCTCGACATCAACATTCACTGGTTTTCCCCCTACTTCAACATGCAAGTTATTAATAATACCGCAAGGCTTATATGTACGTCCATCAAAAGCCTTCAACGTCATTGATGATTGAGATAAGCATGGTGAGCCAAGTGACTTCCAACAATTTAGAGACATAATACAGGTAGATGCTCCCTTATCAATAATATTACGAAGAACAAGGTGATTGAGAACATTTACTTATATGGAGAATTCCAATTCTGCTGGTAGTTGCAACACATAGCCCATATGATTAAAGACGACAAGATTTGAATCAGTCGGATCAATTCCACCAATAGCCGAAAATAAAGCCCGTTTCTGGGAGGGAATTTTTTTTAATACCTCAAGAGCAGACATAGATGAAGGGGATTGAGCCAAATATTCAACTATATTATAATTTTGAGCAACACTTGCTCGAGGATTATATGTCGATTTGTGAATTACTCCCTTAGGTGGCTTAATTGTCACTTCAGGAATAACAGTAGGTGATACTGATTCTGTAGACGGATTTGTAGTTGAGGTAGTAGGTTGATCAGTGGCCTGACTACCATAACCTTTAGTACGTGTTGAGACCAAAATATTTTTTGAAGGTTTTGTGAAGAATAACATTAGTACTTTGGAACTAGAAGCTGGATCTGTAGCAACCAAATTTGTGTCCGGATTCAAAAATAGATTTGTCAGCATAGCTAACACATGTGAAGTATTAATGATTTTTGAGACTTCAGCGCGGTGAGGACAATCCTGAAAAAAGTTTTCCTCATTACAGATTATGCATGGATAACGAAGTTTCCTAAGTCCAGATAATTGATCATATGATATTTTCTGCAGGTTAGAAGTTTTCTTTTGCTTAGATTTCCCCTTTTTCTTACTTCCGGGTTGCTTATCACTTTTTCCCTTGTAAAATGACATGATATTAATTTGGGAAGAAGGTACAGGATCATATGCAGTAGTATGATGTGTGCTTGCAGTACCAATCAAGCCATCTCCTGCATGAGAGTCCTTTCATTGAGGAGGAACAATAAAATTAGATCACGACACATTAGGAATTTTTTCATAGAGCATGCCAGAATGTAAATTTGCGGTGGGGTTTCCTGAGCACATTTACCAACAGGGTTTCTAAACCATATCTATCGGTAGGATCAAACTCCATTGCATTATGGAAATATTCCTCTAGATTAATTTGCTTCAAATAGGTTTGAATCACTCTAGACATAAGGGGCTATTAATTCTGTTTAAGATGTTAAAGTTGACACTTTTAGAAATTCAAGGAAAGTTTACAAAGATCTCCTTAGAGATGGGAAAAGACAAGAGGGTGTAAGGATGATTTGAAGGCTCATGGATAGGACTGGATTGGATTGCAGCAGGAATAGATGAAATGAGCAAAGCCTATCGAGTGATTGCAGGCGTAATACTGGGTGATTGTGAGCGTGGCTGCTTTGGTTAATGTGATGAAAGAATCCTTATTCCAGCATCAAATGGACATTGAAGAAGAAATTAACACTTCGGTATAGGAAAAATCAAATCATATCTCAGATCTTCCTGACTCAGGTATATTTCATGGCTTTTCCCATGTAGGGGGGTCAACAAAGGAGCAGGACTTGGAGGATGATGACTGAGACTGAGGTCTGCTATCTTCTACATGTTATTGATATTTTTTAGCTTCCTCATTAATTTGTGGTTAGAAGTTTATTTATGAAAATATTCTTCAAGGGCATTTTTGTAATCTCAAAAAAATGACAGAAATAGATTTTTTTTTGAATGTTTTGAATTTTTTTTTTTCAAGTTATATAAAATGTTTAGTTGGTATTTAGGGAGCCCAGGGAAATTTCAGTTTAAATCCTAGACCTGTAGAGGAAATTAAAACATTTTTACTTACTAAACTGTTAAGCATTGCAATTTTCGTTGGAGGTCGAAATCAACTATGGACGGTGTTTGATCATGGATGTATAATTATAATTCTGATATCCAATATCTTACAATATATGCTTTTTTCTTCTCATTTAAGGAATGCATGCTCACAATAGTATTGCGTTGAGATTGATAAATGGGATATTTAAAACCATAAGAAGCATAAGCTACCCAAGCTGATTGAGTTTTAGGTTCCTTATAATCAATTGATATCTAAGCATAACATTTAGATTTGTATTGTGTGCATAAGTGAAAGGAAAGCATGAAAATTGAAATGGTTTGTTGATAGTGTTCTCGGTGATAGTTATAGAGGGTTCTGATTTCCCCATTATATGCGAGTCCTACCTTAGCGATAAACCTTACGTGCGAATGGTAAGTCTGGAACTAACATGCTAACTTGGCTTTTAAGTAATCGTGTCATTTCAGTAAGTAGAGATATAGAATAGAGCCATGCAAGGAGAAAGAGAAGACACTATTCTCCAAAAGCTGTGATGCATGAAATTGCTTATTTCAAATTTTAGCGCTTGTGTACTATATGGAATGTATTTTATATATGGCTTATAAAAGCACTGAAATATGTGGTGGAATTAAGTTTAAATGATATTTTTTTTTTGGGTGCAGATGAAAGAAAATTTTGACAAGGATTATAAAATTTGCACCAGACCATTTACAGTTTTCAGGTGGAGACCAGGCCGTGATGCAAGGTACAAGAAAATAGAGGTTTTCCAAACATGCTGTAAAGTAAAAAAGGTTTGTCAGGTGTGTCTGCTGGATCTTGAATATGGATTTCCAGTCCAAGTTCGAGATACAACCTTGGCCATTAACTCCAATGAGGCTATTCCAAGGACTGATGTTATAAGAGAGTATTTTGCTGAGGAACAAGATCGCAAGGTGCATTTTTCTATAGTTGTCAATCTCTGAATTCTATTTTATGTATGAAAATAAATGGTAGATTCCAAGTGTAACTATAGTCTCTAACATCATTTTATTTAATTATTTATCATAATATATATAACTTCATGTTTTATGTTGTTTTATAGAAGGATTCTCTATTTTTCAACTTCTACCTGTAGTTTTAGGCACATAAATAGAAATATTTAGGAGTCATTTTAGGAATTGTACTTATTTTTTCCAAGGAAAACCTTGTGGGAAACCCAAGGGAGGCTTCTTCACATTCATCGATGACACCCCTATTAAACCTTTCAGTGTAGACTAGTGTGCCTCACCCTAGAGGATTCAAAGCCGACACCTGCTGCCACTGAAGCCTTGAAGTCTATAAAAATTATTCATAGGCACTAAGCCAATAGACCAGTATTCATCAAAGCATTTGAACCTAGCTGGGGAAGATAACAACTATTTTTCCCAACCCCATTGAAGATAACCCTTTCTAGAAGTCCCCTTGCCATCTGCAGTTAGAATGTGACTAGGGTTTGTGGAAGAAGTTAGAATAGGATCTCTTATTCCTTGTTAGACTCAAGATCCTGTGACACTAAGTCTCATTCCAACGAGCAAATAGCTTGTCCCTTGACTTGTCCCATTAAAATGAGAAAATAGCTCATCCCTTGACCTGAATACATAATAAGTTCTTCTCCCCCTCCAAATAATCCACAATTTCTTCCTCCACCATTATATTCTCGTTCCATTGTCCATTATCAAATAAATACCATATCCTACACAACATATTTTTGTGAACGGTATGAAGTCCTTTACATGCAGATGTGCAAGTAGTGTAAGCCAAATTCTGGGAATTTTATGGAGTATTGGCTTGCTTTTATTTTAATCATATTATTCTGCAAAATGTCTTACAATGTAGATTAACAATCAGTGGTATGAGGATTGACAAGTATATCTAGTTCATTCATCCATTAAAAGTTGAAAATGAAAAGGGATTAGGAGAAAATTTCTTACATAAAAGTCATGTTCATTGTATGAATTTGCACAAGTAAATATGAATAGCAAAAGAAAGTTAATAAAAGGTTTAAGGTATGAGGATCATCCTGAGTTACTAGGGAACAAATACGGATCTGGATTATGGATCTACCAGAATTTTAAAAAGATAGGATCTGGATACTGTGGGGAAATGCCATGTATAAGAAAAAAAGTAAAAAGAAAAGATTACTCATCGTCTACTTGAAAAATATTGGAACTCTGAAGCTGTTGTAATGATGCTGCTGAAGTTGATGTGGGTGTGATTATTGCACACCTTCAGTATTTATTTTAATCTGGACTTCTGGTCCTAGTGGCCTTTAAGTCATTGATGGTACACCTTTAGTAGGTAGTTACAACTGACATTGATGGTTAATAGGTTGCCTTAGTGCTCCCATGTTTAGGGTTTGAGGGTAGCCAAGGAAACCTTGTGCATATGTATTTGAGGCATTTCCTCATTTGTTAACATCATATGATATAGTCTGAACACTATTAATTGATTATCTGCATTTCAAGGATATTCACTATTGTTATTCTGGTTTGTTCATATATGTGGAGACTACTATTCCTAAAGGGTTATTTGTTTTAACTTTATTAGTTAAAAAAAGTTTGTTTAATTGTGTTTGCTGGAAATCTATTTTTTTGAGGTAAATGCTTATCGTCTGTTGATACTGCAGAACAAAGCAAGAATAGCTAAATGGATTGATAATTAGTTAACTAGTTAATATTTGGTTAAATGTTAGCTCTCTTTATGTTAGCTTGCTCTTTTTGAGACAAACACTCATCGAATATGGATTTTGCAGTCTAGAGTAGGAATAGATTATGAATCATCATATGGAAATGTTCGTCCAAATGATACGATATTGAAGCTTCAAAGGACAACACCATATTACAGAAGAAACTGTGCTCATGTATGTAGTTTATATGTTCGTGGTGAGTGTAGTCATGGTGCTAAATGTCCATACTGACATGAGATGCCTATAACAGGGGAGCTTTCTTAGCATAATATAAAAGATCGATATTATGGGTAAGTATTATTGTCTAAATATTATTGATTTAGTTGATTCTTTTGTGAGTTGTAGTTATTGTGTGATATATTTTGAGGTGCAATCCATAATCATTTTTCGAAGTCTCGCATAACTCCCATTTACAAAATTCTAAGTGTGTTAATTTATGGAACCTTGTTGTTTTCATTGTTGCATGAGTCTTCATTCATGAGTATGCGTAGAACATATTTTCAAGAATAGACTCAAAATGGAATTTTGATTTTTCATCATATTGATGGCTTTTATGCGATTTTATTATTGATCCATTTTCTTCAATTAAACCCTATATGCTTTGGTTGCTGTAATTATCTAGTCTTCTCAATTCCAAGGCTCATGAAAGGAAAATTTATCATTAAAGTGGTGTTTTCTAGTTCCAAATAAACATTGTCAGTTAGATATGTACAATCTCTAAGAGGATTTAACAAAATTTAAAAGAAGTTTGAACAGATATATGCATTATTATGTATTTCTCATTACATCATTATGTTCTGATTGTTAATTTCTCAAATATAATTTTTCTACGAGGTTGAAGTATGAATATTTTTTCATGAAGAAAAAGAATGGGGGCTTTTATTGACCATGATTCAAAAAATTTCATTACATCCTTAAATTGTTGTCAATAGAGATAAATTCCTTCTTAATCTAATAGTTTTTAATGATTTATCTCTGAGCAGAGTAAATGATCTAGTTATAGCAAGGTTGTTGAATAAAGCTGGTGAGATTCCATCTCTTGTTCCTTTTGAAGATGAGAGTATAAAAACTCTGTATGTGGGCGGACATGATTCAAGGGTTACTGAAGCTGATCTTAAGGACAATTTCTATGCATATGGTGAAATTGAGTCTATCATACTTGTCTTTGAAAGAGCATGTGCATTTGTTACATATATAACCAGAGAAGGGGTTGAGAAAGAAGCAGAGAATTTGTGCAACAAGCTAGTTATAAAAGGCTTGAGATTAAAGTTGTTGTGGGGAAAGCCATAGGCTCCTAAACCAGAAGTTGAGCATCAAGGAGATGAAGCTGAAAACAATTATTAGTGGTATGCTTCCAAGAGCTTTTGTTCACAACAACAAAGCCAACAATAGCCATAGAATAGTCAGGAGAAACCTTCTCTAAATTACTTCAATATTCCTCCTCCGCCCCCACCATTAGAAAGGACATACTATCCATCCATGGATGCTCAAATAATGGGAGCTGTTTCTCCAATGCAAGAGCCTAGAAGCAGTAAAAAAGGCACAACAAATGAAGGGTAGGATCAAGGTCAACATTCTCAAAAGGCTCCACATGGGCCTCCAGATGGTTCCTACTATGGATCAAAACAGTCTCAAGAAGGTTAATATCATCACTATTACAGGCCTTCTTATGGACCACCATCACAATATCGATCAGCCCCACCACCGCCACTACCCCCACCTATTAGCACCTCTAGTATTAACATAAGCACTAATATTTGTTTCCTTATTTTAATGTATTTTATTTATTATGAAAGGTACGCCAACTTTCAACATGGGATGTATGTAATCACAGAGATTTAAAAGTGGTAATGGTTATACACTTGTATTTTTTTTCACTGTATTTGTAAAAGAGATGCTTGTATTATAAAAGACTACGACTTAAAACTTTTCTCCTAACTCGTTCAATTACTTACATCGATACATGCATACTCAACAGTTTTGTTCTTGGGTTAGAATTTCAAAGGACAAAGAACTTGGAATTTTATGGTCGACCTATTGATTCATTACTGCAATAGTATTGGAATTTTATGGTCGACCTGTTGATTATTTATTGCAATAGTGTTGTGATTATTTCTTATATTTGAAGTATGTGGTTTAGTGGAATTTGTATTGTTGTGGAACTCATATTTTTTCAGGTGTGTGTTGCAGGTCTTGAAATTTTTGCAAAATTGTTTTCGCCTCCTGAAGATAGGTTTTGAGAACCTAAGATTACAGGTCTCAAATTGTGTTGACCACTTTGTTGTGTCTATAGCCTTACAAATTTTGGGTTTTTTCTCTTGTACACATCTGGTGTGTTGGGGGTTCTGAGATTGCACCTCTCCAGAACCTCATGCTTGCAATCTTATAGTCTTGTGGCTAAAATCTCAACGAGCCTCAAATTTATTGTGACTTCACAAGGGGGTGTTCCAATTTACTTTATTCCACAACTTTCATGTTTCCCAAAAATGGAGGAGGATTTGTAGACCTTTCCTAGAAACTTTCTTGTGGTTTCACAAGGAGTGTTTTGAGTCCTTTCATCCTCACAACTTTCCAATTGCAGATCCTTTCAGTTCTACAAGATTCAATGAACTTGCACATGTAAAATTCTCTCATTTTGACATATATTATCCCCCTCCTATTTCAAGTTGATGGGTATTTTTTTTTCTTAGGTTTGTTGACGAATGTAAAATATACAATGGAGGAGGGCTTGTAAGCCTTTCTATCTCGCAACTTTCTTGTGATCTTACAATGAGGGTTTCAAATCCTTTTCTAACTTTTTTAGTTCATAGATTCTCACTTTTGCAAGTCTCCTAACTCCTTTCACAGCCAAATTTTCTCATTATGACTTATATGGCCTCTCACATTTCAAGTTGACGTGGAACATTTTGTTGATCTTCTTGATGAATGTAGAATATACTTGATTGCGGATTTTCTCCTTTCCTTACAGTTCAAATAAATCAATCTCACCTTTTATAGCTATTTTCCACACTTGATATTGTAAGAACGATTGCTGGTCTCATTCTAAATCTGCCACTTATGGGATGAAGATCTCCTGACTATATTTTTCATGTATCAAAGATGCTTTCAAGAACATCAATAAAACTACATTCACTAATATAAATTTCAAATCAAAGACATTTTCTCTGATGTTTTGTTGCATAGGAGGGATCCATATTTGAGAGGCTTCAATTTATTGTGTTTTCCTTAAAACATTAATTTTGATAGGTGTAATAAAATTTATCTTGTAATATACCTAGTTTATATTTTTTTTAACACATGGTGAATCGATAATTATTTAGATTAATCTAGGGCAGACCCAGGATCAATCCTCATGGTCTCCAATATAACAACAAGAGCATATTCAATAGCCTACAAGCGAAATATACCAGATATTTAAAATATAATTTATAGCCTATATATAATTAGTAATTACACTGAAGGTGTTCTCTTTATGGGATTGGCTGGGCAAACACTGTTCACCCCAGCCAATCCCTGTGCTCCACCACTGCTCCAAATTCGCCCTTCTATCCCGTCAAAATTTAACACTTGGAAAATCCTAGAACATCGCAAAGAATAGCCGTATGAATTTTCTACATCAAAACACCATCGGAAAAATCAGTTGCTGGAAAGTGTTAGGGAAACATAGGGAAAATAGTTATGGAAAACATAGGGCATCCTTCCATGACAATGCCTTTGGCTATGGGTCACTGTACCAAGGAGCATCCGTCTACGCTTTCTCCCCACCAACTCAATGAAATATTTTGATATCCCAAGCACAAGTACATAAGAACTCCCATAAGAACTCCCATGAATGCCAATCCTATGTCCAACCCTCCAGAGAGCAGATAGTATTCGATCAGTATGCCAAAATAGATCTGATCAAATTAGGAGATTAATGCAAAGAAAAACTCATGAATTTCTTTCCAAATAAAAAATATTTGATAGAGTTGAGAAGGTCGTTGTGTCAGGGTTGGTTTACTTCAAGAAATAAATTTGTATTCAGAGGAAGATTCCTATACACAGTGACCAAAAAAATTTGGAAATTAGTAAAAATCTACTGGAGCGATCTATGCTATTCAATTTCAGATCAAAGGCCCATTACAATATTCTATTGAATTTTAGATCAAGAGCCCATTAAAATAATCTATTTAATGGTAGCAAGGTACTTGGATTTCATGGTAATTTTCAGCAAGGAGATTTTTTAGAGGTATTTTGTGAATTGGGTTTCAAAGTTATCATAATTTGCTGGTATTTTTTCAATTGGTTTCAAATTTATTGTAAGTTACATGCATTTCGTGAATTGTATTTCAGAGTTCTTGGGTATTTATGGCTCCCAAAAAACAAGAACCATCAGAGCTTGTAGTGATGTCCAGGCCAATGGGTCAATCTGAAGACAATTGGGCGAGGATAAATGACCAGGGAATGAGCATTACTGCTTCTGGAATCGCCATGAGACAAGACGTTGAAGAAAAACATATAACCACGGCTGATCGTGAGCTTATGGAGCACTATCCCTTGAACAGAGCTCAAATAATAGAGAATAGCAAAGGGAAGCTCTATCTCCAGCTAAAAAATGGTCCTGTGAAGCCCATTGTCAGGGAGACATCATGGCCCACTGTAGGGGTTTTACAGCTTCCCCATGATGATGAAAAACATTCGTTGAGCCTTGCATTGCATCAGATTATGTGAAGCAAGCTCAATGATCCATTCCTTAACGAGAAAAAGATGGAAAATCCTCCTCTTGTTGTCTTAGAAGTTAATTTTTACAAGGAATCATCTTCAGGGCCACGAACAATCGTTGTGACTAGAGTTCACAGTGGTGATTCGTACAGGCATTCTTGTCTCCTTATAGCGAAGCATTTTGTCAGTGCCCTGAATGCAGTTGTTGAAGGAAGAGAGCCAGAGTTTCCTGATGGCCCTGGAAGGCATGAACTGCTGGCTTCAATGGAGGATTTGATACCCAAAGGAAAAGCAAACAAGGGTTTCTTTACAAAGGTCCTTGATGCTATAGGATATGCTCTGGACTCCAAGAAGTACTCTCTGTTACCTTTCAATCCAGAGTTCACCAAAATGTCCATCAAGGCTGGGTTTATGTATGATGTTATTACATATAGACCTGGAAGAGAAGGTAATCCATCTGTAAAAATTTTCTTGGCTATTGTGTTCATTGCTCCTTTTGATGTTTTGATATTTTACTGCGTTTGTCTCTCTATTTCTTCTCTTCTTGACGATGTTATTGTTTTACAACTTCTCTGAATCTATTTAGTATTTATTCACCAGATTTCACCCAAGACTTAACACTTGGTCCCATCCATTAGTCTGCTTAAGCAAGCGATCTGGATTTTGAATCTAGGTTGGGTATAAATCACTCCCACCTCACAGACCCCTTTAAGGTTGCATTTGTTTTTGACCTAAAGAGCAAGTTAGCTATCAAATTTTCATTCATTTCTCTCATAACACAGAAATATAAAATTATTCTGTATCAATTGAGCTTATGCTTTGCTTGGAAGACAATAGGGCATGGGAGAAGGGTTGTTTGAGTGATTCACCTGTAGTGATTCACAAATTATTTTGTATGAATTTTATGCAACTTAAAGGTTTTTCTAATATGTTCCTTCCCACACTCCACCTCAAGCAATATAGATAGTGTATCACATTGTTGAATTTTCTTCTTGATCATGTTATATTAGTAGATCCATTGAAATCATAAACAGATAAACCTTGATGATTGAAAATTTGTGACCACCCAATGTAGATCTTCCAAGCCAAATTGAGAACGATGTAGATCTCCCCAACCAAATTGAAAATGATGGTGCTTACTTAAGATCTATTTATTAAGTAGTGGAATTCCATTTTTAAGATTTGTTTAGGTTTAAATAAGTATGCTTATCGCAGGTCTCCTCTGAGATCCTCTACCTAGACCTCCAAAAGAATGAGGTTTATGGGTTTCCTCAAATTTTATATATCAAATTAATGGGAAATCAATGAGATCTGGAAAATGTAAATTGACATTGGTTGGGACCTGAAGAAATTGAGATTGGTCAGGGCTAACTTATTTTGCATTGGGGTTTAATACATTCTTAAAGAAAATTTTGAGTGTAACTGGTGAGTCATACCTCTCAATTTGATCAGGTCAGTTATTCATGGTTGCTGGACCATCAACTTGTGCCAGAAAACATCTCTTTAGATGAAGGTAACAAATAAAATGGCATATTCAGCAGCAACCCTTTTACCATAAAAGGCCCCTGGTAATCGTGCCTCTCCACATAAAATGCTTAACTATTTAGAAAAAACCACACAAGGACCATCTGTAAGATAGGAGCGATGCAACCTGTCCTCCACCACTAAAACTGATCAGAAGAGCTATACAATTGAAGTATAGAAAGTATCCCACAAAAATTGGATTGTTTCCCTCTATTTGAAAGCAAAGTCAATTTACCCACTTCTATGACAAGTGAGATGCCTTTACAAATTATTTCCTTTTCAATCCTTGGAACAATGGCTCTATAATAGAGAGATTTTATTTCAGTCATTAAAAAAACTTTGTTTTCTTTTTTGACTACCATATTAAAAATGTGAAGTCTTTTTTCATCCTGTGTATGAAGTTATTTTTCACTTTCTATCCTTGAATTCCTCATATGCATGGACTCAACCATGAAGAAATGCCTTTCCATGATAGGGGCTGGTGCTTTTTTCTTTGTAGGCGAGTGAGAGAATACATCACATGTTGCAGCTCTGGCCTGTGCACACTTAAGAAAAGCTGCAAACATCAAAGAAATGAAAGAGAAGAAATTGAACCAGTTTTTCTTCACAGGGTAACATCACAACCATACCATAGTTTTGGTCACCTTGAATCCTGTACATCTTATTTTCATAGTGTGAATGCCCATTGCATGGAAAAAAAAACTTATGTGTACATGGTAGTGTGCTGGACTGTAGACCTCACTTTGAGCCTCAACTACCAGAAACTGTCCTGGGAAACTACTCAGCAGGGATATTCTAGGGAACTCAAGTGAAGGATGATATATCCTTCTAGGATATGGCACACTTAATATAAAAAAAAACACAGAAGGAAATGAGTAAACATAAGCACTTTTCCGAGCTACCAGTGCTAGCCATACTTGTTCGACAGGTGATAACTAGGCTTCCCTTAATTTGAAAGTTGACAATGTTGTTTTTTCAAGAGATTTTCAATATTTATTTTTATCACTCTTAATAGATCAGGGATTAAGAGGTATTTATGCTTTTTGTCACTCTTAATAGATCTGGGGCTAAGAGGGATTTATGCTTTTTGTCACTCTTAATAGACCAGGGGCTAAGAGGGATTTAAGATTTTTGTCACTCTTAATATATCAGGGGCTAAGAGGGATTTATGCTTGTCAATATTTTCCATTGAGTCATACTGGTGAATGAATGTGAATGCAGTTTATGCTAGTCAATATTTTGGATTGTCATACTGGTGAATGAATGTGAATGTAGTTGATCAAACATCCTAGTCTAGCTCCAAGCTCCTCTAAGAGATCTGGGTTGTTTACAATGTTCTTTGGAGAGCCAACACATACACAGTGGAAGAATGCAGAATCTCTGAATGTGGCTAGCATCTTAGGGCCTCTGGAAAGTATGCATGCTGTGGGTCCTTGCTTCTGTGCATGTGAGTCTATGATTGAAGGGCCAGATGGGCCAGAGCTATGCATTTCTTTTACATTCACTACCCCTGTGTATAGAAAAGATCAAATGCACTCCTTTTCCACCTCTAATCCTGAATTGTTGTCCTTGGATTCTTCAGAACCTTGTTGAAATGTCTGTGACTTTTCCCAAAATCAAAAAATAATGACATGGGTACCTTGCCGAAAGCCCCTCTATCATCAAGGGGATATGTCTACAGGTTAATGGTTTTGAGTTCCAGTTTGATCAGAATTATTAGTAATTATTCCATTGGATCATGTTCATGTCAATTCTAAGTATACAACCCGCCCATCTCTTAAGTATGTTGCCCATCTTATGTCGTGTTTCTGCGTCTCCGATCGTTGGTGATCAAGAGTTTATATACAAATAGATGTGTTTTTGGTATAGTTGAGGACAATTTGGCCTTTTATTTGTTTTGGCATGAAGAGTTTAGAACCTCCCCAACATTCCTCACAACAATATTAAGTTGACTAACACAAATAGCGAAGAGTAAGGAAAAGAAACTCTCAATGAAACATCTGAAGGATTTATCCATTTTATGTGCTTTGAATGCCATAAGCCATGCATATAAATCATTTTGATGGGATAATCTAAAAAACAAGGCATTTGCATGTAGTAAAATAAACTAAATTACCGAAGAAAGTTGATAGTTTTGGAATATTGAGAAAGATGATAGATTTGGAATATTGAGAAAGCTATGGTAATAGAGTGTGTAAGAATTTAAATCTTGGAAGTTAATTACATTCAATAAAATGTAGGTAAACATATTTTTTAATAATGTAAATATTCATAATAATAATAATAATAATAATAATAATAATAATTATTTTGGGTAAAATGAAAGTAATTTAATAACTTTAGTCACAACTTTTTATTAAACAATAAAGATAAAGAATGATTTTAATTAAACTTTGTTTGGAGCATTTAAGTTTATGCATTTCCATTAAGTTTAATGAGAATGAAAAATATATTTTTTATTAAATTTTGAACATAAATATATAATTAAAAAATATTAAATTTTAAACATATTTAATATTAATAAAACAACTTTAAAAATAAGCATGTTTTCTAATATAAATTTTAATGAAAACGATTTTTTTTTTTTTTTTAATAATTATATTTTAAACATACAAATATGATAATTATTTTTTATTAAATTTTAAACATATATATGATAATTATTTTTAATTAAATTTTAAACATAGATTTAATATTAATAATAAAAAATTCTAAAAATGATTTTTTTTTTTTTTTCTAATATAAACATGTCTTAGATATCATTTTTGGGATTCAACTCCGTTAAGCAAGTCATTCATGTATAATCATTTCCATGAGAGGTAGTCGTAACTAACTAATTTCTCATGATTTTTGAATAGTCCACTTAGCACTCATTGCGTCTGGTGATGCTCATAGGGGTGAAGAAGTGAGATTGAAACTAGTGAAATGAATCACATAGCGTCAATCATCGCTTTCAGTGTTTCCTGATTTTCCCAGTTCTTTAATTCCTTCAGTGTTCCTTTGCACCTTTAGGAGAAATTTCTAGTATATACATTATCAATTATTGTTAATTAAACCCAAAGGTCAGACGTCACCAACCTCTTCAAAATATCTTCTTCCCATCATGGAGAAAAATTTGTTCAAAATATTAAGCCTTGAAACCAATAAACTTTATAGGCATTTGGGTGCAGTGTACATTTCAAAATTGACTTCTAAAATATTCAACACTATCTCCATCTATAATTAGGGCATTATTAACCCTTGATTTTCCCCTTAGAAATTTAGAGGGTCAAGGACTTGTCTATCAATTGGAGATTTAACTGAGTTGGAGGTTCATAGATTGATACATATATAGGTCGGGGAAGGTTCCTAGGATGATTAATCACATGATTGATTCAATGATGATTGAGACCCATTTTTTTGCATAGTTTTGAGAGTGTTGCTATATTTAGCAAGTTCCATGGTTTCTAGGGGAGGGAGTGATTCAATGATGATTGAGACACATTTTTTTGCATAGTTTTGAAAGTGCTGCTATATTTAGCAAGTTCCCTGGTTTCTAGGAGAGGGAGTTCTAGGGATAGTGCAATAGTATGGATCACATATTTGGAGTCCTTATGAGCTTGGGATTCTGGTGAGGTCTTTCTGGGAAACATGCATGGAACTTATTATTTTTAGCAGAATGTGTCCAGAGGCTCGCATGTCATAGATAATGATATATTTAGAATCCTTGTGATATTTGAAGTTCTATGAACTACTTTAGAGTGACATGAAAGTACTTGTTATTTTTAGTAGTGTGTGCATGTTGATTTTGATTGTGAATTTGTATTCCTTCTGAAAGATGAATCCAATGAGTATACATACACGCAATTTTGAGAATTTTCTATTTTTAGAAGTGCTTGCATGTTAGGTCTAATTATACATTCAAGTTTCCCACAACGTTCTATATCCAATGGTGTCATTCTCATCCAAATCCGAGAAATTTATATTTGTAGTAGTTAGAGCCAGGCACCAGTTATTATTATTCAGAATCCAGATTTCCCACTGAGTTCTGAGTGTAATGGTGGTGGTTTTGTCCAATTCCGAGAAATTTCTATTTTTGGCAGTATCGACGTTGTAGTGCTGACAACAAATTTGGGTTCCCCATCATATTTTGAGACTAATGAGTGTAATATTGTGGAAATGCGGACATGGTACTATTTTTAGCAGTGTTTGATTTTAGGCATGGCTATTTTTAGGAGCATGAGCTAATGAGGGGTGGACATCTGGCAACAATTGAATGAGTCATTAGTGACATGGCACTTGAGAAAAATTATTTTCCCTCCAAATGTTTTTTACCTTTCCTAAAATCTCTCCTAATTTATTTCAACTCGTTCCCCTAATTTTTCTCCAATATCTTAGATTTTCCTATTTTTCCTCCACAAATTTAATCTCCTAACTTAAGTGTAAAAAAAGGAAAAAAAGAAAATAAAAAAGGGAACAACGTTTTTAACCAAACTCTATTGCAGTGACGCTACTATAGGGGAAGAAAATAGTTTGGTGCCAGGATGATGTAAAGCTCAATGCTTATTCTTCTGATTAGAGTGTCATCTTCTTTGAAACTTTGTTTTGGTATATTTTCGTTCCCACTCCACACTTTACTTTGAAATTCTAAGTAGACCATCACATGGATTTGTAATTATATCATGCATCTCATATCCCCCCCCTTTTTTAATACATGAGAAATATATTTATATTCCATATGAGGAATATACATATTTCAGTCCTCGAGGGATTTCTTAGACAATAAGGCTCATAGCCATTACAAGAAATACTCATTATGAGTAAGATTTTATAATTCAGTGAAATATTCGCCATGATTTTACAGATAATATAATTTGGTGAGAGATTCGCCATGATTTTACAAGATAATATAATCTGGTGAGAGATTCGCCAAAATTTTTATATATACATATTATATTATTGATAAAATCGCCTTTCATCTTTACATGTATCATGGGGTTTTTCCCATTTATTATAAATGTAAATTCAGGGGGGTTCTTAAAATTTACTATGCATATCGTATGGGTAACTGGAAGTGAGTAAAAAATACAGTAGCTAGGGCAGTAAAATTATCAAAAGAAGCTCTAGGTAACTCAGTATACCATTTTGTAGCCAAACCAGTGAGCATACGCTGGAAAAGACGTAGTCGAACATAATCGTCATTTATGGAGTTTGATGAACACCATAAATGATAAGTCATAACATGAGTCAATGGGTCTTCCCCATGGTTTCCATTGAACTTAGGAATATCTGAGGGTAATTTGTGAGGTATCAACAACCACCAAGGAGAAAAGTTGTTTGGATCATTGGTTAACCGATTTAAATTTTGTACCTCTAAAGTTGCAACAAAGGGCAACTGTCGATTAAGGTCAGGTTAAGCATAGCCAGGGTATGATGGAATTGCTTGAGCAATCAGACTTTGAGCACCATCATAAGGAATCTACTGCTGGTAACCTAGATAGGGGTTATTTTGATAAGCAAATGCTTGAGGATTCTGTTGACCAAAACCTAGATATGGTACTTGTTGAAATGAAGGTTGAGGCATTTGTGCCTGAGGCTGCCAAGGGGTCTGTCCACCAATGTTATAATCCAAATTAGAATAAGTTGGATTTGGTTAAGGATATGTATAACCTGGTTGTGGCTGTGACATTCCATAAAATGGTAAACCAACTTGTGAATAAATGATTCCAAGTACAGGTTGTTGTTGTAAATTAACTGGAGGATTTGGAGTCTGTGGGCCCAATGCTTGAGGGTATTGAGTTGAAGGACTTGCCTGAAACGGTTGTTGTACAACATTTTGATTCTGTAACTAGGGTAAATATGTATTAACAAGTGGGAATGATGTGGGTGTAACAGGTTGAACTAGTTGATACGAGTGTACAACCATTTGTGGTTGGATAGGTAGAGTGGGATGACATTGAGAAACATTCATTCTGGCATTAGGTTGACAAAAAAGTGACAGAGTACTGTCAAAGTGGGTGACTAAAGGTTGCCTCTTAGCACGAGGAGGATAATAAGACGGAAAATATTGTTCTCCAAATGCTGGGAGTCCAATTGATATGGTACTGGATGGAATAGACCCAGAAGGACCATCTTGATATTTCCCTATTGATGTGTATAAAGAATCAAGCCTTTCAATAATCACTATAAGTTTACAAGTTAGAATACTGGACGATGACATTGATTAAGTCCATGGGTTTGAAGATGCACCAGAGAAAATTCTAGATAAAGATTTATAACCTGATAGGACCATAGGGTCACCATGAAAATATGACTTTGGTGAAGTTGTAAACATCGACGCGGTAGTGAGGGTAGGTATTGACGTAATTGGAATAGATGGCTGAACCGAAGATGTTGGTTCAGGCATGGTTACTTTAACAAGAGTATACCCTTTTGAATCGATGAGATTTCGAATAGGAACAGGATCAACAAAAACAGAGGGTGGTGATTGAGGGAAATACTCTTACATGTAAAGATCCTCCCCAAAATGGGTTGGAGTTAAAAGTGTCTAGTCTTGTGGGATTTCTTCAATCGAAATTAAACCAGGTGGAAGTATTTCACCGTCAGGCCCAAAGTATATTTCAGGAGGTTGAATTTGTGATATGGGAGACTCAGTGGCTACAATAGAATGTGGGATGACCAATTTAGGAACAAATTTCAGTAGTTCGACTTCAGGATGCAGATGTTCTGGGAAAAATGAGACAGGATCTGGATCAACTTTCGGTTGAACAACGTTGGGTTCAGGAGGTATGGTGTCACTGATTGGATGGATCGTGACCACGGGTAGTTGTGAGGGATCCATCTCGACAAAAGTAGATGAACCAGGATGTTCAGAAACAACTTGTGCCAACTCTGGTATATGGAAAGATGATGCTTCACTAGAGGTACTGATAGTACTGGTTTTGGTAGAGTGATGTCGCCTTTGCCAACCAGGAGTAAATTCTGGTGGTAAAGGTGGTTTGAATGATAATCTAAATGAATGATGGGGAAAAGGATTTTGTTCTTCCATGATTACTGATTTATTTTAACCAAAAAAAAGAAACAAAATAAAAGTGTAATACTAGGCAAAAAGGTTTACCAAGAAACTGTGAACTGCAAAATACCTTCTGGCGAACCAAGAAGTACGGGAAGGCAATCTTCTCGAATGTTTTGTTTAGTGTATCAAAATTTACAAGGTGGCCAACTCGGTTCACTATGGATGGATAGCAACCTAAAGTTGTCCTCCCAAATGTACTCGAAGGTACGTGGAGGCCCAAGTCCGTATTAGCACTGTCTAATGCGAAACTGCACAGTGAGAGCACCCCTTTATACTTTTCGTACTGTAACACCTTCCGACATACCTAAAAGTAAGTGGATGAGCTACAAATACTTACGTACATAGAGTGAGGTATCACACTCGGAATGTATCGCACACAATTAATGACAGCTACTATGTTTTACGACATCGGAACACATCTCTAGCCTAGACCTTCTAAATGTTATCGTTATGGTTCCAATACTTTGTTAGGTAAATTGAGATAAATTTTAAGTTGAACTTGTTTATCAATTTGCCTTTCAAGGTTCACCGTGATGATGTATTGGAAATTCCAAAAATGAAAAATAAAATGATAAGAAATCTTTTCACTTTTAGTTTTTCAATGAAAATCCTAGCTACTAGAGAGAAAGAGCAATCAATTTGAGAGAAAAAAATCAAAGAGCACAAACTAAAATGCAGATTTCCTAATTGTTCCTATGCAAAACAAAGAATCCACTACATGAAAATGCAAGTTTTTCTTTTCAGCCCCTTTAATGTAAATGAAAAAAAGGAAACTAAGTGCATCAAATGAATAAAAACAAATGCCTTATACTTTGAGAAATGAGGAATTTGAACAACACTTTCTCTTTTATAGGAAAAATGAAGAATATAACTACAATTTCTCCTATAGGAAATGGAGAATTTAACGAAAATTTCATTTTCAAAAGTAAATGGATCTAATGCAGTAATGAAAATAGTTTGAAATTAATTCGTCAATGATAAAGAAAAACACTTTAAATAAACATTGAACAAAATTTTATTTCAAAGGAGGAAGAGGTAGATAAATTTACTAGTCAATATGAGGCATCAGGCTCTTTAAAACACAACAAAAAACAAACTGAAAGCAAATGCAATGACAAAATCAATCGAATTTTATTAACTATAGGGAGCAACACAGTCTCTAAGGGGAGACAGTACGTTGCAACCAATCCCTGAGAGGGAGACAGTGCTATGCAAAGCACTGTGTCCTGTTCAACAGTGCGTTGGGCACAACAGAAAACAAAAAACTCAACTGTTTAACACACTTCTAATGAAAATTTTGATTTCAAAAAGCCTAATATTTCATAGTAAATGCTACTGGGTGAATAAACAGAGACAAACAGAGGAAAATGCACCAAGGATGAAGGGTAAATTGCCTAGTGGAGTCGCCAATTTGTTATGTGGAATTATGGATTACAGATAAAACATTCTTCCCTAGATGTGGTGCTCATCTAGAACAACAGATTAAAGAATTTGCAGGTACTTTTCCTAACAGTAAATAGACACACATAATAGATCAAGAAACTTACTTGGAGTCCAAGCACTTCCAATTCTCCTTCTGTCGCTCTTGCTGTAGCTTCAAATCCAAGCTAGATCGCCAAAATATTTCCTACAAGAATGAACACTAAACAATAAAGAGATAGCAATATACAGATGCCTATTCAAGTTATTCTGTTAAATCAATGAAACATGAACCATATACATCAGATAAGAATTCATAATATGAAAGAAAAAAGCTTATACAGATACATATGTGGGAAAGTAAGCAGCAATATTTATTAATGGATAGAAGGGGAGGTTACAAACTAGTGATTGATTTGATGCCACCATCTCCAGCAACATCCCAGCCTAATCACAATGCACATCTCTCCAGTAGCATGTCACTCAAATCAACTCCTCAATTGAAATTCCACCATCATTTCTCTACTCAAATTCTTCCTTTGCAAGAACTAGGATCTGTGCTCAATTTATAGAGGAGCTGAAGGTAGATTTACAATCAATGAATTTCTAATAATAGGAAAGACATGTTCCCAATCTCAGAGGTATCAAATGGACACATGGATTCGAAGTTTGACACATATGCACTCTTCTAGAAGGCATTGGCCAAGTGGAGATTCCAGAACAATGAGAATTTCACTCCCAATTGACCAACACACCCTTTAGTGTCGGGAAGTGCTTTGTAAAGCACCTTTGAATGGAGGTACCTACATATGCAATACACTTAGCCCCTTGAGAGATTGCGTTGGTGAGCTCATAGGTGATTTATTATGTACTTCAAATCTTGGAAATCTTGCAAATGGAATTCATGGATGATTTGTCTTGTTCTTTGTCTTAGGGCATGTAGCAACTAAAATTATAGGGAATGACATATCCTATTCATAGGTTTTGGGGATGATGTCTAGATTAGCCAGGTCATTGGGAATGGTGCCAAGATTGACCTATAATAGATATGAATATGAATAAAAATTCTATGCAACAAAAATGTAGGTATTTTAGCTCAAAGACAACTCCATTCCAAGAGGTCTAATGCTTTGGAGGAGATTTTTGATCAAGATGATGTTGCACACAAACTGACCATGCTACCAACAAAAGTTGGAGGAGAAGAACTCAAACTTGACACTCTGAAAAAGCCAAAGATGGTCAAGGTTTCAAAATAATTTAGCTCATAAATGAAAGGTAAATAAACATCCCTCATGTATCAATATGCTGATGTATTTTCTTGGGAATATTCTGATCTGAAATTGTATGATAAGAGCATAATCCAACATACAATTCCCTTAAAGCTAGATCAGAAGCCTTTCTGCCAGAAGTTAAGGAGAATGAATCCCAAGTTGCTTCCCTCCATTCAAAAAGAGTTAAGCAGATTATTTACCACTAGTATTATAGTTCCACTTCACTTTTCAAATTGGATATATTTGGCGCCAGTAAGGAAGAAGACAAGAGAGATACATTTGTGTATAGATTTCCGAAATTTGAATAAAGTGTCGCTGAAAGATAATTACCGATTGGAAAATATGGAAATAGTTTGCAAGGGTAGTTATATCTTCCAAACTTTCATTACTAGACAGATACTATGGGTACAACCACATTTTAGTCCACCCAGATGATCAGGAAAAGACAAATTTTACAACACCATGGGGTACCTTCATGAATGCCAAAATGCCCTTCAGATTGAAGAATGTAGGGGCTACTTTTCAGCGAGCAATGGATATTTTTTATGCGAATTAAAAGGATGTATTTTTGGTCATCTATCTTCATGTCACCACTCTTTTTTCCAAGACAGATGAGCAACCCTTACAACACTTGAATTTTTTTCAGATATGCAGAAAGTTTGGCATATCGATGAACCCAGGAAGAGCCTTTTTTCTATGGAAGAAGGTAAATTGCTGGGCCATATCATATCAAAATGTGGTATTTAGATAGATCCTTCAAGGATTGAAGCAATTATGACCTTGGAATATCCTAGGAGCAAGAAGTAAATACATTCATTCAATGGAAAAATCAAAATTTTAAGAATGTTTGTTCCCAATCTTGTTGAAAATTTGAGGCAAATTACTGACATGATGAAGAAATATAGTCAAGTAAAATGGTTTGAAGAGGTAAAAAAGTCATTCAATCCATTAAATTGGCTTTATATCATGCTCTTATTCTAATTATTCTAGATTACACACTTAATTTCATTATTTTTTCATTTTCTTCGGAGCATACTCTAGCTGCTGCCCTTGTGAAAAAGAAAAATTAGAACATAGAGAAGCCCATCGCCTTCTTCAGTAGAACCATAAGAGACATAGCCTTGAAGTACAATATCATTGAGAAATAGGCCTTGGCATTAGTCAAAGCATTGAAGGAATTTTAGGTCTATATTTTCCACGCTCATGTCATTGCATATGTCCCAAACACTGCTGTCAAAGATGTGCTCACGCAGAATGATCCTGAAGGGTGGTGTGGAAAATGGATCGTTGTTGATGAAGGGACAAGGCCTGGCTAAGCTTATGGCAGACTCAAATCTACATGCTTTGGACATTAATTTTATTGTTGCATTATCTAAGGAGCAAGAGGCTGAAGTATTACCTTAGGTATCTGAAATTTTTTCTTCATCACCATGGTATGCTGATATTGTTCATGTTTTGCAACACTTGAATCCTCCTGCGAGCTTGCCTAGTAATAAAGCTATATCTTTGAATTTGAAATCTCTCAAGTATTGCATCCTTAAAAATGTCTTGTATTGGAAATATCTGGGTGGATTATTGCTAAATTGTTTGGTTGAAGGAGAAGTTGAAAAAATGACGAGTGAATTTCATAAGGGTGATTGTGGCGGTCATATTTATTAGAAGACTACATCAAATAAGATCTTGAGGGCGGGTTTCTATTGGCCAAGTATATTTTTTGATGTTTATGAAACAGTCATGAGCTGTCATGAATGTCAAATATTTCAGGGAAAGAGAGCTTTTTCCTTTTCCCTTGAAACCAATTGAAGTGCAAGCTCCATTTTAGCAATGGGGAGTTGACTTCATTGGCGAAATCCATCCTCCATCATCAATCCAACATAATTGGATACTCACTGCCACTGATTACTTCACTAAATATATTGTATCCATCCCCATGAGGCAAGATACTAATATTGTCATTATTCATTTTTTAGAGAATAATATTCTGTCTCGGTTTGGCTATCCATATAAAATCATTACTGACAATGCAGCTGCCTTTACGTCCAAAAAGATGATTGAATTTTTTGATAAGTATCACATTAGGCTTGGTCATTCTACAACATACTATCCTCAAGGTAACGGGCTAGATAAATCATCAAATAAATATTTAGTGAACATAATCAAGGATATGTTGCATGAAAACACGGGAAATTGGGACAAAAATCTCACCATTGCTCTATGGGTGGACAAAGTTAGCAAAAAGAGATAAATCAACATGTCACCTTTCCAGCTTGTGTATGGTGTTGATGCAATGCTCCCTACTTCTTTAGCTATACCCATGATGAAAATTCTTCAAGATATCGACAATGAACCAAATGATATCCAAAGAAGAATCAACTAAATGATTCATCTACAATAGTCAAGAGATGAAGTTTACAGTCACACTTCAAAACTTCAAGATAAAATCAAGAATATTTATGATAAGAAGGCAAAAGATGATTATTTGAAGCTAGGAGATGTTGTTCTTCACTGGGATGCCCGAAATGAAGACAAAGGTAAGCACGAAAAATTTGATTATCTATGGAAAGGTCCTTATAAGATTATTGCATTCAGAGGTAAAATAAGTCATTTTTATTAGAAGATCTTAAAGGACAGGAAGTTCTAGGAGGACCTCTTCCTCAAACATTACCTTACATGATCATTCAAGAAGAGGTTTACTTTCATTGTACATATCATTTTTATTTGTTGTCCAAGAATAAGGAAGTTGTTGCAGTAGTTTGAAGCCTGAGGAGAAGGCCATGTGACTTCTACATTCAACTCATGTTTTTTCTTTCAAAAAGTTCAAAAATTTTCAATCAGTTTTTAAGTCAGAGTCAAGTCAGTTTTTGAGTCAAAGTCATTTCCAGTTTTATTTCGTCATCCCAAATTTGTCAAAGTTTTTTTTAATTTCTAGTTTTTGACTCCATTTCCCAATGAATAAGGCTACCTGATCTACGATGTTATTGACACCTCCTGAAGGAGCTGCCATCCCTAGCTGGAGCCAATATTAGTGTCAATATATCTAGTGATCAAACATGCTCTTTGAGTTTATTTTCTAGTAGTCCTAGCTCAATTTTTTTTTCTTTTAAAACAAGTTTTCAAATAAATTTTGGTCACTGCATATGGTCTAGGTTAGAAATGCTACTCCCCTCATTCCATGCATGGCCATCATCATCTCAGAGGTCATGTGACTCATTTCCATTGAGAGTATTAGGTCATTCATACCATCTCCATCTAGGTCTGTATCTAGGTATCCTTGTTTTTCCACTGAAAAGTCCAAAAATGTCACCAAAGAGGGAAAAAATGGATTCATTTTCATTATATCAGTATTTTAAAGGGAGTTAGAATAGTTAGGGGAATAAAGTAGACACTTTACCTTATTTCAAAATTTATTTCATTTTCAAATTGTTCCTAAAAGGGGTCAAAGGAATAAAATGGGGTAAATTCTACATCCTATGTCTTTATCCTAAGTCAGAAAAAATTGTGAAAATATGGGCCTTTATCCCAAGTATTGAGTTTGATTTGTTTTATCCAAATTTCAGGCTATGATGCATTTTATCAAAATTTTTCCGCTCATGTCATAAAGGTCAAAAACAACAAAAAATTGTGTCTCTTGTGGTTAAATTTCAAGCTCCTACCAGGCACCTGATCAAACCCTCCACCAAATCAATGACTCACAGATTGTTTCGCAAACCCCCCATCCATCCGACCTTTCCGGTGGGGGGGGGGTCCGAAATGGTGGTTTCCTCCCAATGGTCCCACGTCGATGTGTCAGCCTCTACTCGTTTCACACACCCCCCTCTCAATACCACAAACCATGTAGACCCCCCTTTGAAGTCCTCTAAACCACCCTACTTTCCCACCATTTTTCCTGCGTGCCTCCCTCCACTCTCATCCCAACACATGGATCATCTAGAGACTTTGTTACACATCTATCACCTTTATTACAGATCTGTCAGTATGTTGTTATGCATATGCAAAATTCTGTTACACATTTGGGACTGTGCTACGTTTTTGGATTTTGGCTTCCAAATAAGCTTGTCATGCTTCAAAACTAATGTTCAAACCTCAAGTGACCTCCAAAACTAGTAAGTTGGCATTCCAAAGCTTTCTTCAAGTCATTTCATCATTATATGAATGTTTTCTATCCCTAGGGTTTTACTTTCCATTCCAGGGTTTCTTCTTCCTTAATTGGTTTAGGCCATTGGAGACCCTTTTCCCACCATCTAAACCTTCAATCAACCTTCACTCATCATTCAAAAACCTTACCCCAAAACCCCCTACCACTTACAATTTCCTTTACCCTTCTTTCATCAAAACCCTAACTCCTCACTACACTTTCACAACAAAACTGGAGAATATTTGTGTTTTCCTATTTTGACCTACATTCCAATATCCATTTCAAGTTATTCCACCTGTATTCTTGAGCTAACATATAACCCCACTTCCTCAAAATTTTATGGATTTTCCCTAGCCTCCTTCTATCGCATTTCTGTCGCTAAAAACACCCTACCACTATCCCCTGTTTTCCTAATTGTACACCTCCCCTACCCATTTCATCTAGATAAGTGTTATATTGTTGACAAACACCATGGAGGGAGAAGAGAAATCCCATAAGGGAGGACACCATTCCAGGTTTGATCCATCCAACTTGCAGGAGATCAATTCTTCACAATTCATCAAAAGGTCATTTGCGAGGGTTTACATTGCACACAGGGATGATTTGGCTTCAAAATCAGTTTCTGAAGAAATGGAGATGAATTTTACAAAAGTGAAAGATGTTTTTTTCAATCATAGGCAAAAGAACAAAAAATCCTTTAGTTTATGTACAGGTGTTATGATTTTAGAGAAATTCCAAAAATATAGTTGCTCCAAGTCATTTTCTACACTTTTGAACATGTTGTCTTCAAGTCAATGTTACAGGGATTTGGAGTAGAAATTTGCAGTTCTTGATGACTCCATTTTGTAGCAGACATCCTAATATTTCCAACCATACTAATTTCAGCCACCAACTCCTCTGGTAAGGCCTCCAAATCACCTCTCAAAGTGGTGCTATGCATCTGTAACATGGTGTGCTTGGGAGAATCAACTTTTGGAGGCCTTCCCATGGGTCATTTTTAAAAATTCAAGATGTTATGGAAACTAGACACACATGGCTAGTTGACCTATCTTCCATATTTTGATTTGGAGTCCCAAAACTCCCTCAAAATAATCTACAAAAAAGTGTTATGAATTTGTAAAAAGGTGTTACGCATCTGTAAAATGACGCTACACATTTGCATTGGATTCCTCAGGACACTTGTCAAGCCTAGAAAAAGTCATATTTTTGATGATTTGTTGTCCTTTGAGATGAAATTGGAGTAATTGAGTTGGTTTTTTCCTCTTTTCATGAGGAAACATGTAATTTAATGTGGGGGACACACACTCCTAGTCTTTAGCTGAATTTGAGGGAATGGTTTCTAACCTCCCTAAATTCTAGGAAGTGACTCATCTCATGTAATCATGATGCATTTTGGATGGGATTTCGACCCTATGAGGTGTAATTGTTCATATTTTATATAAGTAAACCCAATTTAGTATTTTATTGGGTTGGATAGTTGTCTTTTGGAATGAAATCAAAGAAAATGTTGCAGAATTTGTGTTAAGAATCTTGTGGTTTGCCTTGGAGAATTTGTAGTTTCTATGTATCTTCATATTATCATGTTGAATGATATGTTTTCCTCTTTGATATACATGCTTCTATGTGTTTATCTTGTTAGTTTATAAGCAAAAATCATGCCTTATCATGCTATGTCTTTACAATATTTACATTATATGTTTATTTTATTCTAAATTAATGAATTCACCTCAGTGCTCATTAAAATTTTCTACCATTTAATCCTATGTACAATGAAAAAATAAGCATGCTTTAAAAATACCTACCCGACCTCATCCATATTCTCTCGAACTTGACTTTGAAATTCATACCTCAAGCCCTAGATCTAGTCTCCTAACTGTCATTCCTATCCAACATACAAAAAGAAAACAAAAACCCTATTTACTGAGCTTAAACACCTAGCTTAATATCATTAAATATTCAGTCATTTAAATGAGTCCAAAGTGACATTGAGAGAGCCCTCTATGGTCCTAGTAGGCCTAGCTACTTGACCTAAATATTGGTCTGTGGTTAACTTCCTTCAATCCCACTCTCAGCCTTGGGAAGTTGGGGGAAGTGATAATAGGGGAAAATCCCCAATATAAATATGTTAAAAAATGTGCAACACATGGGCAGATCCATGGTTCAATGGTTAAGTTTACAACATATTTGGCAAGATTTTCATGGCTTTTAATGATATTAGATAGTGCACACCTTGTCAGATCAAGTGGTTGATATGTGCCAACATGTGAACTGGTTAACTAGAGTGGTCCCGCCATAGTGGTTAATCCCAACATGAAACGTGACAACATTTGATTGGTTGATTTAATGATGACATGGTAAAATAAAAAATCACCGCACATTACACGTGGAAACATTTAATTGGTTGATTTTATGATGGCGTGGTCACTAGCACAACCAACATGCATGACACATGGAATCATTTGATTGGTTGGTTTAATGATGACATATGTTGGGCCCTACGTTTTTCACTCTTTTGACACCTTATACTGCTACCTTTCATAATATCCGACTCCATTTTTCTCTTTTTGACATGTCAAACCCATCCTATACTTGTTAACTTGTTCCAATTCATAAATGGAGGTAAGAGTTAAAAGCATGTATGTTTTTACATGTCTTTGGTTAGTTCAGATAGATGCTAAATGAATTCATACTCTTTTGACTCATTTGACTGACATATTTTTAGGATTCATAAATATGAGGATGGAGACTTAACGACATTGACAGGTCACTGGTGATTCAACAACTAGCTCGAAGTGCAATAGGAAGCTATTCACTACCTAATTATATACTCCATTCGGTATCTTATTCCATAATTGGCATTAATCAAAATAATGGACATTCCGAGTTAGCTTCTCATGTTCATGATAGAAGTAACAATGCCTCCAGCCTAAATATAGTACCATGATCAGATTTCTGTGGATATGATAGAACCACTGAGTGATCCTTGTGAATATGGATTATCTTAATTAAGCTTAGATCATACTTGCATTATATTTCTTAATTATTTAGTTAAATATATATTTATGTTGTGATCTCTTTAAGAGGATCAAGCACCAACTTTAGAGGCTAGCGAGAAAAAGCAAGGAAGAATTGTGACTGTGAACATTACATAACTTTGTCTTAATTCAGTTTGGAACTGATGCAATTCATTATTGAAGACTATTAATATAGTGATATCGGATTATATACTTATAAATTTATGTGTCTTTAGTATGTAAGTTTATTGTGGTAATATAACTTGTCTAATTTCATTGCAAGGGCTCACCATCGACCTCAGCCAAGTCCTGTAGTTGATTTTATTTAGATAGAAAGATATGTGTGTGGATTAGTATAAAGTAATTTCACTTTGAATATTTATTTTGTTGTGGTTCTTAGATAAATATTTTGTACTTAGAAGTGTGATACTTAAACAACATTTAAATATTCTATAGATCTGTGTATTCTAATGATTTTGTACTTTTGGTTGATGATTGATTATTAAAAGGATATATTTCCATTTAAGACTGCTTGAGTTTATGAAATCATTCTCTTAGAAAATTGCTTGAGTCTGAAGGATTTTATTTTATCAAACATTTCTAAGTTGGAATGATTATGTTTTAATTCAAAATGGGTTTATGAAGGTCGAGCTTTTAAATAGTCTTAAGGCTGAAACAAAACCTTTGATTCAAATTGAAATATATTACTATCTCTGAATAAAAAATTTCCAATAAAGGACTTTGCAACCAAGGTTTGATATGTGAAATTTTCCATAAGATTTTGTGTGGAATATAGATCATTGTTTTATTCTCCAATTAGTTTTGAATGGATTTATGAAATCATAGAATTGTTTTAATGAATCTTTGAGTTTAACTCGGATAATTTTTTCTTAGCACTTATGGAACTAGTTTTCAATTTATAGTTACATATGTTGTCTAGCCTTGGGGTTAGTTTTCTAGGAATATATTGAATGGAATAGATTACTTGAATTAAATTTTGAAATTTGGTTATGGTATTATTAGGTTTGTTTCCAGCAAGGCATTCAAGCATGAATTATTTGTGTGGTTGTTGAGGATAAATTAGTGATTCGAATTGTGTGTTATTAGGAAGTCATAATAGGCTTATTTACTTCAATAGAATTTAGTAAAGTAATGGAATGATTTTGAATTAGGGACATGGATTAGAACGAACGTTTGGTACTTAATTCAAAATTAGTTTGAGTATAGAACAATGAACTTGGATCTGAACCATAATATTTTGCAACTCTAAGATTACGAATTATGGATTGACATTTTTAAAAGTATATGGAATTAAAGGATCATATAAAAACCCTAAAAAAATTGGTGTCGTTTCCGGGGATTTGAAAACGATACAGGTAATAATTGATTTTAGTAGATTTATGTGTGTGATAGATAATTTGTAAGGCAATCAAAGGGAGGAGAAATTATGGTAAGATGTGGGTGAAGAGCCACATGTACACTATAGTGGGTCGCTCTAAAGTTTGATTGTACCTAGTAAATATTTGTAGTTATTTTCTTATGCGCAAAAGTAGAGGTAGACCAAAATATAGTAAAGGAAGATTTATTCAGAGTACAAAATCCTTTCAAAGTTATCTGGTCCTACAGAGACCCCCCTAATTAACCTTGCCAATCGTTATGCAGGAAACAAGGAGGAATTAGAAAGATCTGTGGCAATAGTGCCCTCAGAAAAGGAAATACTAAACATAAAGGGGGTGGTACATCTTGAAGGCGCACCACAACAAGAACATGCCATATTAGGAACTGTTGTAGGAAGAAAAGAAATGGTGGTCTTACAAGTACAATCTGGAGTAAGAGGAACTTGAAGAGACTTAGGGCTTGAGCATATGAAACCCAACTCAGTCAAATCTTCTTCTAGTTGGAGTACTACACCAGATCCTACTACTTTTTGAGCTCTTGAAAGAATGGGTGACAGAGGAGAAGGTGAAGAGAACATAAATAATGACAGAAACAATGACAGGAACAATGGAGGGAACAATGATAGAATCAATACCCTACTTAATGGTGAAAAAGGAGATGGACCTAGAGGAGGACTTGATGAGAATGAGGAACAAACAAAAACCACATTTGGATTTCCAATCTTGGACATTTCTAGGAATATTACTATGAAAAATATACCTTTGGATTCTCTTCCACATTTCCATGGTATGCCTTCTAAAGACCCTTCCTCTTTTCTATTTGAGTTTGATATTATTTGTAGAATTTACAATTATCATGATTATGCACACAAGCTCAAACTATTTCCCGCTACCTTGAAAGACTCAACCCTTAGGTGGTTTATGAGCTTCGGAGAACACTATCTATTCATGGGATGATATGAATTTTTTCTTTCTTAAGAAATATCAAGATTATTGCAAAAGAGGAGATATTAATGACATTTTTAGAATGAAAGAAATGGAAGACAAGGGTTTAGAAGAATATATTGAAATATTACCTTATAATTACCATAAACTCTAAATACGTAATTTGGATGAAAGGGCATATAGGATTTTTTCTTAAAAGTGATAAGGGAAGAATGCATTGAAAATTTAAATCTCTTATGCTCTAGGGACATCTATAATATTTTTTTTTTAGGAAATAGCTAAGCTGTGTAGAAATTATTCCAAAAGCCAAGTTTAAGTAGGCAAAATAATTCTTGAGATCCGAAGAGACTACGAGTCTAGACATTCTAATAATGTACATAGTGGAGTTACTCGAACTAAATTAGGGAATATTTTGGAAAAATTTAAGACAAACATCCTGAACACTATTAGTGACCAGTTGGATACTCTAAAAGTTAAAAGGAAACAAGAGGACGAGAACATTTCGTTAGCCATTTTCTATCCTAAATGCAGAAGGAAACATGTTGAAAGGGGATTTCATACGAATGTAGTATAAGTATGTGGAATTTTCACCCATGATAACCCCAATGAACAGTGCCCTACTTTACCTAGACTACAAGATATTCATAAAGGATGGGTTGAAACAAGTGAGCTCCCTTTAACTTCTAAAATATCACCATGGAGGACACCAAATAATAATTCTTATTAAGACCCTATTCTGCAGTCTTTTCCCCAGTATCAACCATGGAACCATTAGGCATATTATTCTCTGTGGTCAACCCAACCACCTCAGAATTCACCATGGAATCATGGACGGAAGGGAAAACCTTATGGGAATGTATTTTAGTCCCAATTTCCAATACCTTCATATCCCCATTACCAACCACAATGTCCACAATCTGTTCCATATACACCTAATGTGCCTCAATACAAGCAAGGGTATAACCCACCCTATCCCACACAACAATAATATGCATTACCATTACCACCTCCATTACAACAACTATGACTATTACCTCAAAATTCCAATCCATCTTCACAGTAGCTGCAACAATAATTTAACTCAAATACTCCTAGGACGACACAACTGCCTGCACAACCCATGTCTAATCCTAATAAAAAACCTCCTTAGACTATGCAAAGCATAGCACCACAACGTTTTCCCACTTAATTTTATCACTTCCTTTCCCATAAATCAAATTTAACTTAGGTCTGGGAAGACGATTAATAAAAAATAAATATGCAATGGTTATACAAGAGGAGGATCCCCATATAGAGTCTGAATATGGATCGAATGAACAAATGGAAAATGAAAAGAATAATTATAGTAAGAGAACCTCAAGAGTCCTTGGAACCTAAGGAGCCTCATTTTCTTGAATGATTGATTGTAAGGAAGAATGTGTAACCTATAGAATATGACTTGGAATATGAATTGAGGAATGTTTGTATAAATATCCCTTTATTACAAGCCATTAAAGATATACCTATTTACACTAATATAATTAGTGATATTTTCATTAAGAAACTAATAAGGAATTAAAAAAATAACCAGACTATCAAATTAATTATCCAAATGTTAGAAATGATATCTAGATTGCCCGCGAAATATGATGATTGAGGGAACCCAGTGGTGCCTATAAGATTCAATGGAACTTTTCTGCCTAACACCTTGGTAGATCTAGGAGAAACCATTAATGCAATGGTTGTTGAAACCATGAAATTGCTACCACTAAATGAGGTAATACCTGCACCATCATATTGGAATTGGTAGACAAGTCTATTGTTAAACTTGTTGAAGACATAGAATAAGTGGTGGTAATAGTAGCCTCTGGGAATACCCAATTGATTTGATAGTAATTCCTACAAAAAATACTAAACCAAGACAACCAATAGTCCTATAACGACCCTGGCTAATTATTGTTGATGATGTCATTGGGTACAGGACTGGAGAAATGACCATCTCTAACGTATCTCAAATCCAAAGATTGAAAAATTTTCCAGCTGCTCAATTAGTTGGCGAAGTCCCTCTTTGGTTGGAAATCCCTTTCAGAGAGGAAGAATGTATGCTTCCTCTGTTAACCTTAGAACAATCAAGTGGATGTCAAGATCAATCAAAGGAACATGTGTTGCATTTTTTTTTATTTGATATGAGATGTATCGAATACCATGTTTCTTTTAGTGGTTATAATCATGTTTTTAAAAATGAGTTTTAAGAAACTTTTTATCATGCCATATTTTCATCATCTACTATTGCAACCATAGAATAAAACATGGAAGCAGGTGTACAACCTATTGAAATTAGTTTTGGGAAAAAATTGTATATAGGTACATACTTAAGTACATAATAAAAACAAAAGTTAGTAGAAATGATCCAAAAATAGTCTACGACATTTTCTTGGGACTATCTGCATATGATTGGGATTCACCCTGACACCTTTATACAACATATCTACACCAATGAAGAAATATGACCTATAAGGAAACCACAAAGAAGAATGAACCCAACCCTTAAAGAAATCATCAAAGATGAACTCCAAAATTGTTTGAGCACAAGTTTTATATATCCCATCTTTGACAGAAAATGGATAACTCCTTTAGTGATGGTTCCCAAGAAAAATTGGAAATAGAGAATCTGCATTCTCCTTTAGTGGTGGTTCCCAAGAAAAATTGGAAATGGGGAATTTTCATTGAATATATGGAGCTAAACAAAGCCACTTTGAGAGATTATTTTCCTCCACCTTTTATTGACCAGGTACTAGACACCTTGTCAGGGAAAACATATTTCTCTTTCTTAGATGGGTACAATAATTACAATCAGATCCAAATAGCCAAATGAGACCAAGAGAAAGTTACTTTTACTTGCCCGTGGGGTACCTATGCTTACAAATGTTTCCCATTTAGCTTGTGTAATGCTCCAGTCACCTTTCAGAGGGTTGTTTTAGCCATTTTTTTTGACCTTATACATGAGTTTGTGGAAGTCTATATGGATGTATTCATAGTGTATTGCAATGATTTTAAGGAGACTTTGTGAAATTTAGAGAAATTTTTGATTCATTGTCAAGAAACTCATCTAGCCCTCAGTAATGAAACTTGAAAAATGATGCAAACCAAGGTATTTTTCCTTGGTCATCATGTTTCACAAATGAGGATAAATTTTGACTATGCAAAAATCGAGGTAATTTCACAAATTCCAGTCCAAACATCATAGAAAGAGGTACAAAGTTTTTTAGGGCATGTAGGGTATTATAAGAGGATTATTGAAAATTTTACCAAATTTGTTGCACCTATGTTTAAATTTTTGGCTAATGATGTTGATTTTTCATGGAATACTGATTGTCAAAAGGATTTTTAGGTATTAAAAGACAATCTATCTATTGCTCCAATGTTGGGAGGGCTTAATTGGTCCCTTCCTTTTCATATTTTCACCGATGCATCAAATAAAACCCTTGGAGCCGTGTTACAAAAAAGGGAGAATCACATTCCTTATGCTATTTATTTTGTTAGCAAAAGTATCTCACATGCAAAACTAAAATACACCGTCACTAAAAAGGAATTGTTAGCAGTAGTTCATGCTATCAACAAATGTAGGCATTATATTACTAGTTACAAAACTTTTTTCCATACTAATAATTCAACTATTATATTTCTTATGAACAAACCTATTAAAAATGGAAGAATCACTCGATGGTTAGTTCTGCTTCAGGAATTAATATTATTGTGATTGGCAGGCCTCGAAGAGACAATTCAGCTGTAGAATTTTTGTCCAGAATGAACATTTCATAGGACACTAGCCCAATTCTAGATGATTTTGCTAATGAGAATCTATTTGCCATTTCTACTTATACTCCTAGGTTTGCTGATGTGGGTAATTACTTGGTGACATGAAATTTTCCACAAAATTTATCTGGTAGGGAAAAACATAAGATTGTGAATCTCAGTGCCAATTATTTAAGGATAGAAGGTGACCTATACCACACTGGGCTAGCTCTAATCATGAGGAGATGTGTAAGAGAGGACGATATGTATGATGTATTGAAAACTTGTCATAGTGAACATTGTGGTGGGAATTTTGTGGAAAATGACCACTTACAAGGTGCTACATGCATGTTATTATTGGTGCACTCTTTTTAAAGTTTCCAAGAAGTTTTTTTCTAGCTGTGATGCTTTCCAAAGAATGGGGAAACCCATTTCAAGTGACAATATTCCTCTGCAAACACAGGTATCAATTGAATCCTTTGAAAGATGGGCATTATATTTTGTAGGGCCTATTTCTCCTATGTCTAGAAAGAAGAGGTATATCTTATTCTGTATTGATTATGTGAAAAAGTGTGTGAAAGATAAAGCTTTATATTCTTCCACTGAGAAGTATGTGGTATATTTCCTCTTTGAAGATATATTTACTCATTTTGGAGTACATAGAGAGATTGACACCAATAAAGGGATAAAATTTACTTCTAAATTAGTAAAATACATTTTTGAAAAATACCAAATTAAGCACCAGAAGTCTACACCATACCATCCTCCAGAAAATAGACAGGTAAAATATACCAATAATGTCTTCGAGTCTATTCTTACTAAAAAAATTTAGTTTCACTATGGAAATTGGGTTGATAGGTTGCCAAAATCACTATGGGCTTACCGAATAACATGGATAAATGTGACATGTTACACTCCCTATGAGCTGGTATATGGGAAGAAAGTACTACTACCCATTGAATTTTAGGTGAAAACATTTCAAACTACTACTCAACTTGGGATGGATTTAGATGAAGCTCAGAAACAGAGAGTGCTTCAGCTGAATGAGCTTGATAAAATCATATGGGATGCTCTCAAAAATATGTTCGTATAGGATCAAAGGTCCAGACAACATGAAAATTATATTAAAAAGAAAGTATTCCAACCAGGAGCCTGTGAATTATTGTATGCAAACAAGTTTAAACACTTCAAAGGGAATTTTTCAAATAGATGGATGGGACCCTATGAAGTGGAGGAATTTTTTGACAATGGCCCAGTCAAAATTAAGACTATTGATGATGACTAGAATTCACTTGTGGTGAATGGACACAGATTTAAAATCTACCACTTCCACTTTAGAATTTTTCTTTTTCTTTTTGCAAAATGTACTGTAGAACCTAGAAATGGAGATGATTGATAAAGGGGATCCAGTGCCTACTAGTTCTTCAAACTAATTTTTATTATTTCAATATATGTGTATATATGTACATAATATAAATAACAATGGGATAATTTCTATTTTCCTCCACAGCTTACATAGAATAAAGAGAAAATATGTCAAGTGTAGGTTTATTCCTTTATCCAGACTTGATGGATTACTTACGGAAAAGGAAACTATAGAGTCTACTTTGAACATTTTCACACCTTTTAAAATTGAATGTTCTGAGCAATAACTAAGTGAGGCTCGTTAATATTAGTGGGACAATGGTAGGTATGGATCTCGAAGGACAAATTTGCTCTTTTATGGGCCTGGAAAAATACTTACGGAAAGGAAGCCCCCTTAGAGTCTACTTTGATTTCTTCAAACTCTATAAAATTGAGCACTCCAAGCATAAGATAATTGAGGCTCATTAAAATTTATGAGATGGTAGTAGATACAAATTTGATAAGTATATATTTATTCTTTTTTAGGATTAGAAGAACAATTACAGGAAATAAGCCCCATGGAGTCTTCTTTCGTGCATTTTAGACTCTCAAAAATTGAAATGCCACCTGGAAGAAACCATTCCAGGCCCGATCAAAATCCATGGAATGGTGGTACCAGTATTTATTTGAAGCAACAATAGTCAAATTTCAGTTTTATTTTCTTCCTAAAAGCTCAATTTCTAGACTAGTTCCAAGCTAATATGGAATGACTTCTAGTTATTATTTCAACACAATCCCAATGGTTCAATATTTTCTTTATTGTTGTTGGGTAATTTCAAAGATTCTTTAGTTAATTCAATACTTATTATAGTTTACAATTTTAATTACGTAATAAGTTTTGTACCTAAGATTCTGAATATCAAGCCAAATAGTGTATTAGTCTATTCCAGTTCCATCTCAACAACATTAAAATTTGGTGGTGGTATTAAAGTTTATAAACCTTATTTTGTTCATGACCAAAGAAACATCGTATCTACATCAGATTCAATAATGGTAAAAACATTCTGTTAATGATCAGGATGTCCTAACACTCATAATTTTTGAACCTCTAGCCATCATTATACAATCAATCAAAGGTATGAACAAGTTTTCATTTATTTGGATTAATGCAAAGAGTATCAATAATGGAATCTAATTAGTGATTTTTCCTTCACCCATTTCAATTATGTGTTATCACGATTTTGTATGTTCCTCCCTCATGACATTAAAATTCATTATTGTGAGTACACTATATTGTCTTATCCGATAATGCATTTTACTCATTAAAATTCCATCATTATATATATTCTACGGTACTTTTTCCATCATTATAATCGACTCAGTTCATATCTTAATCTGAAAACATGTCCACCCTTTCTAATCAATCCTATAGCCTATTTTAAACCTTGAAATGAAGAGTTGTTTGTCTCTGATTATATAACATTTCCAAAATTTGTAATAACCTTATGGATTGGCTTGTGATTTCCCAATTATCCCTTTCGATTTGACAATGTTTTATCATCGGCATGGTGGCCAACAAACATGAGCCCAATTTTCCCTAATTCCATGCCAAACCATAATATGCAACCTGTAAAACTAGGTTGCAGGAGAAGGGGTGGATTGATTTTCTCAAGAAATTTCAAGGATATAATGATAAATTTGCTATGGATTTTTTGATACCTAGGTAAATCTTCTCTGCAGACAGAGATGATCCCTCTAGCCCTAGGATGGGTCTAGCAATAAGGGGAACAAGCAAACACCTACTTTCCTAGATTATAAATGAAACATAGATCGAAGGAGATGGCCTATCTCGGTCTGATGCTGCGATGTTGCTCTTCATCAAAGCTTTTTGGTCCTTCGTTCTTCTAAGCTTGATCTCCACTACTACCAACATTTAATTATGTGCACAAGTGACCAAAAACAACGAGAAAAATATAAGTGCAACATGCATATACAAGAATAATCTATCTAACTGATCAAGGAATGCTAGAATTATTATCATGAACATGCAAAAGAATGGAAAATAAATACCAGTTGTATCATATTATTAATAAAATAGGAGTTACATCTCGTGCCTTGATGTTGATGCTCTCCTTTGACTGGTCCGAATCCAAACATGTATCCAAAGCAATCTTTTTCAACTCAGTGTGAGAAGGCTAAGGGTCTCTACTCTCTCCTTCAATACCTATGACAATATTCAAACCTTTCTCTGATATTCGCTTCTATTCTATTCTAACTAGCAGAGGCATTGGAAGGTGATCAATTTATAGTGATGGAGGAGGGAACATGGATTCACCTATGATGGGAAAAAGTCTTATCTCCTTGGGTGGTTCCTAGTTTGTAGGAATAGGAGGCCCAAGGGAGGAAGCTCGATCATATCCTGATAAAAAAACATCCATCTCTCCACTCTCGAAGATTTTAGGCCATGAAGCTTCATTTCCATTTTAAAAAATATTCTAGAAGTAGATCGACGCGATTATGAGGTCCATACTAGCGCTAATCAGAACTGGCCACAGGCTAAGGATGGGTCATCGACGCTAGTGAGATAGAAGAATTGCACTGCTCCAATAAATTAGGTTTTTAGGGAGCTACTCCAAAAATAATCAAAAGAGATATTGTTCTTTAGACTGTAAGGGATCCAAAGGAATATTTTCATGATGGAAAAAGTACACAGGGATCATTGTAAGGGTCCTCCAATATTTGGGAACAGGGAGTACAAGGATAGTGAAAATATGTTGTGTGACAGATTCCCCCTAAAGTATGGAGGCATAATGAGAGTGAGGGGTGAAATTCTTTACGAGTACATGCTAGGATCAAGACACCATCATTGAAAATTCTGCAAATCAAGTACATATATACAATTAAAATATCTGATATAAATACATGAGTTAAGGCATGGAAACAACCATCCATAATAGAGATCATGTAATAGGATTCGTGGTGTGGAAACAACCATCCAACAATAAGAAGCATAAAAAATATGGACTCAGGTATGGTCGTGACCTTGCAACTAGAAAAATTCATGTATACAATAATGAATAGCTCATACCGCCTCGCAACCTAGAATTTATAGGAAAAATTCCAGGGTCTTGCACTCCGTCATGATCCATTCAAGTACAAATTAAAGAATGTGAATGAATGAGCTGAAGTCAAACATGCAAGAAAATCACATGATTACCAGTCAATGATTTAAACTGTTAAGAGGTGTGAGAGAGAACACCAATAATGAAAAGGACCCTCAAGGTACTAGCAGTACAATCCATGAGATGTGAATAAGGAACTAAAGATGAACACTTGTTAAATCAACCGATTGAAGGCGAGTGAGGTGAAGCTGTCGTCGAATGAAAAAAACCTGCCATTATGGCATGCAGGCTCTAAGGTACTGGAAGAGGAGTCTTTATATCAACTTCCCAGATAATGAGCTGAATTCGACTAGAAGCGACCCATCGAAGGAGGGCCATGATGTATCCCACATCATCGATATGAGATAGAGGAAACAAGATGGTTGTGAACCAAGACTGAACAGAGAATCAAATAATGAATGAATTGCAGAAGGAACTTCTCTTGAACATATCGACGACATGAATCCGGAATTTGGCAGTGTTTAAATCAAATGGAATCAGAGGTCATGTTGACAAGATTGGTAATTGAATGAGAGGCAAACAAATTTCCCGAACCCATGGAGGCAAAGTGACAAATATAGGATATCCCCATCCTGAAACAAACTATAGATAAGTTTCATGTTCAAGAGTGACATACTATTGACACAATTGATAAATACTTCCATTTTTTCTCCACCATTCCTGTTGAGTACCCCAATTATTTTTGAATACAAGCTTGAAGGGGATAGAATATGATTTTCATATAAGTTTTTCCTTCGGAAAAATCCATCCTAGTACATTTTATGAGCCTTAAGAAGGAGGAACTCAATAGCGTCATGGTAATGAGTCCAAATTCATTAAATTTTAACGAGTCTGAAAAAGGTGAAACTTGACGCCTTTTCATGTTTAAAGAGTTTGAAAAGAGGTTGAAAAGAAAACTCCATAGGGCCCTTTTCGTAGATAGTCCCTCAAATTTGAAAAGGTAGAAAACAAAGTTCTGGAGAACCTCTTAGTCAGTATTGACTAAGGTATTCCTCTTCCGTAAATAGTTTATCCCAGCCTGAAAAAGGGGTAAATGTATACTGGGTAAATGAAATTTTGTTTACTTTAACGAGTTCAAAATGAAAAATACTTGACAATATTTTCATTTTTCGAGAGTAAGAAAAGAGCATAAATATGACTCCAAGGAGGGGAATTTTTCTTTTTCTTTTACTGAGTCTAAAAAATTAATAAACTAGAACTCGTTCTCATATCATCCATCGAAATTTTACCCTGTTGCTGCACAAGAGTGAACATATTATATGTTTTCACGTAAAAATAATTAATATATTGAAAAAACCCTAATAATGACTTAAACATTTATAAAAAATAAAAAATTAAAAAACATTTTTTACTTTTCACTTTCACAAGTCATTGGAGAATTTTTTTACCCTTTTTTACCTTGATCTTCAGTAGCTAACTGCGGCTAATCCAGGAATCCAATCGATGAACTGTCTGTGTCAGGTAAGAGCCATGCTTATTGTCTTTAATTTCATACATGTTTTTAGCAATTTTCTTGCTGTATTTTTAATTTTTGGGAAGAAGTTTTAAACTCATTTTCACTGTGGATCAATGCAAGTACGCCCTTCGGGCTTATGTCGATCCTCATTTTTTCACATAGGCTATGCGCCGATCAACACTCCTATTTTTAAAATAGGTGTGCTGATTGCAGGGATTGAAAAAATACGAATATTTTCCCAAAAAACACCATCCAAACTATATTTTTAGGCTCAGATTTTTAGCAATATGTTGTAAAATTGCTATGACAGGAAGGAAACAACAAGAAAAATGGTGATTGAATGGAAGGAGAGAGAGAATTAGGAAGAGGAAAAAGAAGCCATGGAAGATCTAGACTATCTGGCTACGTTGTGGAACTGTGGGATCCTCATGTTCTTCTTAAATCTAGGCTTAAGATCTCAACGTGAGTTACTCCAATATTTGGTAAGCATATGGGACATAGGACGAGAAATATTCATAATCGAGGACCAAGAGTTAGAAATCGAGGTCTTCGACATCTATTACATCACCAAATTGTCATGAAGGGGGAAACAAGCCCATCTAGTAGGAACTCGAATTATGGGTGAGAGCATAGATATGTTAATAGGGAGGCAGTGCCCAGAAGCAAACAAGTCGTCGAGCGGGAAGGTCGACATAAGAACCATAAACAACCTGCCTCTAAAGGTAGTCCTGCATACTATAACACGTGCTTCTGGGGGTACAATCTCCACATGAGGCTACCAAGTCTCAACTTTAGACTACCATATATTGCATGGCACCCATGATATTTAACTGGTTAGAAGAAATTTTTTCCAACATGAAGAAACAACTCACCAAATGAAAAAATGGCCGAATCAAAAAATTCAGGTATGGTTCAATTCTAGCAGCGTTCTTAATGGAATGAGTGTCGTTGTTTCAGTTTCAGTGGGAAAAAGTGGCTGTGCCGGCACCACGAGATCCGCGTATGATATGATGGAGTGAGTTTATGCCACACTCAGGAGGCAGGCAACATATGTCGTATAAGCCATCTTTCTTCGTATGGTTGAGGCACAAACTCATTATAGAGGAGGATTGGCTGTATTCTAGGACTGATTTCAGAGGTGACCCAGACCTTCCACTTCCATAGGGTGATCAATGGGATGATAGAGGTAAAACATTTTTTTGTTGTTAAGTTTTGCATGTTTATATTTTTTTTGGTATATGTGTTCTAATGTTTTAAACTTATATGCTGCAGATGTTGGACCGCAAAGATCTGCTGGAATGTCTCCAATAGCTAGAAGATTTATGAGGGAGTTCAAGGTTGCTCCTTATGAGGAAGGAGCAGATAATGAATAGGAAATAACCTAGAACATGGGCGCATTGACCATTAGGATTCCAAAGTATGCCCATGTTCATGGTATCCCTCGCTGCTACCAGAGGCACACTGTGGGGGTCTCAAACCGCATCCATTGGTTGCTAACTCGATTTATGCTAATTAGTCCACTTTAGTTTTTATTTCTGCAGTTCTTGTTTTTGGGACCTGCGAGTCTCTTGTGTACCAGAACACATATTTTTTGGATTATGATGTATTGAAGTTTTTTTGAAACATTAACGACATATATATATATATATATATATATATATATATATATATATATATATATATATATTTTCCTATTTAATGTATGATGTGGTGATGATCATGGTTTTACAAATTTCACAAATGTCTGTTTAAAACATAATTAGCCGATGCATCTGTTAATGTATTCATGCGTCTTGGAATATGCTGATATGCGATGTAATCAAAATTTCTTTCTAAGAGATGAACACACAAATACATACTCAAAATTTGATGGTTTCTGATGGAATATTTCCCATTGAGCTGAAGGACAAGCAACTGAGAATCAAGGTTTACAGGGAGTTCTCTAATGCCAAGAGTAATAGCTTCTGACATAAGTTCAATGACTCATTAGGGGAATTTTGAGGTCTAAAATGGGCCTCCTAAGGAAATTATAAAATAATAGTGGAAAAAATCTAATAAGATTTGATGACATCATCAAATTTTAGAGGGAAAAATGAAAAAACTACTTTTTCAATTTATATTTTCAACTTATCTCCCAAATTTTTTACTCAAATTTCGAGCGGGAGTACTTGTTGGATGCGGAATTTAATTCCTCATCCAAGGAGTACCCATGTTGCATACTTTCGATGGGTCCTACTACACGAAAAATGAGAAATACATAAAAAAATGTGATTACAATCATGTTTTTTATGTATTTCTCATTTTTCGTGTAGAAGAGTTCATCGAAAGTATGCAACATGGGTACTCCTTGGATGAGGAATTAAATTCCGCATCCAACAATTACTCCCGCTCGAAATTTGAGTAAAAATTTTGGGAGATAAGTTTAAAATACGAGTTGAAAAAGTAGTTTTATTATTTTATTATTTTTTAATATTTTTACTTTTTTACTCCAAAAATGGTGAATCATCCATTATGGATGACATCATCATCTTGAATCCTATTGGTTGTTATAAAGATTATTTTTGTTGTACATTTTTCTTATGAGGCCCATTTTAGACCTCAAAATTCCCCTAATAAGTTACTATACTCAAAAATATTGTTGGTTGTACGACCTAAACATATAGTTTGTAGATCAACTATATCACCATTAGGGTCATATATTACCCATGTTTCAGAGTATAGGTTCCAGGTGCTACGACAAGCGTCATCAACAAAACTTACATAAGGAGTTAAAGACATATGCAAACCAAGTAAAACAATATAAGCAATAAAATTGCTCACAAAAAGCACACCAAAACCAAACTGTACAAAAATGAAAACACACTAATTTACAAAAGTAATTATATGAAAGAAATTATGCATAATACTTTTTGAGGTAAATCCCATTTAGAGGCTTATCCAGAGGGTTTCCTTCATAATCAATTAAATCATAGGCCCTTTTTTGAAAAACACGTTTGACAATGTATGGCCCATGCCACATAGGTTCGAATTTCCTTGCTCCCAATTTATCGTGAGCTTGGTCATATAGAAGAACCAAGTCTCCTTTAGAGAAGGTATGTGGAGAAACAGTCTGATTGAAATGAGATTCGACCCGTTTCTTCTGAGCTTTAGTGACTAAAGTAGCGAAGCGACGAGTTTCTTCAAGCCTTTCCAGATATAGAAGACACTCCTCTTCTGGTGATGTATTTGGGAGTAATTTGACAACTAATTTGAGTGAAGGGATATCGCATTCAATCAGTAAATTTGCCTCCAGATCATATACTAGCTGAAAAAGAGTAAATCCGGTAGCATTTTTGGCCGAGGTTCGGTAAGCCCAAAGAGCTAAAAAAAGCATGAGATGCCAGTTTGACTTGTGCATCCCAATGGTGCACTGAAGTGTGGTAACTAAGGCTTTGCTGACTTCTTCAACTTGGTCATTGGTCTGAGGGTAATAAGGAGTCGAGCTGTCATGTTGCAGACCTGAGTGGTCAACACAACCATCATGTAATGGCAGAAATGTGAGCCATGGTCAGTGACGATGGCTTGAGGAAATCCAAACCGGGCAATAAAGTGATTGAATAGAAATTGAGCGGAAGTTTTACCATCAACGACATATGTAGGCATCACCTCGAACCATTTGGTAAAGTAATCGATGAAGACGATAGTATAGGCATGCCACCCGACTGATTGAGGGTTACATGTCATAAAATGAATGCCCCATTTAGTGAAAGGTCCGACGGTAATAAATGGGTGTAAGGGTGCGGGTGGCGCACATTTTATATTGATAAATTTGGTAGGCGTGACATTTTCAGATAGTAAGAATGCAATCCTTGAAGATGGAATGCCAAAAATAACCAGCGTGAAGGATCTTCTGAGCAGTAGCATATCTAGAAATATGACCGCAACATGCCCCAGAGTGGCAATCATTGAGTGTTCTCTTAGCCTCTTGGAAAGTTAAACATCGAAGAAGAATCGAGTCAATGCCCACGTGGTATAAAGTATCTCCTATGATGCGGTAAGGTTGAGAGTGATGTCTGCTGATTAGCGGTTGTCATTGACGTCAACCCAAGCAACACTAGGGGCTACCCCAATATTGCATGGGAATTTTAACTTACCAAATTAATATACTCTAGGTCAAGAATGCTTTTGATGGTTTCTACTTGTCAAGATGTTTCCTTTGATATATGGCACACCATGTAATTCTTCATGGTTTGAGAGATATTCATGTTTGAAGTTTGTAACCCCAGATAGTGGGCTAAAACCCCATGGGGTTGTGGTATGGGTCATTGAAAAGTCATAATTAATATTTTTTAAGCTCCTAAAATCCCTCCCACGTTCACTTGTTTAAGCCCCTCCAAACCTAATCATTTATATAAATTGTGATCCTCATATCCTCCTTATGCAAGGGATTTCGCCATATGAAACAGGTCATCGTGGAATTTTCTCTCTGAATTTTTTTCTGCGAAGTTCAAAAGCTGAAATTTTTATGAGGTGAAGCCGAAATTGTAAGAAAGCTCCTATGAAAATTTCAGATCAAGGTGCGCAATATTTTCGGAGATATGATCTGTGGAAGGAAGTGTTGTTGCAGGCTCCTGAAATTCATCTCAAAGAAGTGACCTTGGGAAAATCATCATAACCCTCTCTCTGAGTATCAGATTGGAATTATGTAAAAAGTGGTAGATATTGCACCAACTGTAGTTTTTTCTCGATAAATTTCAGAGCCGAATGAAGAAACAGTGACACATGGCACGCCATACAAGTTCGCCCTACTAAAAAAATCCATAATTAGGGCATTGTGAGATATTGGGCATAAATCTCCCTTAAAGAATCCAAATTGGGTTAGACCTTTGGCATTGGAAAGATGATTCAAAGGACTACTATAAGACTACAAATCAGATATTGGGGATCTGAAATAATAGAGATACACCAGATTCAATATCGAGCTCCTATAAGGAAAGAAAAAGCTAGATCATGTGTTGTCAAGGGCGGCAAAGGACTAGAATTTCTAGGGCAGAAAAGCAAAGCAAGGTGCAATAGAGGATAGCATGACAAGAGCAGCAACAAAGGTGCATAACAACAACAAGAAGTTCATCACATGAAGTCTTCAAGTGGGAAGCATTGCATACAGTCATTGAAAAGGTATCATTGTACTAAGTCATTATAAATACATTATTGTAAAAATTGTTCTAGTGTCTATCTGCCAAGAGTTGAAGAGGCAGTTTCGAAAGGTCTAGGATCATCATTAGGTGGTTGTGTCATAGTTGGGGTTATGTTCTAGTGTGTCTTATTCTTCTACATCATTCTATATCATTGTAAAGTGGACCATTTTCCCTGGTACAAGAGTCCATTCTTCTTTTATTATTCTATAGGGTGGTAGGGTGGTGCTAGGGTGAGTTGTATCTCATTGGGTGTTGGGGCATCCATTCAATTGACTACTGAAGAATCATGGGCTTTGGAGCATTCATCCAGTGGGAGCTGGAGAAGAATGATTTTCTAGATTCTAGGAAGTTGGAGCTTTATTTTCAATTGGAGTTGAATATTAAAGAATTATTAGAAAAGCATTAGGTGGTTTTTGTCCCAGAGTGGGTTTCCACTTTAAAAACTGTGTGCATTTGTGTTCCTTTTGTTTGTTGCTATCATTGTACAAAAACTGATAATAATTGAATATTAACTAATGATCTAACTGAAATAAATACTAATTCACCCCCCCCTCTTCGTATTTCCAACAATTGGTATCAGAGCTTGGTTCCTTTAATAGAAGTTTAATAGCTGGAAGGAGGTCATGGAGCATACCAAGAGTGGTGTACTTCTGTTCAATGAAAATAATTATGCACTCTGGATAGGAAGAATGGAGGTATATCTCTTGGCGCAAGGTTACGAAGTATGGGACACTGTTCAAAATGGATTTACATCAATCGTAGATGAACAAGGTAAGAAGAATTTGGTCAATGATGCAAAATAAAAGAATATTTTTATCAGTGGACTTATTGAATCTGCTTATCAGAAGGTGTTGGGCTGTAAAACTGCCAAAAATGTATGGGACAAGCTTGAGAATATATATGCAGGTGACTCAAATGTCAAAGAAGCAAAGCTTCAAAACTATAGAGAAAAATTTGAGCAACTAAGAGTGAAAGAAGATTGCAACATTACTGCATACTTCCAATACGTTGATGAAATAATCAATACTCTAGAAGGATTGGGAGAGCCAGTTGATGAGAAGACTATTATACAAAATATTCTTAGAATGTTACCAGGGAGATTCAACCCAAAGGTATCAGTCTTAGAATACAGTGCAAATCTAGACAAACTTAGCAAAGAGGAATTACATGGAGTTCTCATAGCATATGAAATGAGACTTGATGAAGAACAGGGTACTTTTCATCTAGAAACTACGTTCGTTGCATCTAATAAAATCCATAACGACAAACAACCTTCAATTGAAAATACACGCACTTGCAAGTGTGAATAAAAGTGAGATGATGAAGAAGGTCTTTCAGATGAATAATATGCTTACTTTGCGAGAAAACTAAAAATTGGTAAGGGAAAATTCAAAGGCAAACCTCCATTGATATGTTTCGGCTGTGGTGAGGTTGGGAATTTTGCATCAAAATTTCAAAACATAAGTGATGACAACTCAAAAGGAAAGAAAGGCTTTTATAAATTCAACAAGTAAGGATCCAAACGGAACTTTCTTTCTAAAGAAGATATCTCATCATCCGATGAAGACAATGAAAACAAAGAAGAAGATAATGAGAGAGTATTGTTTATGGCCAAGCCTAATAAATAAGAGGTTTCAAACAACAAAGAAGAAGGATTGATCATAGAAGATTTTTCTAAGGAAGAAATCAAACTTATAAAAGAGCACAAGGCAGAGAAGATCCATTCCAATACTCTTGAAGAACAAGTTCAAGGTCTCAAAATTGAAGTTGAAGAACATAAATGCATTGAAGAGTCACTTGAAAAGAAGTTGGAAGAAAGAAACCAAGAAAAGGAGGAATTAGAAGCTGAAGTAGTCTCGCTGCATAAGGAAGTGAAGAAAGGAAAAACTATCAAAAAATATGCCAACAGCTAAAGGGCATTGGAAGAACTCATCAAAAATCAACGATCTTACAATGACAGAACTGACATTGGTTACAAAGAAGAAGAAGCAGGACCTTCTACAACAAAATACAACGAACCTATGAGATTTTACATGCATGTAGACTTCATTGGATAAGATTCGCAAGAACAACCTTGGAAGACAATTCTTCGACGAAGATTTCCATCCAGGTACCAACATATTTTTTATGGCTAATTTTATTCATGTGGAAAATTTGGTCATAAAGTTGTAGAATGTTGCACGTACCACATGAAAAAGTACAATTCCAAGAGATCTGTCAAATATGAACCTCCGAGGGCTTAGCGAAACATCAATAGATTTGAACATTTAAGAAATAATATTGAATGTTACAAATGTCAATGTTACATAGCCAGAGACTGCAGACTTGAAAATCCATGAGAAGAATCTTCGAAGCCACAGAACAAACGAACATGGAAGAAGTAGAAGACTGATAATTGTGCTCTTGATCTCAAGGCTCAAAACAACAAAGATGTGGTATGTTGATAGCGGTTGCTAAACGCATATGATTGGAGATAGAAATAAATTTGTATCTGTAAAAGATAAGAAGGATGGAACCATGTCCTTTGGAAATGATGGATCTTCAAATGATATAGGATTAGGTACTTTCACTCTCGGAAGAAAATATGCTCTAGCCAAGAATGTTCTATTGGTTGAAAACATGAATCACAATCTACTCAGTATTGGAAAAATGTCTGATCAAGGACACACAATACTATTCAACTCCACAAAATGTGAAATTAGGAAAGCCAGGTATGGTGAAATTGTGGCTACAGCAAGTCGGGCTCCAAACGACATATATGTTCTAGATGAAGCAACTAAAGCATGTATAATAACTAAAAAGGATGATATAATATTTGGTAGCATTGATGATCAACCAAGTAAGAATTTTGCTACAAATATGCAAAGTGATTTCGAGATGTCTTTACTTGGTGAGATGACATACTTCTTAGGGCTTCAAATATCTCAGCAAGAAAAAGGAATATTTATATGTCAAGCCAAGTACATCAAGGAAATGCTCAAGAATTTTAAAATGGAAGTTTGCAAACCCATCCTTACTCCGATGGTAACAGATTGCAAATTGAGCATAGATGACTCATCTAAGGATGTGGATCAAAGGTTGTATAGATCTATGATTGGTAGTATTCTATATGTAATAGCCTCCCAGCCAGATGTTATGGAAGCAGTTGGAGAAATAGCAAGATTCCAAGAAGCACCAAAAGAATCACATATTTTTTCTATCAAAAGAATTCTTCGATATCTAAAGGGAACAACAGAATATGGCTTGTGGTATCCCAAGGGTAACAATCTCATTATTCATTTATTTAGAGATGCAGATTGGGCAAGAAGTGTTGATGATCGTGAGATTACTCGTGAATCATTGGAATATCTTCGCCAGAATATTGGTATTCTCCCAAGTTCTCATTATATTTTCCTTATTCAGAATATAAAGGGGGAGTGGAAGTGTGTACAGGTCTATAGGATGGTTGTATGTCAGGGGGAGTGGAAGAGTGTACATATTTGGAAGATGGTTGTGTGTCAGGGGGAGTTACCCTTTGCCATTGATGTCAAAGGGGGAGAGAATGTTGTAGGAAGAGGTGTCATGATTGCAGGGGGAGTACTTGTGTTGACATCAATGCCAAAGGGGGATATTGTTGATCAGCGGTTGTCATTGATGTAACCCCAAGCAGCACCAGGGGATACCCCAATATTGCATGGAATTTTTTACCTACAAGATTAATATATTTTGGGTCAATAATTCTTTTTTTGGTTTCTACTTGTCGATATGTTTCCATTTATATATGGCACGCCATGTAATTCTTCACGATTTGAGAGATATTCATGTTTGAGGTTTGTAACCCTAGTTAGTGGGCTAAAACGCCATGGGGTTGTGGCATGGGTCATTGAAAAGTCATAATTAATATTTTTTAATCTCCTAAAATCCCTCCCACATTCACTTGTTTAAGCCCCTCTCAACCTAATCATTTATATAAATTGTGATCCTCGTATCCTGCTTATGCAAGGGATTTCGCCATCTGAAATAGGTCATCCTGGAATATTCACTCTAAATTTGTTTCTATGAAGGTTCATAAGCTAAAATTTTTATGAGGTGAAGCCGAAATCCTTAGGAAGCGTCTGTGAAAATTTCAGATCAACGTGCAAAATATTTTCAGAGATATGAACTGTGGAAGTTATTGTTTTTGCAGGCTCCTGAAATTCATCTCAAAGAAATGACCTTGGGAAAATGATCATAAATCTCTCTATGAGTATCAGATTGGAATTCTATAAAAAGTGGTAGATAGTGAACTTTTAGTTTTCGCTCTATCATGTTCAGAGCTGAGTGAAGAAACAGTGACATGTGGCATTCCGTACAAGTTCGCTCTACTAAAACAATCCATAATTAGGGCATTGTGAGAGATTGGGCATAAATCTCTCTTGAAGAATCCAATTGGTTCAGAACTATGGCATTGAAAATATGACTCAGAGGACTACTATAAGACCGAAAATTAGATGTTAGGGATCTGAAATAACAGAGATACACCATATTCAATATTGAGCTCCTATAAGGAAAGAAAAAGCTAGATCATGTGTTGTCAAGGGCTGGAAAGGCCCAGATTTTCTAGGGTAGAAAAGCAAAGAAAGGTGCACCAGAGGGTAGCATGACAAGAGCAGCAACCAAGGTGTAGAACAACAACAAGAAGTTCATCACATGAAGTCTTCAAGTGGGCAGCACCGCATACAGTCATTGTAAAGGTATCATTGTAAATACATTATTGTAAAAATTGTTTTAGTGTGTATCTACCAAGAGTTGAAGAGGCAGTGTCGAGAGTTCTAGGATCATCATTAGGTGGTTGTGTCATAGTTGGGGTTATGGGCTAGTGTGTCTTATTTTCCTACATCATTCTATATCATTATAAAGTGGACCATTTTCCTTGGTACGGGAGTCCATTCTTCTTTTGTTCTTCTATAGCGTGGTAGGGTGGTGCTAGGGTGAGTTGTAGCTCATTAGGTGTTGGGGAATCCATTTAGTTGACTACTGAAGAATCTCCAGCATTGGAGCGTCCATCTAGTGGGAGCTGGAGAAGAATGCTTTTCTAGATTCTAGGAAGTTGGAGCGTTATTTTCAATTGGAGTTGAATATTAAAGAATTATTAGAAAATAATTAGGTGGTTTTTGTCTCGGAGTGGGTTTCCACCTTAAAAACTGTGTGCATTTGTGTTCCTTTTGTTTGCTGCTATCATTGTACAAACACTGATAATAATTGAAGATTAACTAATGCTCTAATTGAAAGAAATACTAATTCACCCCCCCTCTCAGTATTTCCAACAATTGGTATCAGAGCTTGGTTCCTTCAATAGCAGTTTAACAGCTGGAAGGAGGTCATGGAGCATACCAAGAATGGTGTACCTCTGTTCAATGAAAATAATTATGCACTTTGGAAAGGAATAATGGAGGTCTATCTCTTGGCACAAGGTTACAAAGTATGGGACACTGTTCAAAATGGATTTACATCAACCGCGGATGAACAAGGTAAGAAGAATTTGGTAAATGATGCAAAAGAAAAGAATATTATTATCAGTGGACTTATTGAATCTGCTTATCATAAGGTGTTGGGTTGTAAAACTGTCAAAAATGTATGGGAAAATCTTGAGAATATATATGCAGGTGACTCAAATGTCAAAGAAGAAAAGCTTCAAATCTATAGAGAAAAATTTGGGCAACTCAGAATGAAAGAAGATTGCAACATTGCTGCATAATTCCAATACATTGATGAAATAACCAATACTCTGGAAGGATTGGGAGAGCCAGTTGACGAGAAGAATATTATATGAAAGATTCTTAGAACGTTACCAGGGAGATTCAACCCAAAGGTATCGGTCTTAGAATACAGTGCAAATATGGACAAACTCAACAAAGAGGAATTACATGGAGTTCTCATAGCATATGAAATGAGACTTGATGAAGAATAGGGTACTTTTCATCTAGAAACTGCGTTCGTTGCATCTAAGAAAACCCATAAGGAGAAAAAAACTTCAATTGAAAATACACACACCTGCAAGTGTGAAGAAAAGGGAGATGATGAAGAAGGTCTTTCAGATGAAGAATATGCTCACTTTACGAGAAATCTAAAAATTGGTAAGGGAAAATTCAAAGGTAAACTTCCATTGATATGTTTTGGTTGTGGTGAGGTTGGGCATTTCACATCAAAATGTCCGAACATAAGTGATGACAACTCAAAAGGAAAGAAAGCCTTTTATAAATTCAACAAGCAAGGATCCAAAATGAACTTTCTCTCTAAAGAAGATATCTCATCATTCGATGAAGACAATGACAACAAAGAAGAATCCAATGAGAGAGTATTGTTTATGGACAAGCACAATAAACAAGAGGTATCAAACAACGAAGAAGAAGGATTGACCATAGAAGAATTTTCTAAGGAAGCAATCAAACTTATAAAAGAGCTCAAGGAAGAGAAGATCTGTTCCAATACTCTTGAATAACAAGTTCAAGGTCTCAAAATTGAAGTTGAAGAACACAAATTCATTGAAGAGTCACTTCAAAAGAAGTTGGGAGAAATAAACCAAGAAAAGGAGTAATTAGAAGCTGAAGTAGTCTCGCTGCATAAGGAAGTGAAGAAAGGAAAAACTATCCAAAACTATGCCAAAAACTCAAGGGAATTGGAAGAACTCATAAAAAATCAACGATCTTACAATGACAGAACTGGCATTGGTTACAAAGAAGAAGAAGCAGGACCTTCTACAACAAAAGACAATGAACCTATGAGATCTGACATGCATATAGACTTCATTGGACAAGATTCGCAAGAACAACCTTGGAAGACAACACCCCGACGAAGATTTCCATCCAGGTACCAACATATGTTTTATGGCTACTGTTATTCATGTGGAAAATTTGGTCATAAAGTTGTAGAATGTCACACGTACCCCAGGAACGAATACAATTCCAGGAGATCTATCAAATATGAACCTCCTAGGGCTCAAAAAAACATCAATAGATTTGAACATTTAAAAAATAATATTGAATGTTACAAATGTAGAAACTTTGGACACATAGCCAGAGACTGCAGACTTGAAAATCCTTGAGAAGAATCTTAGAAGCCACTGAATGAATGAACATGGAAGAAAAAGAAGACTGATAATCGTGCTCTCGCTCTCAAGGCTCAAAACAAAAAAGATGTGTGGTATGTTGATAGCTGTTGCTCAATGCATATGACTGGAGATAGAAATAAATTTTTATCTCTAAAATATAAGAAGGATGGAACTGTGTCCTTTGGAAATGATGGATCTTCAAATGTTATAGGATCAGGTACTGTCACTCTCGGAAGCAAATATTCTCTAGCCAAGAATGTTCTATTGGTTGAAAACATGAATCAAGATCTGCTCAGTGTTGGAAAAAAGTGTGATCAAGGACACACAATACTATTCAACTCCACAAAATGTAAAATCAGGAAAAGCAAGTATGGTGAAATAGTGGCTACACAAGTCGAGCTCCAAACGACATATATTTTCTGGATGAAGCAACTAAAGCATGTTTAATAACTAAAGAGGATGACATAATATTGGGTAGTAATGATGATCGACTAAGTAAGAAGTTTGCTACAAAGATGCAAAGTGATTTCGAGATGTATTTACTTAGTGAGTTGACATAGTTATTAGAGCTTCAAATATCTTAGCAAGAGAAAGGAATATTTGTATGTCAAACCAAGTACATCAAGGAAATGCTCAAGAAATTTAAAATGGAAGATTGCAAACCCATCCTTACTCCGATGGTAATAGTTTGCACGTTGAGCATAGATGACTCATCTAAGGATGTGGATCAAAGGTTGTATAGATCTATGATTGGTAGTCTTCTGTATGTAATAGCCTCTTGGCCAGATGTTATGCAAGTAGTTGGACAAGTAGCAAGATTCCAAGAAGCACCAAAAGAATCACGTATTATTGCCATCAAAATAATTCTTCGATATCTAAAGGGAACAACAGAATATGGCTTGTGGTATCCCAAGGGTAACAATCTCATTATTCATTTCTTTAGAGATGCAGATTGGGCAGGAAGTGTTAATGATCGTGAGAGTACTCGTGAAGCATTGGAATATCTTCGCCAGAATCTTGGAATTCTCCCACGTTCTCATTAGATTTTCCTTATTCAGAATATAAAGGGGGAGTGGAAGTGTGTAAAATTCCGGAGGATGGTTGTGTGTCAGGGGGAGTTACCCTTTTCCATTGATGTCAAAGGGGGAGCGAATGTTGTAGGAAGATGTGTCATGATTAGAGGGGGAGTACTTGTGTTTCCATCAATGCCAAAGGGGGAGATTTTTGATCAACAATTGTCATTGATGTAAACCCAAGCAGCACCAGGGGCTGCCCCAATATTGCATGGGAATTTTGTCCTACCAAATTAATATATTTTGGGTCAAGAATGATTTTTATGGTTTCTACTTGTCGAGATGTTTCCGTTGATATATGGCACACCATGTAATTCTTCACGGTTTGAGAAATATTCATGTTTGAAGTTTGTAACCCTAGTTAGTAGGCTAAAACCCCATGGGGTTGTGGCATGGGTCATTGAAAAGTCATAATTAATATTTTTTAATCTCCTAAAATCCCTCTCATATTCACTTGTTAAAGCCCCTCTCAACCTAAACATTTATATAAATTGTGATCCTCATATCCTCCTTATGCAAGGGATTTCGCCATCTAAAACAAGTCATCCTGGTATTTTCATTCTAAAGTTTTTTCTACGAAGGTTCAAAAGCTGAAATTGTTATGAGGTGAAGCCGAAATCCTTAGGATGCTCCTGTGAAAATTTTAGATCAAGGTGCACAATATTTTCAGAGATATGATTTGTGGAAGTTATCGTTTTTGCAGGCTCCTGAAATTCATCTCAAAGAAGTGACCTTGGGAAAATCGTCATAACCCTCCCTCTAAGTATCGGATTGGAATTATGTAAAAAGTGGTAGATAGTGCACGAACTATAGATTTCGCTCTATTAAGTTCAGAGCTGAATGAAGAAACAATGACATGTGGCACTCCGTACAAGTTCGCTCTACTAAAACAGTCCATAATTAGGGCATTGTGAGAGATTGGGAATAAATCTCTCTTGATGAATCCAATTGGGTGAGACATGTGGCATTGGAAAGAAAACTCAGAGAACTACTACAGGACTGAAATTAAGATATTGGGGATCTGAAATGATAGAGATACACCAGATTCAATATCGAGCTCCTATAAGGAAAGAAAAATCTAGATCATGTGTTGTCAAGGGCTGCAAAGGACCAGAATTTCTAGGGCAGAAAAGAAAAGCAAGGTGCAGCAAAGGGTAGCATGACAAGAGAAAAAACCAAGGTGTATAACAACAACAACAAGTTCATCACATGAAGTCTTCAAGTGGGCAGCACTGCATACAGTCATTGTAAATGTATCATTGTAATAAGTCATTGTAAATACATTTTTGTAAAAATTGTTCTAGTGTATATTTGCCAAGAGTTGAAGAGGCAGTTTTAGGAGGTCTAGGATCATCATTAGGTGGTTGTGTCATAGTTGGGGTTATGGTCTAGTGTGTCTTCTTCTTCTACATCATTCTATATCATTGTAAAGTGGACCATTCTCCCTGGTATGGGAGTCCATTCCTATTTTATTATTCTATAGGGTGGTAGGGTGGTGCTAGGGTGTTTTGTAGCTCCTTGGGTGTTGGGGCATCCGTTCAATTGAATACTAAATAATCTCGGGCATTGGAGCATCCATCCAGTGGGAACTGGAGAAGAATGCTTTTCTAGATTCTAGGAAGTTGGAGCTTTATTTTCAATTGGAGTTGAATATTTAAGAATTATTAGAAAAGAATTAGGTGGTTTTTGTCCCAGAGTGGGTTTCCACCTTAAAAACTGTGTGCATTTGTGTTCCTTTTGTTTTCTGGTATCATTTTACAAACACTGATAGTAATTGAAGATTAACTAATGCTTTGATTGATGGAAATACTGATTCACCCCCCCTCTCAGTATTTCCAACAATTGGTATCAGAGCTTGGTTACTTCAATAGGAGTTTAACAACTGGAAGGAGGTCACGGAGCATACCAAGAATGGTGTACCTCTATTCAATGAAAATAATTATGCACTCTGAAAAGGAAAAATGGAGGTCTATCTCTTGGCACGAGGTTACGAAGTATGGGAGGCTGTTCAAAATAGATTTACATCAACCGCGGATGAACAAGGTAAGAAGAATTTGGTAAATGATGCAGAAGCAAAGAATATTATTATCAGTGGACTTATTGAATTAGCTTATCATAAGGTGTTGGGTTGTAAAACCACCAAAAATGTATGGGAAAATCTTGAGAATATATATGCAGGTGACTCAAATGTGAAAGAAGCAAAGCTTCAAATCTATAGAGAAAAATTTGAGCAACTCAGAATGAAAGAAGATTGCAACACTGATGCATACTTCCAATACGTTGATGAAATAACCAATACTCTGGAAGGATTGGGAGAGCCAGTTGATGAGAAGACTATTATACAAAATATTCTTATAACGTTGCCAGGGAGATTCAACCCAAAGGTATCAGTCTGAGAATACAGTGCAAATCTGGACAAACTCAGCAAAGATGAATTACATGGAGTTCTCATAGCATATGAAATGAGACTTGATGAAGAAGAGGGTACTTCACATCTAGAAACTGTGTTCTTTGCATCTAAGAAAACCTATAAGGACAAAAAACCTTTAATTGAAAAGATATGCACCTACAAGTGTGAAATAAAGTGAGATGATGAAGAAGGTCTTTCAGATGAAGAATATGCTTACTTTACGAGAAAACTAAAAATTAGTAAGGGAAAATTCAAAGGTGAAATTCCATTGATAAGTTTCGACTGTGGTGAGGTTGGCCATTTCACATCAAAATGTTCAAACAGAAGTAATGGAAACTCAAAAGGAAAGAAAGGCTTTTATAAATTCAACAAGAAAGGATCCAAAAGGAACTTTCTCTCTAAAGAAGATATCTCATCATTTGATGAAGACAATGACAACAAAGAAGAAGCCAATGAGAGAGTATTGTTTATGGCCAAGCACAATAAACAAGAGGTATCAAACAACAAAGAAGAAGGATTTACCATAGAATAATTTTCTAAGGAAGCAATCAAACTTATAAAAGAGCTCAATGCAGAGAAGATCCATTCCAATACTCTTGAAGAACAAGTTCAAGGTCTAAAATTTGAAGTTGAAGAACAAAAATTCATTGAAGAGTCACTTCAAAAGAAGTTGGAAGAAAGAAACTAAGAAAAGGAGGAATTAGAAGCTGAAGCAGTCTCGATGTGTAAGGAAGTGAAGAAAGGAAAAACTATCCAAAACTATGCTAACAACTCAAGGGTGTTGGAAGAACTCATCAAAAATCAATGATCTTACAATGACAAAATTGAAATAAGTTACAAAGAAGAAGAAGTAGCACCTTCTACAACAAAATAAAATGAACCTATGAGATCTGACATGCATGTAGACTTCATTGGACAAGATTCACAAGAACATCCTTGGAAGATAATTCCTCGACTAAGATTTCCATCCAGGTACCAATGCATTTTTTATGGCTACTATTATTCACGTGGAAAATTTGGTCATAAAGTTGTAGAATGTCGCACGTGCCCCAAGAACGAAGGTAACCAAGGTAACCAAGGTAACCAAGGTATAGATACCCATGGTGACTGAGAGTGAGGGAACATAATGCATTTTTCTATCTCCCGGGACCAAAACAGAAAACCCCTCAAAAGTATCAGTGGGTATTGCCCTCCTTTGCACAAGATGGGCATCAATGAAATTCTGGGTAGCCCCACTGTCAATCAGTACAGAAACCATATGATTCATGATTGAACCTTGAACTCTTAATGTCAAGTACTTAGGTACTCCTCTCAAAGATGCAAGAGTTCCTCCAATAGGAGCAAATGCTCCATCCCCATCTCCTGATGGTGTTGGATCTCCTTCAACATTGTTAGTGTTGTGACCCCTTCTTGGTTCATCATATTATTTTTCTTCTTCAAGATCTGAGAAGACCTCTATGTTATGTGCTTTACCAGCAACACATCTATGTCCAGGTAACCATAGTTCTTGGCAAGTGAAGCATAACTTCTTCTTCCTTAGATCTCTCCGGACTTCAATATCAAGAGGCTTCCTGAATGTGCTCTCCTTTGAGGGAGAAAGTTTTTATTCCTTTCCCTTGGAAGGGAAAGAGGGCATGTGTTGGAATTTTTCCTTTGCTTTTGGAAAGACATCTTGAAGGTCTCTAGCCCTCTCAATGGCATCATGCAGGGTAGTGGGCTTGGTAGATTTTACCAACCCACGAAGAGGTTCATCTAGGCCATCGATGAACATTTACACCCTTCTTGTTGCAGACAAATTAGGAACCATAACAGATAATCTCAAAAATTCAGAAATATAAGACTCTGTATTATCTGATTGCTTCAAATTTTCAAGTCTCATGAAAGGTGCCTCTGGATATTTTTTGTCAAACCTTTCCACCAGTCTTCTAGTGAACCCAGAATAAGCAGTCACATTGGCATGACCCAATGTGGACAAGCCATGGAACCACTAGTTGTGTGCTTCACCTTCAAAGTGCAGCACTGCAATCTTGATAACTTTCGTCTCTGGGACCTTGTTCGACTGAAAGTAGATGTCCAGTTTTTCTACCCATGAATTGGCAGAACAAGTGGATGACCCATCAAACTTGGGTAAAATGAATATGCCCATAGAGTTATGTCGATCATGATTCTGAGTGAATCCACCATCTCAATGCTGGTGCCTTGGTCTTCTTTTGTCCTTGAGGTGACAAAAATCTTGAAAAATCAAGTGATCCTTGAATCTCTGATTATGAGACTCATATTCTTCAAAGTAGTCTTCAAGGGATGCTTTCTCTTGAAGCCCTTCATTTTCCACAACAAAAAAGGTAGGCATGGTAGAGCATTATGGAACTTGTGGATGGTTCATTGGTTGATCATTCCAGTGATGGGACATACCAGAGCTTTCTCCAAGATGAACTCTCTTAGGAGATTCCTTAATTCTATCCAATCTCATCTCTTTGATCTCTCTAGCAAGATCTTGCATGGCTCTCAAAAGGATTTTAGGTAAATCCTTTGGATCTTCATCACTTCCAGATTTAGGGGCTTTACCGTTGTCTTTGTCATCATTTGTGTAATCAAATTTCTTCTGTATTCTCTTTAGATACCTCTTCTCTCTGTCAGTAAGAGGCTCCTCTTCTTCTGAAGACATAATTGGCTTCTTACAGGCTGTGCCAAGATGATTTCTCTGACACCACTGTAATATCCCAAAAGGGAATCATGCTGCAATACTAAAAAATACTGCTCAGAAATAACGCAGTTCAGAAAAGTAAGAGTAGGAGGCCAATATGGAGGCTCAAAAATAACATTTAGATCATCAAATCGGATTTACAATGAGGTCCATACAATGTATAATAGGACATAGAAGACTTAAATAGAAGAAATCCCTCAAAAAGAGGTGTTGCAATCACATATATTCACTGCAAAAGGCTTGACAACATTATTTTTATTATGCTGCAATGACTGTTGATTACAACTTAGATCTAGAGAAAAATAATGCATGAACAGTCAGATCTATGACAAATCCATACACTATAGAGTCTCTACTTTACATACCCCTTGGGTATTTTAACAATACATGAAGCACATGGAGTAGATATGAGATCTAAAGCTACAGATCTACAGAAATATTCATAAATTCTGAAGTAAATACAGGAGTAACCAGATCAGATTTGAATTTAACATGGGTTAGATCTGAAATCCATGGATCACCACAGTGAGGGGTAGATTCCCAACACTAGATATATCTCCTCCAAGGTTATGCCAAAATCCCTTACAACAACACATACAGAAAAACACAGATCTAGAAGATATATTGTGCTATAGGGTTCAAGATTAGTTTGGCTTGATGCCAAGATGTGGATCTAATGCTCTAATGATCCAATACATAATTTCCAATGTGATAGAAGACCTTCCCACTGAAAAGAGGCACTAGATTGGCCTAGATATTATTAGATCTAGCCTCTACTTGTTGCAGCTTACAAGGACAACCAAACCCTCAACATGATCTGCATTGTAGTTGGAAGATGAAGCTTGGCCAAATGCCTGATAGTGGACAAGAGGTGCAAGACTCCTCCAAGAGCTACTCAAGGAAGGAGGTGGGATTCTCGACCAGGAACACCTAGTGCTAAACAACACTGTTCTCTGCTAAACAACCACGAGAATGAGAAATTTATAAATAGACAAATTCTTCAGAAATAATATGTTCATCAACAACCTTCTCCTGTTGTCCTCCTCTTCCTTTTATAAGATAGAAATCTTACAAAACCCTAAACCATCTCAATGAGGTTCATCCCTTCTAGACAGTGTTGTTGATCTAGTCATGGTTGACCCAGTCAAATGTTTCGATCCCTTTCACACATAAGGGTGATTTATTAAGATAGCCCAGATTTATCTTTTTTCACATGTGGCATTGATTTATTCACCGTATTAGGAGTTTTTATTGCCCTCCTTTATACATTTATTCATGCAACATGAAAATGAAACAAAATTGTATATTCCCATTACCTTGGGCTAATTGGGAATATTACAATGTTAATCTGGTTATACCCAAAAAAACCATCCATAAAAGAAAATATCTTTCTCCCAACACATTCATCAATGATTTGGTCAATGAAAGGAGTGGGATAATTATCTTTAGGGTGGGCACGGTTTATGTCACGATAATCAACACAGATACAGATAATACCCTGATTTTTATTGACAGGGACAATATTGGAAACCAACTCTGTCAAAGGGATCATGTATATGAACACAACTTTGAGAAGATTTTCAACTTCTCCCTTTATAGTGGCTGCCTTACTAGGATGCACGAGGCGAAGTCACTGATGAATAGGCTTTGCATTAGGATAAGTGGGTATCTGCTTTTTCCCTTTGTTGCTAGACCCACCCTAGGGCTAGAGGGATCATTTCTGTCCGCATAGATGATTTACCTAAACAACAAATTGGCAATATGAAGGTTGGAAATTGAAAGATAAATGCTACATAGGAACTGATACGCAAGGTGGTAGTGTTACCTATGTCTTGCGAAAGGTGTTTCAAAGGTGGGCCACTCGAATTGGAAGAATGCTCAAAATTCCTCAAACTAGCATATACATCGATCAACTCATGCAAGAGTATCTCAAGGAGCTGTATTGAATAAGAATTGTGGCCGCTCATCACCGCGTGACAAATTTTCATAACTTGTGAAGGAAGGTATGCTACCGTGTTCCTCTACTACATCATACTTCTCCTTCATTTTACAGAAGGGCGTAAGGTTAGTTTCCCTTTCTTCCTTCATCAAAGTTAGAATAAGGTTGCTAGAAGTGTTGAGACCAGTTTATGCTATTATAGTATCATAAATAAGCTTCTTGTCCATGATCTAGGATGTCAGAAAGAAACATGGGAAGAGTTCCTAGCTAAAAATTTTCCTTGGGAGGAAAACCAAGTAAAAGGCAGGCAACGAATCATCAATCCATGCTCCAAGAAATCAAACAAAAAACTGAAGCCCCTCGAGATAAATTCTCTAAGTAGGATAAAATCTCTAAGAAAACATCAAGATCATTAGAAGTTGAGGGAAGTGCGATGTAATCCCCAGAAAAATCATAATTGAAAAACATTAGCCCCTTTGTGAAGTAAGAACACCTAGCATCAAAGGGGAAGAAATAGAAAGAAATTCATAAACAAGATGATATAAAACCTATGGCGAAGGATGAAACATTTGATAAACCCATGCAGAGTAAACATGAGAGACCATGGGTGGAGGTTGTAGAGCCAGTTTCCCTTCTAGCTAAGGTGCGGTTAGATGAAAAATACAAGACTATTCCTACAAAGGGGTAAAGGAATTTATTCCATGAGAAAAAGGAAGTAGCACTGATATCGACTCCACCTCCAAAATCGGAAGAGATCCCCAAAGCATTAGAGATTCCAACCACACAAAAAGGTTTGCGTCACACCCGAAGAATGAATTTAAAAAATGACCTCCTCAGGGTGCTCAAACCCTTGAGCCGGTAACTAATTTATCCTCTCTAGAGATAGAAACAAAGATTCCCTCTCAGGCACTTGTGGGAACATAGAAGCTAAAAAGAACCTTAACTAAGGAGGAGGGGATAGTTGACAACTTTTATGATATTCAGAGTGATTTTCCACACAATGACTTATTGGAACCAGAGCCAATAATAATAAAGTGAGTATTCGAGATAATGGTCAGCCATATCCATGACAAATTAACCCATAAGGGAAGTAGTTCACAGAAGCGTAACCTACCTCCTAAGGATGTATCTTCTCATGTTGAAAAGGACTTACAACATAAAGTGAGTAAAATTTAAAAGAATAATTTGAAGCTCAAATAGAAGTAACACAATTATAAAACCCTGTATCGTCATGCTAGGAAAGTGAATGAAATGTACAAGACATATAATTTGGATTTGGTGTCAAAGAACGATAGGTTGGTGTTGGCTTTATGGGTCTTTATAGGTTGGTGTTTAGATTGTCCGCGTAGTACAACAAAACCCACTATCACCAACCATTTTGACAATGATCTACTTGCGCTGACCGAAGTCTCACTCGAGGAAATATAGGGGAATGCTAGAACTAGGTTTTTGCATCCATAGGAATAGAGGACAGTGGCTTTAGGGATTTTCCTTCTTATCAGAGCTCTGCAGGTCATATCTACCAACATTACCAGTTTTTTTCAACACAACTTTTGAACTTACTCAAAGACTGTATGATCTTACTTATTCATGCATTAACTACAGTAAATAACCATAAAAAGAACTACGTTATTTAGTTACAAAACAAAAACCTTATTCAACATAGTCATTCATAAACAGTAAGTAAAAATCAAACAAATCAATATAAATAAGATATTATCAACATTTCATTCATTAATATCTAGATCTGTCTCGTACAATCACTTTCTACCCTGTGCACATACCTGCAAGGCCCTGCACACACAACTGCTGTCTTTCCTAAGGTCTCCATGGAAACAACTGCAAGAGCCTTTTCCTCTAACCAAAAACACAAACTCTAACTCAATTTTACATCAAAATGCATCGCAAAAGATATATCATTCAAGCGTTACCTATGAATTATATATAGAATCCTTATATAGATATGGCTTTTACAATACCATGGTCCCAAACCATGGGAAAAGTCCAACGTTCACAAAAAGTCCCATCCTGTTACATAATTAAGTGGCATTAACCCACTCCAAATCCACTAAGACCAAAAATATACTTCATGTTGCACAATCCATGCCTTGATTTGCGAATTCTTTACCTCACAGGGGATCCCAGCTCCAATAGGTCCCCAAAAAAATTTGTGACTCATCCCAAGTCACAACGGTGGTGTGCCATAAATATTTTCCCTGATGTCGTTCAAGGAATCCTTCAATGGAGGAACTGTATCAGCGTACTGCTTTGTAAAATTTATGTCTTTTCTGACTGGGGCCACAAAATCCTGAAACTCACTCACTTGATTCACACTCACTTGTATCTGCAACCCATTTATAGTCTTATGCCTCCAACCAACTGCATGGAGCATCAAGGCTCTATGCCAGACATATAGTCATTGGGAATTTCTAGGGATGGAGTCGGCCACGTACAGTTTCAATCTGATACCATTGATTTGACTAGGGAACATTTCCCCATTTAGCTTGGTGAGTTGGACTGCACCTCCATCTGTCACTTCCAGAGCAATATACAGGCCTAACCAGTGAATTTGAAGCAATGAAGTGATCCTCTTCCAGCTCGAGAAATTGTGACAATATATGCTCCATGATGTCTCTGTCAGCCATGTTCGTTACTGCAACAATGCATAGACTAGGCACAACAAATTCCATGGGCATTACTGCTTCTTGTACATATACTAATCGAAACAGGGTTTGTCTAGTCAGCTTATTGTAGGTAGTTCTCAGGCCCATAAAATAGCAGGAATGCACAGGTCCCATTTGTTTATGTTAAAATTGCATATTGTTGTTTGTGTGCTCTCCAATATTTTTCAGAAAGTTTCTACTATTCCATTCACTTGGAGGTGGTATGGCATACTCTTGTGGTGATCGAATTGGAATTATTTAGTCAAGGTTTTGATAGTTCTATTCAGGAAATGTGTTCCCCGGTCGCTCATCAAAATTTTTGGACAATCAAAGTGTGACACAATATGCTCGAAAATGATTTTTTTTGTCGTATTTGCAGTGAAATTCTTTACTGGTTGCGCCTCAGCCCACCAAGTGAGGTAATTAGTTGCAGTAATGATGTACTGGAAACCTGTTTTCTTTCTTGGTAGATCGATTGGAACTACAAAGTCAATCACCCATTTATCTAAAGCTTGCAACATTACTTATGGTTTTGATGCCATTTCATCTCTTCCCAATGATCTTACATTCCTTTGAAAAACATCGCATGTGCTACAATATGCCTTTGAATTTTTATGCACTGTAGGCCACCATAACTTGATGCAGGGAATCTTCTATGTGGTAGCTTTTCGTGCGACTTTGCCATGTGATTCAACTAGTGTGATGTGTCGTTCATGCTGAGGAACATATATCTTTTCAAAATTTCGTCAGCCCCCATTTTATACAGGTGCCTTGCAATCAGAGTAAAGTCTATCAACCTCATGACCAACTCCTTCTTCTGTTGCATAGTGTATTCCCAAGGTGTTATTCACGTTGAGAGAAACTGAATGGTATCCAAGAAACGCTCATCTGCAACCTTAATAGTGAACAACTATGCATTAGGTAATTTGTCCTCAAGATTCATTGGTTCCTCCCTTGTCTTAATCTTGGACAAATGGTCTGGTCTGACATTCAAATGAAATGGCTTGAAATTGACCTCAAAATCATATTCTTGGAACAATAGTAACCATCTACAAATATCCCAACCAACACAGGATTTTTGACCAAGTACTTTTAAGAAGAATGATTTGTGAAAATTTTGAAGTGTGCCCCCAATAGATAGTGCCTATATTTTTGTAGCACATATACCATTTCCAACCCTTCGTGCTCTACGGTGGCGTACATTATACTTTAGACAAATTATTGCTAGCAACAGCTACAAGGTGATCAATATATCCTTCTCCGGGTTGGGCTAACATAGCTCCTAGGGATATGTAGGACGCATTGACATGGACATGGAATACCTTCTTCCAATCGGGGAAGACAAGGATAGACATTGTCACCAATTTTTCCTTTAGGATATCGATATTATTTTGACAATAATCATCCCACAGAACTTGAAATCCTTCTTCAATAACTTCTCCATTAGCACAGGAATCTGTGCGTACGCCTTAATGAACTTCCCGTCATAGCCTGTATGTCTGAGTGTCGTGTGTAGTTACTTGACACTTGTTGGGGGTTCTAAATTTATAATCAATACAATCTTCATAGGGTCTACCATCAATCCCTATTTGCACACAATGTGTCCCAAAAAAATACCATATGGTACGCAAAGAATGCAATTCTTCAAGTTTAAGGAGATCTTATACTTTTTGCAGGCATCCAACATCAAGCGTAGACTAGAGACATGATTATTTAACAGGCCATAGACTGACTAGTCATCGAAATATACTTCCAGGAATTTGTGGATATATTATTTGAAAGCTGCAACAACAACCATGGAAAATATAGTTGGCGCATTCTTCAACCCAAATGACATGACAGTGTACTGAAAGTAGCCCCACTCAGTTGAAAAGGTGGTATTGCTCTTGTATTTCAGCACAATCCTGATCTGATGATACCCAAAGAATCCATACGTAAATTAGTAAGCTTCATTCCCACTAACATTATCTAAAATATCATCGGTGAATGGAGTGGGAAACAGATCATGGACAAAGGCATCATTTAGCTTGAGAAGATCAACACAAATCCTTATCTCTCCTTTAGTCTTCTTCTCTTGGACAGCCATAGGACGAACCCACTCAGACTCTCAACTGGTTCAATGATGCCAACATCAAGCATTTTTTAAGAGTTCTTCCCTTAATTTCTCCTTTTACTTTGGGTTCAACCGATATAGGCGCTGCTTAACTGGTTTGGAATCTGGCTTCAAAGTGATGTGCATTACCCCTAGATCACCCACAATGCCTTTTAATTATGATAATTTTGTAGGGAACAGGTCCTGGTATTCATGCAGTAGCTTAGTGATCTTAATGACTGTATCATCATCCCAATAGTCCCCTATCCTGGAAAACTTGGGCTCCGCCTCTGAGCCTATGTTGACCTGTCACATTCTGACCAGTTGCGCTACATTCGACATTGCTATCTCAAGCGTTGCAACTGCGTGCTATCCTTCAGACTCAGGGATATGATTGCCACATGGATACTCCTCTCCTTCCTCCATGGTTAAATTGTAACATTCTCGGGCTTGTAACATTTGCGCAACCCAATCACATTGTACCAGAGTCCTGGGTTCCTTAGTAATCGAGAATACACCTTCCTTCACTTCTTTAAAAGCCTCATTAATGCATTCCCATTCCATCTGCAAATCTATATGTCAAAAATAACCCTTCTAACATCTCATCCCAATCCATCGTTCCATGGCATAGTTCTGTTTCAAGATACCATTGCCGAGGTATCATCTCGAGAGAATGAAAGAACATGTGCACCCATTATGGCTGAGGTTCTTCACCCCAAGCTGCAATCCAGTGAGATAAATGCTTGCGCGGATCCTTCTGGAAATCAAAATTTTCCACAATTCTTGTGTCAAATTGACCAAACCTCAACCTTATTATTTTTAAAAATTATTTCCATCCTCCTAAAATTTCTCTGTGCGTACCCCACCATTGGTCTGGAGTGAAACTTAATGTGAATTCCAGAGCCTCGTACCTTTGTTTCTCCGACAATTTCCACACAAATTCTTCCAGAGCCTCATACCTTTGTTCCTCCGACAATTTCCACTCAAATTCCTCCAATAACAAGACAACATTCCCCGTTCCATCATAAAAGTGCGAGTCACACACTTTTGAATTGACATAGTGCAGAGATTTTGTAACCCTGTTACAATGGTTACTCCATGCAATCTATTCTTCCACTGCTCCAACTCTTCATGGGAATCAGACACGCACGAACTATCACACTTTGTTGATTTTCCATCCTCAAATGAATAAGTGACCATTGCAACTTTGGCTTTCCCATCCACTCCCATGTTTGTTTTGGCAGAACATTAGCATTCGATCACAGATCTAGAATGACTCGATCCATCCCATAGTCTCTGATTTTCACAGTTAATCACATATCTTGTCCAGTTCTCTTCTTATTATTGTACACTTTTTTTATTACGTGTTGTTCCATCTGCAACTCTTCTTTACCAACACAATTATCAAGAAACCCCTGTAATCCTTCTACATGCCTTTGGTCCCTTCACAACTTCATGCAAGTTTTTAAGAAAGATGCTAGGATCAATGGATCGACTCCCTTTACTTCAACGTTCTATTCAGGAATATTTTCTACCGAGAACAACTCATCTCTCCGCAGTCGTTGTCACAGCCTTAGGAGTCATAAACGATATCTTCAATACCATGAATGTCTCCTTTTCACGTTGTACATCAAACCTAACAATCTTATCTTTAACCTTCCTTACCCATATCTCTGGAACAAACCTCTGCTCGTCTGCATGGTTTCCTCCAGTATTCATACCACTATGAATGACTATTTTCACACTTGGATCTCCTTGGTGCGGTTCAGCCTTCATCATAAGTGTGTTCGGCGTTGGATGCTGGTTGCGCTTCTCCTGCATTTTAGCTAACAAAACAAGACAATCTTCTATTTCATGACCAAATTCCTGACAATACTTACAGGACATAGTAGTAGAATTCTGGAAATCTCGAGAGAAGTGTCCAAGCTATCCACAATTGTAGCAATTGATATTTCCTTGCCCTTGGCCAGCACTTCCTCCTTGGTTGCACCCTTGGCCTTGAAAACCTCCTCGCGTAGTTTGTGAATGCATAGCTTCGCGACCTTATAATTTCATTCGATATGCGCCCGGAATTTTATGTAACATTAGATTGCGGCTCCTACAATGTTTTTCATCATACCCAACCAAACTACAGAAGTTGCAGAATACGTTTTTTGGTGATCTAACAAAATTTTGTAATAAGTGACAAAAATTGGTGGAATGTTGGCATGCGACTTCGTAGATACTACACCATACATTAGGCCCTACACTTGGCCCTCTGCTCAATCCAGTTTTTAATGGGTTCAACATCCCAGCACCCACATAGCCTATAAAAATATAACACTGATCCTTGTAGTGGTCCTAAAATTTTCACTCGATACACCAGAACTCCGTTCTCATCTCTGGGTGAACCTCCTTTCCCTTCTTTAGAGCCTGGAGCTCCATGTGCAAACTTGCCAGCTGAGTCTGAATCTATTGCACCCCTATGCTTTCATCAACTACTAGTGAAGCCTCCAGCTTCATAGTGATCTGTAGTGCTTAATCCTGAGCTGCGATCTTCTATTATGACAACAGAAATCTAGGGCGCGACAACAACACAAAAATAAACCACTCTTTATGTTGTTTGTTTGAGATCTTAAAGCTAATTTGACTAAAAAATGTCTTAACTCTCAGATCTACCTCGCACACAGTCTCAATAGTCAGCTGGTTAATCTCTTTGATCTCAATAATACACTGGGATTGTGACTTCGGTTTCTTGAATTCAATGTTTAGTGGGGTCTTTTTTCAGCCAATGAAGCATTTGCATTCACTGTAACAAACTTCATGTACCAGGACAATGCTCGATCTTGTAGCAAAATATCCAATTGCGCTTTCTTCATATCTTCATCTGTAACATTCTGCGAAATCCATATCGCTTCTACTACAAACCATAACTATTCATGGTCATCAGTTCCCTTGAACACATGCATCTTCGGGGGTTGGGCCATGGTGAATGGGGGAGGTGGAGGTGGAGGTACAAAACAGGATGGAGTGATGATGGGAGTGGAAGGTTGGTGAATTTACTCATCACTTTACTAACTTTCAAATCTCAATGATACATGTCACGGAGTAGTAGGGTTGCTTTCTCCTTTCTCAGATTCAAATGGTGGTCTAAATTCAATTTCAATGTATGTACTCCAACCTGTTTGAATCAGTTACCGCTTCACGTAACACAAGGCTCTCTTTCTTCAACCATCAATCTGAGCGCAATCGTAGTATACCCTTTTCATTGTAGAAAATTTTTAATACAATTATGTATTGTCAGATTATCTTGATCTAACAATTTTATCCTTTGTTAAATACACAATTCTTCTACTTAAATCTTTGCAGAAATTTAATCGCCAATTTCAAACACATGAAGAAAAATCAATCACACATAACACAGAGTTTTTACCGAGAAAACATAAATCTAAAAACCCCACTATCATATATTATGTATATCATGGATCATGAAACAATCTCATACAAAACTCTACTCCAAGAGCTCTCAATACAATATGCAATCGTCTCACACTATCATACAAAAATTGGCATAAACATGCACCAATTTACTGCCTCCTGAAAGCCTACCTCCACCTCGCAATCCATGCTGATGAATATCACTGAATGAATTCGATCTTTCCTTGCCTTGAATGCGCAATCCTCATTGGCATCTCCAATGTGTGTTAGGTTGCACTTGTGCACCCAATATAGTCACAACTGATAGTCAAGCAGGCCCTTTCACCTATCTCTCAACTGGGTCTCCACTGGATCTGACATGCATGTAGTTTACATTAGTATTTCTTCAGTTGCATGTGAGACCACTTCTTATGAATTAATTAAATAATTAATTCACTGATCTCTCACTAGTGTATCTTTAGTTACAACTAGTTACAACTAGCACAACTGAGTTTAACTCACTTAACTGAGTTAAACTAAATAACAACTCACATAACTACACATCCAACTCTGTTAAAAATTTGCATCACTCAGTTACAAGGAATTCCACTCTACATGTCCCACCAACCAACCTTAGAACTCGTAATTCCTTCAGTGAACTGGTTTGCCACATCAGTTAACTGAAATCAAGTGCTTCAAGAGAATAGATTATTATTTATTGTCTAATTATTATTAAGGGATAATAATAATTGGCATCTGATCTATTTTTATACATGTGATCTATAAATAGAATTCACCCATGCATATAAAATTAGAATCTCATCTATAAATATAATTTTCTCAACCATCTATAAATAGACTCTCGCTATAAATATAATATGCTCACCATTCTAAAAATAGACATACATCTAAAAATAGCCTACGGGCCCCACCTAGTGTAGGTGCTTAATTTTCACTAGGATCATCATCTTGTTGAATCTCAACACTCCCTCTCAACAAGGAAGGGATTATCCTTCACCCCGATCCTATCTCTTTCGTATTCGAATTCGCTCCCGGTGAGCGCCTTCGTCAGAATATATGCATCCTGATCTTCCATAAGAATGTACTGAAGCAACATGATCTTCCGCTGCACACAATATCTGATATGATGATACTAGATATCTATATGCTTAGACCTATCATGAAACATAGGATTATTCGAGAGTTTAATTCAACTCTGATTATCACAATGAATCATTGTAAGATCTAAATGAGAACCGAAAAAACTGACCAGGATCTTCCTCATCCATGTAACCTCACATGCAGCTTGACTTGCTATCATGTATTCCACTTTGCTGAAATGAGTGCCATGGATCTCTGTTTCCTGCTGTACCAAGAAACAACTGCGGATCCAATACTGAAAACCCATCCTGATGTGCTCTTTCTATCAATTGGGCTGCTTGCCCAATCTGCATCCATGAAGCCATGCAACTTCATCTCATCCGTCTGTCTGTACCATAAGCCATACTCAGATGTGCCCCTAAGATATCTTAGGATGTGCTTTCCCACCTTCCAAAAGAGCTTGGTAGGCTTAACCATCGCTTGACTAAGCTGTTTCACCACATAGAATATTTCTGATCTTGTATTAACTAAATACATGAGTGAACCCACCAACTGTCGATATGCAAGTAACATCCACTACCTCTCCCGATGTAGCATCCTCTTTCCTCCAGTTTCCTGGAAGAGGAGTATCCATGGGTTTGCAACCCTCCATGTGAAACTTACTGAGTATCTCCCTTGCATACTTTCCTTGAGACACAAACAGTTCACCTTCTCGTTGCCATATTTCCAATCCAAGGAAATAGTGAAGGAGGCCCATATCCTTCATCTTGAAATCCTTTGCAAGATCTTCCTTGCATGAGTGTATCAGCTGCTCATCACCACTCAGTATTAAATCATCAACATAAAGAACAATGATCCGATATAGGTTTGCATCTGCCTCACTCTTGGTGAAGCCAAGTCTAGTGAAATAGTTGTTGATCCGAGTGTACCAAGCACATGGTGCTTGTTTCAGCCCATACAACGATCTTTTGAGTTTTCACAAATGAGAATCATTGCTAAAGATGTCAAATCCTTCAGGCTGCTCAATTTAAAGTTCTTCCTAAATGATCCCATTAAGGAACACAATCTTCACATCCATCTGATGAATGTGCCAACCCATCTATGCTGAGAGAGAAAGGATGGTCCTTATGGAAGAATACCATGCGACAGGTGAAAAGGTTTCTTCATAATCAATCCCCTCGATCTGTGAGAAGCCTCGAGCCACAAATCTTGCCTTATACTTCTCAACACTCCCATCAGTAGCTTGCTTTACCTTGTAGATCCATCTTGAACCTACCACTAATTTACAACCGACCTTGGAACAATTTCCCAATCACTGTTTCTGACAATGGAGTCATACTCCACCATTGCATCTACCCATGTGGGCTCCTGCACTACTTCCTGAAAGGAAGATGGCTCAGTCACAATACATTTTCTCATGAGAGCCATGTATCTAGTGAATCGTTCATGAGGTTGTCTCTGTCTGCGCTGTGAAGTAGGGACTCCTACATTTTGTGCCACATCAAGCTTTAGCCTCTTAGCTTCTGTGGTACGCCTTTTTCCAGTTCAGATTTTTGGCTCTACGTGAGTGGACTCCACTCCATGAGCCTCCTCTTGTGACTGATCCACATCTAGAGACTCATGTTTGGGAATAAGCAGTTCCTCCTCTGCATGCAAGTCTAGTTCCCTGTCAAGCGACAACTTCATGGCTTTCTCCTCATTGAATTTTATATTCTGTCGCACCACAATCATTCGACTATTTGGAAAATACACATGATAATTATGGGGTGTTTCTTTGTACCCCACAAATATCCCAACTTCAACAGTCGGCTCTAGCTTCTTCCTAGAGTTCTTGGTCATATGAACATAAACATATGAGCCAAAAATCTTAAAGTGAGAAACATCTAGCTTCCTACCAGTAAAAGCTTCTTTAGGTGTACTCATGCCAATTACTCTATGAGGACAATGATTTTTCACATACACAGCAGTGTTGCATGCTTCTGCCCACAAGTGCATTCGTAGGCCCTGATCATGCAACACCCATGATCGTTTTGTTCTTCCTCTCCATGATACCATTTTTTTGTGGGTTATGAGGCGCTATGAGTTCTCTTCGAATTCCTTCTTTGCTACAAAAGTCTTTGAATTCATTCGAGATATATTCACCACTATTATCGCTTTGTAGAGCCTTCACTTTCTTCCTCTACTCTCTCTCCACCAATGCTTTAAACTCACAGAACTTTGAGAATGTTTGATGTTTCTTCTGCATGAAGAAGATCCAACATCTACGAGAATAGTCATCAACAAAAATAACATAATACCTGTATTTTTCTATTGAAGCAACTGAGAATGGCCCAAACACGTCTGTGTGAACTCTCTCCAGGATCACCAAAGCACGGTTCTCATTGTCATGAAAGGTGGTCTTCACAAAATTTCCTATATTACATCCCTTGCACTCATCTATCTGCGCAAGTTTACCCTTGGGAAGTCCAGTAGAAATATGCTGCAACATCTTTAGGGCGCCATGGTGAAGATGGCCCAATCGCCTGTGCCATAATTCGCCGTCATCCTGGCTTACCACTTCTTCTTATTTTCCCACCATTACAGTGCATCCATCTACCTCCAGCTTGTAGAGTTTCTTGACTCAAACCCTTGTCCTCTTGGTTTGACCCATTGTTTTATGTCGCAGGAAAGCTTTTCCATCGTTGAAAAAAACATCATAACCTCTATCCTCCAACATTGTGACTGAGACCAAGTTATTATTTAGACTTGGAACATGCATAACATCTTTCAAAAAAAATGGTTTACCTGAATCCCTCTCAAAGGTAATGGTACCAATTTTGGTTGCACTATATCACCCATCGTCGCTCATCTATATATGCATTTTGAGATCTTTCTCCTCCAAGTCACTGAAAAGTTCCTTATCTCCCGTCATGTGGAAGGAAGCACCACTATCAAGATACCACACCGATCCCATTGTGCTTGAAACCAAGAATGATATCAAAGAGAAATCAAGTTCAAATTACGAGGCAAGGGCCTCACTAGCTGCAGCTCCAAAAACCTTCTTGTTCTTCTTTTTCTGTGGGAAGTTAGTGGCGAGATGCCCATGTTCGTGATAGGGAAAACACTTCACCTTGGACAAATCTAGCTTCTTGCCTTTAGCCTCATATTTTGAGTGGGATTTATTCCCCTTCCCTTTCCTTGCTTTGGCAGCCAAAGAAAAATCCTCTTCATCATCATGCTTTGATGAAGATCCATCCCTGGTGTTCCACCTGAACTCCTCCTACACTAGATCTGACCACAGTCGTTCCCAATCCGACAGTTTTTCCTGTCCATTGATAGAGTCTTGATAATTGTGCCAACTCTTAGGAATTCCCAAGAGATCCAAGCACACCAAATCATCATCAACAATCATGATTACCACACTCCCCAGTTCATCCCAAAATTGGACAAACTTTGTGAGATACTTAGGAATATTGTCACCTTTTTCCATTTTGATTTTTCTGAGTTTAGCCATCAGCGCCAATTTCCTATGGTTGCTGCTGCTTTGGAAAATATCTGTCAAAGCCTTCCACATTGCAAATGGAGTGGCTTTCCCATGAAGTCTTGAGACAATATGGTCTCTCACACCTTCCAACAGAATCCTTCTCGTCTTCGCTACTTTGTTTTTCCAAGCATCAAGTAATGCAACATCCGTCAAAGTGGGCTTAGGAACATCACTGTCGATGAATTCCTTCAAGCCGTTATCTTCAAGCACCGCCTCCATCATATCCTTCCATGAAATTTAGTTTGAGCTGCCCTCGAGTGCATACTCCAACCGCAAACCATTGAAATCCATTTCGATGTTTACTCAACTGTCGCACCAAGAAATCCTTGTAGCAAATTCGAATTGCTTCCACCAACAAAACTCAGCTACAACTTCAATATTGCAATCTTCAATGCTCTAATACCATGTAGAAATTTTTTAATACAATTATGTATTGCCAAATTCTCGTGATCTAACAATTTTATCCTCTTTTAAATACAAAATCCTTCTACTTAAATCTTTGCGAAAATGTACTTGCCAATTGGAAACACATGAAGAAAAATCAATCACACATAACATAGATGTTTTTACCGGGAAAGCATAAAGCTAAAAACCCCACTATCATATATTATGTATATCATGGATCATAAAAAAATATCATAAAAAACTCTACTCCAAGAGCTCTGAGTACAATATACAATCGTCTCACACTATAATACAAAAATTGGCATAAACATGCACCAATTTATTGCCTCCTGACTGCTTGCCTCCACTGTGCAATGCCTGTTGATGAAGATCATTGAATGAATTTGATCTTGCCTTGCTTTTAATGCACAATCCTCATTGGCATCTCCAATATGTGTTGGGTTGCACTTGTGCACCCACTATAGTCACAACTGATAGTCAAACATGCCCTTTCACCTATCTCTCAACTGGGTCTCCACTGGATCTGACATGCATGTAGTTAACAGTAGTATTTCTTCAGTTGCATGTGAGACCACTGCTTGTGAATTAAATAAATAATTAATTCACTGATCTCTCACTAGTGTATATTTAGTTACAACTAGTTACAACTAGCACAATTGAGTTTAATTCACTTAACTGAGTTAAAATAAATAACAACTCACATAACTACATATCCAAGTTTGTTACAAATTTGTATCACTCAGTTACAACAAAGTCCACTCTGCATGTCCCACCAACCAACCTTAGAACTCATAATCCTTCAGTGAACTGGTTTGCCACATCAGTTAATTGAAATCAAGTGCTTCAAGAGAATAAATTATTATTTATTGTGTAATTATTATTAAGGGCTAATAATAATTGACATTCGATCTATTTTTAGACATGCGATCTATAAATCGACTTCGCCCATGCATCTATAAATATAATCTCATATATAAATAGAATTTTCTCAACCATCTATAAATAGACTCTCGCTATAAATAGAATATGCTCACCATTCTTAAAATAGACATACACCTAAAAATAGCCTGCGGGCTCCACCTAGTGTAGGTGCTTAATTTTCACTAGGATCATCATCTTGTTGAATCTCAATATTCACACAATAACATTTTAATCTAGAAATTCAGTGAAATCAGGTACTTACATCGCATGCCTTTGAAAAATTTGCGCTCTGCTTCACTATAGGACATAGTGGTCTTGATTGCGAACTAAGTACCGAATCCCCCAAGGATGCTATCAATCCAGTAATCAACAACTCTCGTGATCTCGTTATCAGTATTTTGCAATTTCTTAATCAGATCTGGGTCCACACAGTAGGTCTATTATTAAAATATACCGTCTGCGTAGCTAGCCTTGAGATCCACTTGTGCAGCTCGCTAGAAAACAATGCAAAGAAGAGCTCGTACTGATACGTATAGATATACTTTTGTAACCAACAATTCAGTAGAGACATGCGAATTTGTTCTCTCTTGCACAAAAAACTCATGTTCTTTCAGATCTATCCAATCTTCGATCTCTTTCTTATAGGGATGCCACATTGAGTTATCCCTCAATGAGATCTTGGTCCCAACAACAAAACTATTTTTTGGCTTTATGGGGCCTTGACCACATTTTAGATAGTTTGCGTAGTCCAACAAAACCCACTATTACTAGCCCTTTCGGTAGCGATATTTTTGTGTAGGCCGAAGTGTCATCTGAGGCAATATAGGGGGATGATATAACTGGGTTTCTGCATCTAGAGGGATAGAGGGCAGTGGATTTAGGTATTTTTCTTCTTATCAAAGCTCCGCAGTTCAGATCTACCAATATTAACAATGTTGTTCAACACAAATATTGAACTTACTCAGAGACTATGTGATTTTAATTATTCATAAACTAAACACAGTAAATAACCATTAAAAAAATTGCGCTATTCAGTTACAGAACAAAACCCTTATTTAGCATAGTCATTCATAAACCGTAAGTAAAAAGAAAACACATCAATATAACTCAAATATTCTCAACAGTTCATTAATTCATATCTAGATCTAATTCATACAATCACTTTCTACCCTGTGCACATAGCTACAATGGCCTGCACACACAACTGTAGTGTTTCCTAAGGTCGTTGTGAACACACCTGCAAGAGCCTTTTCCTCTAACCCAAAACACAAAATCTAACTCATTCTGACATCTAAATGCATTGCAAAATATATATCATTCAAGCCTTACCTATGAATTCTATTTAAATCCTTATATAGATTTGGATTTTACAATACCATGGTCCTAGACCATGGGTTAAGTCCAACGTTCACAAAAATTCCCATCCCGTTACATAATTAAGGGGCTTTGACCCACCCCAAAGCCCCTAAGACCAAAAATATACTTCGTGTTGGACACTCAACGCCTCGATCTACAAAGTCTTTACCTCATGGGGAATCCTAGCTCTAACAGGCGCGCGGGTTCATATAGTTTGTGTAGTCCAACAAAACCCGCTATTATCAGTCTTTTTGGCAACAATATTCTTGCGTAGATCGAAGTATCACTAGAGGAAATATAGGGGGATGCTAGAACTAGGTTTCTGCATCCAGAGGGACAAAGGATAGTGAATTTAGGGCTTTTCCTTCTTATCAGAGCTCCGCAGCTTAGATCTACCAATATTACCAACAATGTTCAACACAACTATTGAACTTACTCAAATACTACGTGATCTTAATTATTCATGAATTAAACATATTAAATAACCATAAAACGAACTGCGCTATTCAATTACAGAACAAAATCATTATTCAACATAGTAATTTATAAACAATAAGTAAAAATAAAACACATCAATATAGCTATGATTTTCTCAATAGTTCATTTATTCATATCCAGATTTGTCTCATACAATCATTTTATACCCTGCGCATGCAGTTGCAAGGGCCTGCACACATAGCTGCAGTCTTTCCTAAGGTCTCCGCGCACACAGCTACAAAATCCATTTCCTCTAACTTAAAACACATAATCTAACTTAGTATGACATCGAAATGCATCACAAAATATTTACCATTCAATCCTTACCTATGACTTCTTTCTAGACTCCTTATATAGATTTGGATTTTACAATGCCATGGTCCCAAACCATGGGCGGAGTCCAACATTCAAAAAACTTTCCACACCATTACATAATTAAGGGGCTTTGAACCATCCCAAATCCCCTAAGACCAAAAATATACTTCGTGTTGTGCACTCTGCGCCTTACTCTACGAAGTATTTACCTCACAAGGAATCCTGGCTCCAGCAGGCGCGCTGGTTCAGATAGTCTACGTAGTCCAACAAAACCCACTATTACTTTCCCTTTTGGCAACAATCTACTTGCGCAAACCAAAGTCTCACCCGAGGCAATATAGGGGGATGCTAGAACCATGTTTCTGCATCAAGATGGATAGAGGACAGTGGCTTTAGGTCTTTTCCTTCGTATTAGAGCTCTGAAGGTCATATCTACCAATATTACATGCGATGTTCAACACAACTGTTGAACTTACTCAAAGGCTGCACGATATTACTTATTCATGCATTAAACACAGTAAATAACCATGAAACGAACCGCGCTATTTAGTTACAGAAAAAAACCCTTATTTAGCATAGTCATTCATAAAAAGTAAGTAAAAATCAAACACATCAATATAACTTAGATATCCTCAACTGTTCATTCATTCGTATCCGATCTGTCTCATACAATCACTTTTTACCCTACACACACAGCTGCAGTCTTTTCTAAGGTCTCCACACACACAACTGCAATATCCTTTTCATCTAACCCAAAACATAGACTCTAACTTAGTATGACATCCAAATGCATCACACAAGATATATCATTCAAGTCTTACCTATTACTTCTATCTAGACTCCTTATATAGACTTGGCTTTTACAAAACCATGGTCCCAAACCATGGGCGGAATCCAATGTTCACAAAATTCCCATCTCGTTACATAATTAATGGGATTTTTCCCACCCCAAATCCCCTAAGACCAAAAATATACTTCGTGCTACACTCTCTGCACCTAGATTTGTGGAGTCTTTACCTCGCGGGATATCCTGGCTCCAATAGTTGGCCTTAAAGAACAAATGACTCCTTAGCTCGAAGGTGAGGTAGTTGAATCCTACTAAAGAATACAATGTTTATGAATGAGTCTCGAGGTTTCGTAAATAGAAAAAGAAGAAAAATCATGGTTAGAGGTTTTGGTTAGCATGGAAGGAATTTGAAAAAAGGGAGACCCCAATTTTGATGTTTGACTGGTTTTGGAAGACAATTTCTTGAGGAAATGCATCCTCTCTTGCATGGGGGGATGTTAGGCCCTAATTTTGTAACCTTTTTGACACCTTATACTTCTACATTTCATAAACTCCATTTTTCTCTTTTTGACACCTTAAAACCATCCTATACTTGTTAAATTGTTCTAGTTCATAAATGGAGGCAAGAGTCACCATTATGTATATTTTAACATGTCTTTGGTTAGTTAAAATAGATGCTAAATGAATTCATACTATTTTGACTCAATTTGGCTGACATATTTCTAGGATTCCTAAATATTAGGATGGAGAATTCATGGCATTGATAGGTCGCTGGTGATTCAACATCCATCTTGAAGTGCACTAGGAAGCTATTCACTACATAATTCTGTACTCCATTCGGTACCTTTTTCCAGAATTGGAATCAGTCAAGCTGATGGAAATTTTGAGGCAACTTCTCATGCTCATAATAGCAGTAACAATTCTTCTATCCTAAATATAGTATCACGATCATATTTCTGTGGATATGATAGAATGAATGAGTGATCCTTGAGAATCTGGTTTATATTAATTAATATTAGATCATACTTGCATTATCTTTCTTGATTATTTAATTAAATCTATCTTTAGGTCATTATTTCTTTAAGATGGTTAAGCACCAGTGTTAAAGGCTAGTGAGCAGAAGCAAGGAAGAATTGTGTCTTTGAACACTGCATAACTTTATTTTAATCCAGTTTGGAACTGTTGTACTTATGCATTATTGAAGACTATTAATATAGTGATATCATATTCTATACTTATACATTTACATGTATTTAATCTGTAATCTTATTGTGATAATCTAACTTGTTTAAGGTCATGTAAAGGGCCCGCTATCGACCTCAACCAAGCCATGTAGTTTATTTTTGTTAGATAGAAAGGTATGTGTGTGGATTAGTATAGAGTAATTGCACTTTGAATATATATATATATATATATATATATATATATATATATATATATATATTTGTGGTTCTTAGATAAATATTATGTACTTAGAAGTGTGATTAAGCAATAATTAAATATTCCATAGATATGTATGTTCTGTCTCTTAAACTTTCAGTTGATGATTGATTATCAAAAGGATAGATTTACGTTTAAGTTTTCTTGAGATTATGAAATCGTTTCAATAGAAAATTTCTTGATTCTGAAGGATTTTCTTTTATCAAAAAATGATGAGTTAGAATGAATATGTTTTAATTCAAAATGGATTTCTGAAGGTCGAGCTTTTAAACAATATTAAGACTGAAACAAGACCTTTGATTGAAATCTAAATATATTACTATCTACAAATCATTAATTTAAAATAAAGGACTCTGCAAACTAAGGTTTGATACCTAAAAGTTTCCATAGGATTTTGTGTGGAATGTAGACATTAGGGGGATTTTGAGGTATAATGGGCCTCCTAAGGAAATTATAAATAATAGTGGAAATAATAAAATAGGATTAGATTACGTCATCAAATTTTAGAGGAAAAACAGAAAAAACTAAATTTTCAACTCGTATTTCCAACTTATCTCCCTATGCGTTTACTCAAATTTGGAGTGACAGTACTCATTATATGAAGAATTTGATTCCTCATCCAAGGAGTACCCGTGTTTCATATTTTCGATGGACCCTACTACATGAGAAATGAGAATACATGAAAAAGTGATTGTAATCACATTTTTTCATGTATTTCTCATTTCTCATGTAGCAGGGTCCATCGAAAGTATGCAATATGGGTACTCCTTGGAGGAGGAATTAAATTTTGCATCCAACGAGTACTCCCACTCGAAATTTGAGTAAAACCTTAGAGAGATAAGTTGAAAATACGAGTTGAAAAAGTAGTTTTATTATTTTATTATTTTTTTAACTTCTTTACTCAAAAAATGGCGAATCATCCTCCATGGTTGACATCATCATATTGAATCCTATTGGTTTTTACAAATTTTATTTTGGTTGTACATTTTTCTTAGGATGCCCATTTTGGACCTCAAAATTTCCCTAATGTCATTTGTTTTATTCTCCAATTAGTTTCGAATGTATTGATGAAATCACAGAGTTGTGTGAATGAATCTTTGAGTTTAACTCGGATAGTGTATTCTTAGAATTGATGTAAATAGTTTTCAATTTATAGTTACATATTTTGTTTAACCCTAGGGTTATTTTTGTGTGAAGATATTGAGTGGAACATATTACTTGAATCAAAATTTGAAATTGGGTTATGGTATTATTAGGTTTTTTTCCAGCAAGGCATTCAAGCATGAATTAGTTGTGTGGTTGTTGATGATAAATTAGTGATTCAAATTGTGTGTTTTAGGAAAACATAATAGGTTTATTTACTTCAGTAGACTTTAGTAAAGTAATGAAATGATTCTGAATTAGGGACAGGGATTAGAATGAACATTCAATACCTAATTTAGTATTGCTTTGAGTATAGAACAATGAATTTGGATTTGAACCATGATACTTTGCCACTCTAAGATTACGCATTCTGGATTGAAATTTTTAAAAAGTATATGGAATTAAAAGAGCATATACAAACCCTAACATTTTTTGGCGGCATTGCTAGGGAGTTGCAAATGGTACAGGTAACACTTTATTTTAGTAGATTTATGTGTGTGATAGAGATTTTTCAGGGAAATCATATGAGAGTGAAAGTACGGTATGATGTAAATGAAGAGCCACACATCCACTATGGTGGGTCACTCCAAAGTTTGATTGTACCTAGCCAATTTTTCATTTCTTTTCTTATGTCCAAAAGTAGAGGTAGACCTAGAGATAGCAAGGGAATATTTATTCATAGTACGAAATCACTTTCAAAATTATTTGGTCGTACAAAGACCCCCTAATTAACCCTTCTAATCATTATGCGGGAAATAGGGAGGAAGGAGAAAGATTTGCTGGAATAGTTGCCTTAGAAAAAGAAATACTACACACAAAGGAGGAAATACATCTTGAAGGCACACCACAACAATAACAAGAATTATTAGGAACTGTTGTAGGAACAAAAGCAATGGTGGTCTCACAAGTAGAATCTGTAGTAAGAGGACCTTAGAAAGAATTGAGGCCCGTGCATATGAAACCAATCTTAGTCAAATATTATGACAATATGAGTACTATGCTAGATCCTACTACTTTTGTACCTCTTGGAAGAATGGGTGACAAAGGAGGAGGTGAGGAGAACATAAACAATGACATAAACAATGAAAGGGAAGAATGGGTGACAAAGGAGGAGGTGAGGAGAACATAAACAATGACATAAACAATGAAAGGAACAATGGTGGGAACAATGACATAATCAAAACCCTACTTAACAGTGATAGAAGAGATGGACCTAGAGGAGGACCTGAGGAGAATGAGGAAGAAAAAAACACCACATTTGGATTTCCAATCTTGGACATTACTAGAAATATTACTATGAAAATATACCTTTGGCATATCTTCCACTTTTCCATGGTACGTATTCTGAATACCCTGCCTCTTTTTTGTTTGAGTTTGATATTCTTTGTGGAATTTATAATTATCATGATGATGCATACAAGCTGAACTATTTCCTGCTACCCTAAAAGGTTCAACCCTTAGATGGTTTATGAGCTTGAGAGAGCACACTATCTATTCATGGGTTGATATGAAATATGTCTTTATTAAGAAATATCAATATTATTGAAAAAACAGAGATATTAATGAAATTTTTAGAATGCAGAAAATGGAAGACGAGGGTTTGGAGGATTATCTTAAAATATTTCTTTATAATTACCGTAAATCCCGATTATGTAATTTGGATGAAATGACCTTTAGAACTATTTTCTTAAAAGGGCTAAGGGAAGAATGCATTGAAACTTTAAATCTCTTAAGCTCTAGGGGCATCTACAAGAAACCTTTTGCTCAACTAGCTGAGTTATGTAGAACTTATTCCAGAAGGAAAGCTAAGGTAAGAAAAAGAATTTGTGACAACCCTAGAGACTTTGTGTCTAGATATTCTAAACCTATCCCACACAACAACAATCTGCAGTACCATTACCACCTCAATTACAACAACCACTACCACCACCTGAAAATTTAAAATCCAAATTTACAACAAATGCAATAATCATTTAACTCAAATCTTCCTATGCCAACACATCTACATGCACAACCCATACATAATCCTAATAACAAACCTCCTCAACCCTTGCAAAACATAGAACTGGAACCTTTTCCCACTTATGTTATCACTTCCTTACCCATAAATTAAATTCAAAATTAGGTCTAGGAAGACAATTAATAGAAAGAAATCCGAAGTGGTTATACAAGAGGAGGTTCCCCATATAGAGTATGAATATAGATCAAATGAATAAATGGAAACTGAAAAGAATGATATAGTAAGAGAACCTTAGGAGCCTTTGGAACCTAAGAAGCCTCCTTTTCCTGAAATATTTCTTGTAAAGAAGTTCGAGTCACCTATAGAATTTGTCTTGGAATTTGAATTAAGGAATGTTTGTATAAATGTCCCTTTATTAAATATATACCTATTTACACTAATATAATTAGGGATAAATGCATCAAGAAATCAGGAAGGAAGAAAAATAATAACCTGACTATCAAAGTAACTATCCAAATTTCAGAAATGATATCTGGATTTCCATCGAAATATGATGATACAAGGAACCTAGTGGGGACTATAGGAATCAATGGGAATTTTTTTCTTGACACCTTGGTAGATCTGGGAGCAGCCATTAACGCAATGACTATTGATACCATGACATTGCTACAACTAAATGAGGTAATACCTACACCTATCGTGTTGGAATTAGCACACAAGTCTATTGTTAAACACATTGGATTCCTAGAATATGTGGTGGTAACAATAGCCTCTTGGGAATACTTGATTTATTTCATAGTGATTTCTCCAAAAAATACTAAACTAGGATACCCAATAGTCCTAGATCTACCCTAGCTAGCTATTGTTGATGTTTTCATTGGGTGAAGGACCGAAGAAATGATAATCTATAATGGATCTCAAATCCAAATATTGAAATTTTTTTCACTCCTCAATTATTTGGCGAAGTCCCTCTCTGGTTGGAAATCCCTTATGGAGAGGAATAATGTATGCTTCCTCTTCTAACCTTAGAAAAATCAAGGGGATTTCAAGAGAAATCAGAGGAACATGTCTTGCAACCTTTTTTATATGATATAAGATGTATCGAATACCCTATTTTTTTTAGTGGTTATAATCATATTTTTAGCAGTGAGTTTCAGGAAACTTGTTATCATGTTGTGTTTGCATCGTTTACTATTGCATCCATAGAAGAAAAAATGGAAGCGAGTGTACAAATTATTAAAATCAGTTCTAGAAAAACATTCTATATAGGTACATAATTAAGTACATAAAATAAACAACAAGTATAGAAATGATCCAAAAAAAATCTGAGGAATTTTCTTGGGACTATCTGGATATGAAAGAGATTCACCCCGACACCTGCATACACCATATTTACGCTAATACGAAAATCAAACATATAAGGAAGACACAAACACAAATGAACACATCCCTTAAATAAATCATCAAAGATGAACTCAAAAAACTTTTCAGTGTAGGTTTTTATCTCCCGTATCTGACAGCAAATGGATATATCCTTTAGTGGTGGTTCCCAAGAAAAGTGTGGAATGGAGAGTCTACGTTGACTATAGGGAGATAAATAATGCTACTTCGAGATATTATTTACCTCTGCCTTTTATTGACCATGTGCTTGACACCTTATATGGAAAACATATTTCTCTTTTTTATTTGGGTACATTGGTTACAATCAGATCCAAATAACACCAAAGTACCAAGAGAAAACTACTTTTACCTGCCCTTGGGGTACCTATGCTTACAAAGTTCTCCCATTTGGCTTGTGTAATGCTCTAGGCACCTTTTAAAGCCCCGTTTTAGCCATTTTTTCTGACCTTATACATGATTATGTGGAAGTCTATATGGATGAATTCATAGTGTATGGAAATGATTTTTAGGAGGCTTACGAAAATTTAGAGAAAGTTTTGACTCGTTGTTTGGAAACCCATATAGACCTTAGTAATGAAAAATGAAAATTGATGAAAACTGAGGGAATTGTCCTTGGTCATCATGTTTCACAAACAAGGATAAAATTTGAACTTGCAAAAATTGAGGTAATTTCACAAATTCTAGTTGCAACATCACAGAAAGAGGTAAGACATTTTTTTAGGGCATGCAATATATTATAGGAGATTTATCGAAAATTTTACCAAACTTGTTGCCCATATGCTTAAATTTATGGCTAAAGATTGTTAGTATGAATCTTAATCGCAAGTGTATGAAAAAAGACCACTTTTGTTATGCATAACAAACAACCCTAACAACAAATATGACTGCCAATATCTTTAGATCTGCAATTAGGTGACAAAGATAAATGCTGCAAAAATCTAGATGTATGCATTAAAAGACATTAAGCAGTAAATAAAAAGAAGAGTTTCTCCATGCATCCAATAGATAAGACAAGAATATGTTAAATGAATATTGTATTAATGGCACCTGGGTGGAAAAAGTAGAAGGATGTTCCCAATTCTCCTCAATGGGATGGGTTCTTTTAAGTCCTCAGCACTTCAGATCTAAAATTCCTCTCTCTTGATGGTGTAGAAAACCCAGAAAAAAATGGAACTCAAAGGGATTTCACAAGCAAAAATATAGAAAAATATGACAATGATGGTGGATCAAAGTCAGACCAAAAGTATAGATCCAGAGTGATCTTTAGGCAACAAAAGGTAGTGAATGAATGGAAAAACCTTCTATTTATAACAAAATATTGAGTTAGTCTAGATATTGGTGCATACTTAAAATATTATTAACCAAATCAAGATGCAACTTTTATGGAATATTTTATTATATTTGTTGGAGGGAAAAAGAATTTGACTTGGGTCAAATCCATTTATTTGTAAATAATAAATAAATAACTGATTTAATTATTATTTTAAGGATGTGGTTGAGTAATAATCAAATAAATAATGATTTATCTAATTATTTATAAATGATTTAGTCAAATTTAACAAGGAATATTATTTAAATAAGGTTTAAATAATTATTCCTAGAAAATAATAAGATAAATAATGATTTATCTAATTAATTTTTCTGTTTTGGGTTAAATATGACCAGGAATATTAATTAAACTGTTGTTTAACTAATTATTCCTTGAGGAAAATCAAACAAATGTGGATTTATTTAATATTTCCTCATGGGGTTTCCTGTTTAGACCATAAACAACTTAATAAAGGTGGTTTACTAAGTCATTTTTCATAGTGAAAGAAATTTTACTTAGGGTAAAATTGGTCTTACATGGTGTACTTAGGTCCATCTAATAGTAACAGGTTAGATGACCAAAAAATGGTGTAACAGATTCCCCCCCAGCGTGCGAGCATTGGAGCCCAATCGTATGGCCAAAGTATGTTGTAAAGAGCAATCACTAGACTTAGAAGGAAGTCAAGAGAAAACGAGAAGGTAGAACAATGCGCTAAAGGACTAGACACGAGGAGAGGTGAGACTTACATATGTGACAAGTCTATTTTGTAGGTGAGTATTTGTGCTATAGCGTGATGAGAGGAGCATGCCTGCTTGCAGAGACAATGCAAAGAATAGATCCGGTAAACAAGGGATGAAACAAATATAGTACATGCTAGCATAAACACGAGCTAGGTAAAAACATGATAATAAATCCCACATACATACTGTTAGGTCCCTTTATTACTAGTATAGTCCGTTATTGTTGTTAGTGTAACCCCTTATTGTTATTATCGTACCCCTATAACCCCATATTGTTATTATTGTGCCCTTAAATTATTATTGTTAGGTCGGCTAGGATTACATTGTGGCCCCATGGAATCCTATATATAGAAATGAGGTTTTGTAATTTGTATCATCCAAGAATTGTTCATTCATGTAATGTATTGGAGGTTGCCCCCTTGAAGTGGCTTATTTCTAAGGCGTTGATATCTCTTTTCTTCTATTTTTGGAGCTGGTTTCACAACATTTGGTATCAGAGCTTTGGATTCTAGGGTTTCACTGCTCCAAACACGTCATCATGGAATTTTCACTATAACTTTGTTCTACAAAGGTTCAGAATCTAAAAATTTTAGAGTTCGAAGACGAAATCATGAGGAACATCTTCACAAAATTTTAGAGCTTGGTTTGCAATAGTTTTGGAGATGTGATATGTGGAAGTTAGGGCTTTTTGCAAGCTCCTGAATTTCACTTAAAAAGGTCATCACATAATTTTTTCTATAAAAATATTTCTACAAAGGTTCAGAAGATAAAATATTTAGAGCGCGAAGTCAAAATCCTGAGGAACATCTTCGCAAAATTTTGAAGCTTGGTTCGCAATATTTTTTGAGATATGATATGCGGAATTTAGGTCTTTATCAGGCTCCCAAATTTCATCTCAAAGACGTGATCATGGGAAACTCTTCACAACTCTCTCTATGAGAATCAGACTAGAATTATGTAAAAAGTGATTGGAGGTACACAAACTGTAGTTTCCTGTCTATAAATTTCAGAGCCAAAGGAGGAAATAGGGACACGTGGCAAGTCGTACAAGTTCACTCTACTAAACCAGTCCATAGTTAGGTCATTGTTTGAGATTAGACATAAATTTTCCTTAAAGAATCCAAATCAAGTCAGACCTGTGGAATTTGAAAGAAGCTTCAGAGGAATACAACAGGGCCGAATTTCAGATATTGAGGATCTGCAAGTATAGAGATAAGTCAATTTCAATATTGAGCTCCTCCAAAGCAAGTAAAAGGTGTGTATTTTTTTTTTTCGAATTGCATAAGTATTGTTTGAAGAATCAAGTTGAATTGATTCCAAGGGAATGTTGTAGAATATATATCAGTATTGGATTCTAAAATGGCTCCTAAAAATAATTCAACACCCATTAAGCCTTTATAAGGCTCTACTATGACTCATGAAGATGAAGAATGGAAACATGACATATCAAAATTACAAGAGAAAGTGCAACAAATTTCGCTCTCGCAAAGAGCAACAAAAAATGACATGGAAGTTTTGAAGAAAGGCATGGAATCTAAGATGGATGGTTTGAAGAATGGCATAGAAGATAAGATAGATGGCATGGAAACTGGCATGGAATCTAAGATTGATGACATGGAAGCTAAGATGAAAAACATGAAGAATGATCTAAAAGCAGACATGGAAGGTTTGACAAAGTTGATACAAGAAATGCTTCCTAATGGTGAAAAGATAGTAGAGGAAACTCATGATGAGAACAAAATAAATGTTAAACGTTATTTTATAAACTCTAATGTTGGAGGGAAGAACCACCATATTCCAAAAATGGATATGAGGAAGTTTGATGGAAATGATCCTGTAACATGGATACTATAGATGGAGCAATATTTTGATCTCAATAATGTGCAAAACACACTAAAGGTACACATTCAAACTTTACATTTAGAACAAACTACATTTGTATGGTATCGATGGCTTTGCTCCCGTAAAAAAATTGTCACTTGGTCAATTTTTATGGAGGAAATGATTGCACATTATGAGGATACAAAGAGCAACACTTTCTTTAGCCAATTGATAAATCTCAAACAAAAGTGTTTAGTGGGGGAGAACATTGAGGACTTCTGAAAATTGAATATAAGGGTAACTGATATTCCATAAGAACACATGATTGATCTCTTCATAGGTACTTTAAATGATAACATCCAACATGAAGTTCGCGTTTTGGAACCTGATTCGTTGGAGAAGGCATTCAGGTTGGCAAGAAAAATTGAATGTAAAATTATGGCGACAAGGAAGCCTACCACTCACTTCTATAAATATGGAAGTGTTGCTACTCCTAGATTTCCACAACCCACAAGGTTGACACCACAACAATTGGAAGAAAAAAGAGCAAAAGGGCTTTGCTACAGTTGTGATAGCAAATACACTAAAGGTCATAAGTGTGCTGAGAAGAAATTATTTTACATAGATTGTGAAGAGGAAGAAGAAATGAACAAGAAGAGGATATACACCAGGAACCAGCCCTAGAAGAGGAAGAAATGAATCCGACCATATCGTGTAATGCACTGGCAGGAATTACCACTCCTCAAACTCTCAAGACAGAAGGACATATCAAGAAGAAAAAGGTAATAGTGTTGATTGATTCAGGTAGCACCCATAATTTTATTCATTGTAAGGTAGCCAAGGAATTAAATTGTTTCCTATACCCAACACCAGAATGTCAAGTGATGGTTGCAAATGGAGGAACTATAAATTGCTCTGGAAAATGCCATAATATCAAGCTAACCATGGGGGAACATGTATTGAATAGTCCAATGCTTTCCATTCCTATGGGAGGTGCTAATGTTGTACTAGGAGTACAATGGTTACAATCTTTGGGGACGATAGCTTTTAATTTTCAAGAACTTTTCTTGAAATTTTTTCAGAAGGAAAGGAAGTCGAATTACGGGGTATTGAAGGGAAGTCGGGAAGGATAATAAGCTCTAATTTCATGACAAAGCTTCTAAATAAATAACAACGAGGCGTAATTGCACAATTATGCTCACTAGAAGTTCCGACATCAAAATCATCTATTTCTGCAGATCTCCAACAAGTCTTGGACAATCATTCCAAGGTGTTTGAAACTCCCAAAGGACTCCCACCTATTCGTGATCATGATCATGCTATTAATTTGATTCCAGGAAGTGTTCGTCCAAACATCAGGCCTTATAGATATCCTTACTTCCAAAAGAGCGAAATTGAACGTATGATTGCAGAAATGTTAGAGGCGGGTATAATTCAACCTAGTCAAAGTTCTTTCCCTGCTCCTGTAGTATTGGTACACAAGAAGGATGGATCATGGCGAATGTGTCCGGATTATAGGGAGCTCAATAAGCTCACCATTAAAGACAAATTTCCCATTCCTGTGATTGATGAATTATTGGATGTATTACATGGAGCAATTTATTTTACCAAGTTGGATCTTCGTTCAGGATATCATCAAATTAGAATGAAGACTGAAGATATTCCAAAAACAGCATTTCGAACTCATGAGGGTCATTATGAATTTTTGGTCATGCCTTTTGGCCTTACCAATGCACCTTTTACATTTCAAGGGTTGATGAATTCCATTTTCAAACCCTTCCTTAGAAAATTTGTGCTCGTATTTTTTGATGATATACTAATCTATAGCAGGTCTTGGAAGGATCATGTTGAACATGTTGACAGGGTGCTCAAACTATTGCAGGAGAAACAATTATATGCGAAAACATCCAAATGTTTCTTTGGAGTACAAGAGGTGGAATATCTAGGTCATATTGTATCTCACGAGGGTGTTAAAGTAGACCCTAACAAAATTAAAGCTATTAAGGAATGGAAAGTCCCCACAACCATAAAGAAGTTGCGAGGATTTCTCGGGTTAACAGGGTATTATCGCAAGTTTGTTAAGAATTATGGGAGAATAGCAGCACCTCTAACAACATTATTGAAGAAATATGCATTTTCATGGACTCCTGAAGCAACTAAGGCCTTTGAACGTCTTAAAGAGGCAATGTGCTTAGCACCGGTCTTAGCTACACCAGACTTCACAAAAACCTTTATTGTGGAATGTGATGCCTCAGGAAATGGAATTGGTGCAGTTTTAATGCAGGAAGGAAGACCCATTGCTTTTGAAAGTCGTCCAATCAAAGGAAAGTATTTACAGAAACCTACTTATGAGAAGGAAATGTTAGCAATACTGCATGCACTAAAGAAATGGCGAACTTACCTAATGGGAATACACTTCAAGGTAAAAACTGATCATGATAGTCTTAAACACTTTTTGGAACAAAGACTATCTTCAGAAGAGCAGCAAAAATGGGTCACAAAGATGTTGGGTTGTGACTTTGAAATAATCTACAAAAAAGGAAAGCTTAATGTTGTTGCAGATGCACTCTCAAGAAAGAATGAAGAGGTGGAAGCATTGCTTTGTGCCATTTCTATTATCCAACCAGATTGGATAACTGAAGCAAGAGATGAATGGAAGAAGGACGAAGAAGTGTGGACACTCATTCAAAAGTTGCAGCAAGATCCTAATACATCTGATACATTTATTTGGAAAAATTATTCCTTATGGTACAAAGATCGCTTATATCTTTGTAAGAATTCCCAACTAAAACAAAAGATTATTTTGGAATTGTACACTTCTCCTTTAGGAGGACACTCAGGATTTTTAAAAAATTACCACATGGTGAAGAAATAATTTTTTGGGATGGCCTTAAATTTGATATTCAAAATTTTGTGGTGGAATTTTTAGTTTGCCAGCAGAATAAGGTTGAGACAATTAAGACCCCGGGTCTTCTAAAACCTTTATCCATTCCAAGTCAACTTTGGGAGGAGATTTCAATGGATTTTATCATAGGTTTACCTAAGTCCAAAGGAAAGAGTGTCATCATGTTGGTAGTTGATAGACTTACCAAGTATGCACGCTTTTATGAATTATCTCATCCATTTAAAGAAAGTACAATTGCTACTACATTTATGGACACAATTCAAAAGCTACACAGAAACCCAAGGGTTATTGTGAGCGACAGAGATCCCATTTTTACTGGAAATTTTTGGATGGAGTTGTTTTCTTGTTTGGGTACTCAATTAGCTCATAGGTCATCTTATCATCCTCAATCTGATGGTCAAACTGAGATAGTAAATAAAATTTTGGAAGGATATATTCGTTGTTTTGTATATGATAAAAAAACACAATGGGTCAAGTGGTTACCTCTCACTGAATGGTGGTATAACACTTCCTTCCATATTGCAACAAAAATGACCCCATTTATGGCACTTTATGGATATCATCCACCATCCATAACATCATATTTAAGAAAAAATTCGAAGGTTCAAGCAGTGGAAGATCATGCCAATCATTAACAAGATGTTCTCCAACTGTTAAAGGATAACCTGAATTTGGCAGAAAATCGAAAGAAACAATAGGCAGATCAACATCATAGCGAGAGAAGTTTTGATGTAGGAGACTGGGTATTTTTACGGCTACAACCTTACAAACAAATTTCCCTCAAGCAAGCTAAGAAGGATAATAAATTATCACCAAAATACTATGGTCCTTACAAGGTGTTGTAAAAGATTGGTACTATGGAATACAAATTGGAGCTTCCTGCTTATTCACGAGTGCATCCAGTTTTCCATTTTTCATGCTTAAATAAGGTTACAGGTGAAAATATTCCAGTTCAAACAATATTGTTAGACCTTGATGAGGAAGGAAAAATCATATTGGAACCTGAAGAGGTCAGGGAAACAAGAACTCGACAGCTATGGAATCGATCAATTTCAGAGTATCTCATCAAGTGGAAGAACTTACCCACTGAAGATTCTACATGGGAGGATGAGAATTTTATACAGAAGCACCTAGAGCTACTCAAGCGTTGAGGACAACACTTTTTGAAGGAGAGGGGCATGTTAGGTCCCTATATTACTAGTATAGTCCCTTATTGTTGTTAGTGTAACCCCCTTATTGTTATTATTGTACCCTTGTAACCCCCATATTGTTATTATTGTGCCCTTAAATTATTATTGTTAGGTCAGCTAGGATTACATTGTGGCCCCACTAGGATTACATTTTGGCCCCATGGACTCCTATATATAGAAAGGAGGTTTTGTAATTTGTATCATCCAAGAATTGTTCATTCATGTAATGTATTGGAGGTTTCCCCCTAGAAGTGGCTTATTTCTAAGGCGTTTATATCTCTTTTATTTTATTTTTGGAGCTGGTTTCACAACACATACTGTGCCTGGGATAACAACCATGAGTTATATAATAATATATGAGTACGTGAGATACAAATACAACCCAAATGTACCTGTAAACAGGAAAGGGCTCTGAAAATATTATTGATACATGCAAGCAAAAAGGCACTGCAAGCGGATGAGGCCAACATCATCAAATATATGAAGTTGCATCAAAGGCTGTAATGAAGAGGTTATCCGAGTATGTGGGGGGCTACCTGTAGGGCCACCCCCTTATGAGGGCTAAAACATCTCACACACACCCGAGAATCTTTGGTATCATCTGCTGTATCACTGAACCATCAAGTATACAAATCTCGATCATGCTGAAAGTATCTGGAGCTGAGAAACAATCAAGTCAAAGGGCAATAAGGAGTCCCTTTTCTTGATACGAGGCACCGAACAAGAGTGGAAGCTGGAACCAAGACACACTGCCCTCTAGACCTATCTTCTGGAATGAATGATATGGTGTCGACAGAAGGAGGTCCTCCATAGGTGAGGCAATAATGGATCCTAAACTAAGGCATGAGAGAAAATAGTAGAGCAAATTACAGAATGACATGGGGGATGATGATGAAATTGGGGGTACTGAGTAGCGGACATACGACTTCCCTTGTTATAGCATAAAGGGCATGGATGACCTGGTAGGGACTGACACAATATCATAAGGGATAGGGGACAGTAGGATTGAAAGCCATAATGTGTGACATGGGAGAGGAACCAAGCAATGAAGGATGGAGGACTATAGCAAGATACAAAGGGACTCGGGATAGATTCCATGGATGCGATGATGATTCAACTTGGATGTTCTAAACAAGGGCGACTCAATGATGCTGCCATGCAGAAAAGGTCCAATGGGGGCAATAAAAACATGAGTAAATCATGGTTACTCATGACGAAAATCAACACGAGCATGGACAAGTATGAAGGAAAAGTGATGCCCGAAGAACAAGTGTTTCACGTGATGAAATTCGATTTTGAGGAGTGGTGAAGTGACCCTTCTTGGAAAAAATGTGTCCTAGTGAAGTATCAAATAAAAAAAAACTAACAGATACCCATTTGAGGACTCAGTAAGAGATTTCCAATGGTATATATGATTTGTCAAACTGAGTTATGGTTGGGCTACAACAGGCGAAAGAAAAATCAGGGGTTTTTATTTTAATAAGGCATCTTCCCTCTAAATTCACTTATTTTCAAGTGTAGTTGTGCTGAATGTAGATAGGAGAGAAGGCCCTAAATCTTGTGGCGATCATAACGGACAAACCGACCGTTTGATTCGAGATCCGTCAGTTGCAGGTAAGATTCCTGTTGGGGCCCTTGTTTTGGAAACCCATTTTAAATATTTTGAATTTTGACTACAAGAGGGCTTTTTGGGTTGCGGCATGATGACACATGGAAATCATGACTAAGTCGAAACTACAGCAAGCCGCAGAGCTATTGAGGTGGTGCAGAAGCAAGAGATAGCTGAAGAAAGAAAATGCATGAGGATATACAGTAGAAGATAGAAAGTGGAACACGCAAACAACAAGAGAGAAGCCGGAAGCAGCTGAAGAAGAACACAAAGAGGAACTAACAGTTGCGATAGTGGGTGAATAAATAGTAGTCACCCAGCCGAAAGAAGAAAAGGAAACAGGAGAAGGAATGCAGAGCCATTAAAGGAGATCAGCCAGGATATATCTGTAGTTCCTAGGGTTCTCTCATTTACCTTTCTGTTATGTAAGGCATCTGTATAAGACTGTAAGCTCTCCTTGCAGAAGCTATGTAACTATGGATGTGGATGAAGATATCAATACAATTGCAGGTTGTTGTCCTATTGTGTAATTCATATGCATGCATGATGGTTATGGTGATTTAAAATTTTATTTGCTTAATACCTACTCGCTCTATGAATGTTCTTGCGTATATACCTATGTTTATGCAATCAATTCAATGATAATCATGAGATGCGGATCCTTCCCCTGCTATCGATCTATTCACCTTTTACATGTGGTTGCGGCACGCCTCAGGTGAGACTCTCTGCTCCCCGGAGTAGGGTGATAATGTCGGCGTGGTTCTAGATTACAACAGATTCCTTTGTTGGCCTCAACCCTTGAACCTGGGTCTTGCTTGTGAGACCTGTTTCCTCGCCAAAAAATGGTTCCGTTGCCGGGCCCTGCATGTTATGAGGGGAAATAGATCAGGCAATTGAGGATCTACGAAGGCGAAATATGGAGATGGTGGGATAACCATATGGATCAGTTTGTTGCTTAGCAAGCGGAGCTAACGAATCAAAAGGAAAGCGTGCTTAAGGATCTTGTCCTTTTCTCAGATTTCGCTAGTGATACTTACGAGATCCTCTGGGGAAAGTTCCCTAGTGACATCTATAATTGGTTGCGGAGCTTACAGATGAAGGTGCCTAGGGATAGCTCATGGAATATAAACCAAAAGTTGGTGCACGAAGATCTGGTGGCCCTGCATCGGTTGGACACTGAATTAACCCGCGCGGTGGATTTTTGGGTAGAGACTACTTTGGATGGATACATCATGGAGTTTGAGGCAGAATGCTACCAGTCCTTCTCGAAGGCTGAAGCTATCTTCCATTCCGGGTTAAGAGGGAAGCTGCTTAAGGAGATTCCGCTGTGGATTAAAGCCCTAATGGTGGATGAAGGGCTGATGGAATCTCCAAAGTCGAGCATGGAAGCGTAAACCCCCAGTGCTGGGGGAAGGGTTTAAGGGACCGATGCTACGTAAAGTGTGAAAGGGGGAGTGGGGATGGATGCTGAGGCTGTGAGGAGGTTGAGGGAGCGACGTACACATTGGCGGGCGCAGATCGCCGACAGGTGGTGAGAAAGGGTGATGTGGGAGTTAAGACGATGGGAAAGCGACTGGAAGAATCAAGAGGAGGCGCCTCAGAGGATAGGGATTATGGATGCTCCGGTGGATACCCAGGAAAGGGAGGGGACCATTGTGGGAGTATGATGGGTGCATCGGAGCCCGGCCAGGAGAAAAGGGGAGACGACGACTGAAGAAGATGATGTAGGCAAGCAACCCGAAGGAAGTTTCGATGGTGAATGGTACGTCGTGATGCAGCGGTTGTTTCAAGAGTGGACGACATTCATCTCTCCAGGTAGCCCTACCTTGCATGGTGTTGAGCTCCAAAGATGTTCTTTCTTCCACCACATTCCACTCCATTTCCATTTTCCATTATTAATCACAGGCTCAAATGATCAGTAGAATTAGTTAAAATTTCTTTAAGAATATATATCATGACTAACTTGCTATGTTTTTATGATTTTGTCATTGCAGTACTTTTTGAACTAGATCTAGCTACGGAATGCAGAAATTCTGTAGCTAGTTGCTGATTCTGCAGCTGTCTTCATGTCTACGCAGGTTCCAGGTGTCATCTCAGAGGAAAACACATATGGTCATATTCCACATCATTCCCTCATCATTTTTTGCTCTCCACGAAGTTTGAACAGAATTCTCTAGGTGGTTATGTATGTGGGAACTCAAACTAGGAGAGAGACTCCTAATAGGACAAGGACAGTCCAGATGTCCTTAATTGTATTACATGACCACCATCAGAGTCCTAGTTTGGTTTTTATTTGGAAAGATAATTATCCCTAGGTTATCTCAAGACAGTTATGTAATTTTGTTACAAATATGGCTCGGGAAACCGAGGGATAAGGTTAGATTTTGTGTTTGATTGCTAGATTTCAGAAGTTCGAAAACACTTTGTTTTGAAGTAATTTCTCTTTTAATGAAAGAAGTACCATTTACTTGAAAGCGTTGAGTCAATATTGAAGTATATTTCGTGCTACTCCGGTGGTAGAGGGCCCCTGCTACCTGAGCAACCTTGTTTATACAGTTTAGATAAGTATTTTAGTCTCGTTTTCATTTCTAGCTTAGGCAAGTTTCTAAAGTTTATGTTCATACTTGTTTACATTAATTATCACAGCTAGACTTACTCTTATAAACTCTTCCAAAATATCATCACGATGAATAAGGCATAGCTGTGGTCTTGTAGGTTTTAGCTACTGCTCTCCTTTCTAATTTATGATTTATGCTTGCTTACACTAATTATTGCTGTGCCTAGACTTACTCTTATAATCCTTCAAAATATCATCACGATGAATAAGGCAGCATAGCCGTGTATGGGTTTTATAAATGTCGATTTCTTCGAATTTTATGATTTATGCTATTTAAATAAGTGTCACACAAACAGAATGCATTTCCACAAACTCTTTCCAAAACATCATTAACAAATGAATAATGAGCAACTGTGGTGTTCAGATTCTATTAGGTATTTTTCTTTCAATCTTAGCAAGCTTGAATACACCCATGGAATAATACAGCCAGAATTGTTTTACAAACTCTTCCAAAATATCATTCCTATTGAATGAGATGTGATGTAGAATTCCATAGACTAGTTGCATGTTAATTTAGTTATAGCACTCCGGAGGTTGATTGCATTTAGTTCAGCTCGTTACACACACATTTCTAGCTTTAAGCTTTTGATACAATGGAATTTTAATTCCAATTTGTCTACCGTACTCTGCATTTTTAGAAGCACTCTAACAATGCAAGCCTGCTTTGTTTCAAGAAAATATTAATGGCATTCTAGTTTAGTTGTAGTCATTGTATTTTAAGATTGATAGACCGTGTTCTAGCCTAGTGTTATCCATTGCATTTCAAGTAGTACTAGTTGTTAAAATTAGTCTCTCGGCCTTCATTATTCACAACTTACTTTTGTTCTGAATTTATATTGATACATCATCACATGAACAGGGGTCAGCAATATCAGTTTAAGGCTTTGATTATTTTGCAAATCCTTTACAAATTCACCTATAGCCTTTTTCCCAAACATTATTCTAGAAAATCTCTAAACTTTTGAATAAGTCCTAGTAGTGATAAGTCAAGTTGCAGAATAGGGTAACTTCAACATCATAGGTTAATCTAGAATAGAAACCTTACTATGTTACAAATAATCATTTTTTTGTAATATCATGAGTTGATTGTTTATTTAGGAGAACTTCATTTACACTTAGCTTGTCCATTTCTCAAGCTCTTCCAACACATCTTTAATGAATGAATTGGATAAGTTCAAGCTCATGTTGTGATTTATTTCCTTCCAATGAAGCGCCGTCATCGTTTACTTGTTGCTCGTCATCCATAGTTTAGGCTTTGTTCTTACGAAGTAAACTGCTAGCTTTTCTAAATAAATATCTTCAATTCTTCCCTTTTTAAACATAAAACCACAAAACCAAAAACATCAGAAAACACTAAACACAACGTAGTGAGAAACAAATACCTAGGCACATATAGTGCACCACACTTAAGCAGTTTACCAACCCTGGTTGACAATTAATGAACTCAATTTAGGAACACTAGGTTGAGCACAAACATTGGCGCCGTTGCCGGGGAAGTGTAACTAGGTAGCCTTGTTTCTTACCTCCCAAAAACAATGATATGCGTAGAGAAAGAGACTCAAGGGGTAGATTCATAAGAAGCATAAGCTTGATTCCTAGAACACCACTTGTTTCACCAAGACCTAGAGCCAGCACACCTCCAACTCAAACCCACATTCCATCCTTTACTGATCCTAGACTTCCAGAGAACTTAAGATCATATATTCCATTAGAAAGACCTTCTACTTTACCCATTGAGCCTGTCTTAGAAGAAGATTCAGGAACCCTCGTTAGACATAAGTTGTAACCATTCTATCACAAAAGAATCAACTATGGCAGAAGAAGGGGGAGGAGGAGTCTTTAATGGAGAACACACATTATTTGGAGGGGGTAGAGGTAGAGGTAGAGGACAAGGAGGTAGAGGTGCAGAGGGAGAAGGAAGTAGAGGAAGAGGTAGAAGATAAATGGAAAACTCTTTTGGGTTTCCTATAATAGATGAAGAAACCAATACAGCTATGAAAAACATTTCACTCTCTGTCCTTCCAAACTTCTATGGAATTAAAACTGAAGATCCTGAAACCTTCCTATTTGAATTTGAAGTCCTATGTAGAACTTATGAATACTTACAAGATGCTCAAAAACTTAAACTATTTCCTTCAACATTGAAAGGCGCAGCATTGAAGTGGTTTATGAGTTTGATCAACAATTCTATTAGGACATGGGAAGACATGAAACAGGCATTTCTAGAGAGGTATTTGGATTATTTTATGCCAATCAGTCATAAGGAGGAAGTGTTTAAGATGCTACAAAAAGAAGATGAAAATTTGGAAGATTTGTTGGAGAGATTTTATTACAACATCAAAAGAGCAAAAATGGAGAACTTAGATCAAGACACTTTAAAATCTCTCTTGTTGAAGACAATTAGGGATGAATGGTTGGATATCCTTAACAGGATGGGAAAAGGGGATATATCTCAGCTCACATTACCTGAAATATCTGAGTTATGTATTAACCTTTCAAGAGGGAAATCCAAAACTGTAAAAGGCCCAAGAGACCCTGCTCTTGCAAGGGAAAGTAAACTGTCACGGGGACATAAGTAGGGTAGAGATAGGCAAAATGCTTGATGAACAACTACTCCTCATATCTTAGGGACTTCTTCGTCTTAGTGAACAAAATAGACACCTAAGTTACAAGACGAAGAAAAAAAGTCAACTGGCGTTCCTAGCCATTCTTGTCCCAAATGGTAATGCTTACGCTGAGAGAATGTCTCGGATGCAAAGTTGTGCAGGCGTGAGGTAATTTGTTCGTAAAACATGATTAACATGAGACCATGAGTTGTCCTTTCACTTCGGTTCTAAAGCCGTTCTTCGAAGAGGAAACTCTCAATAAATTCCACAGAATCTCTCAATTTTGTCTCTACAAGGCCTTGGCAAGGACCTCAAACACAAGGATTCCATGATCAAATGTATAACCAACCTCCACCAAATTGGAATTCTTGGCAGTAACCTTGGCCCCAATTTCAAAATCAATCTCAAGCTTGGGCACAAGGAGCACAAAATCCCTATGGAAGATACTCTCAGTACTATCAGTATCCACCATCCTATCCACCATACCCACATTTTTATCCTCAAAGTCCTCAACAAAATCCTCAACAGAATCCTCAGAACCCACAACATCAAAATCAACCACTTCCATTACCATTTCCTCAGAAATCAAATCAGTTGCCTGCTCAACCCATACCAAACTCCAACAATAAAAATCCTCAGAATACATACATGATAGAAGGCCAACAGTTTCCAACTTATTTAATTACTCCTCTAGACCTTAGTGATGTTCAACTTAGGTCTGTAAGAATACTTGAAAAGAGGAAACCTTCTGTGATCATACAAGAACAAGACAACTCTGAGGAAGATTCTCTACGGGAAAATAAAAGTCTTGAAGAAGACACACCTTTTCAGGACCCAAACATTGAAAAACCAAAACAAAAAGAACCAATAATTTCAACTCCTGTATTAGAGCAGCCATCAACATCCACTCCTACACCTCCCTTTCCAGAAAGATTACAAATTGATAAAGGTGTAGAAAAACAAATTATGGTGCCTAATTATGATTTCCTAGATGAGCTGAGAAATGTCTGTATTAAGATTCCATTATTACAATCTATCAAGGAAATTCCAATTTTAGCAAAGACAATAAAGGAGTTGAGCATGAAGAAAACAAGAAAAAGAATAAGAGAGACAAAGAAAATTCAACTGGCAGGAAAAATAGCAGATATTATGATGGGTAAGATTGCTATTCCAAAGTATCTAGACCCAGGAAATCCAGTTGTTAAAATTCACATCAATGGAATTGAGATCCAAAACACACTCATTGATTTAGGAGCAGCAATCAATATCATGAGTAGACAAATAATGGATAAACTGAAACTTCCTAATATTCTCTTTACACCCACATTATTACAATTAGCAGACAGATCTGTGATCAAACCTGATGGGGTAATAGAAGACATTCCAGTGTCCCTAGATTATTGGGAGTACCCTGTGGATTTCATGATCCTAACTCCTAAGAATAATCTAGGAGGGCGTCCTATTATATTAGGAAAACCTTGGTTAGCTACAGCTGATGCTTTCATTAGTTGTAGATCCGGTGATATGTACATCTTTGATGGTAGTTCAACTAAGAAATTCACTTTGTATCCTCCAGCAAGGACAATTACAGATTTAGATGATACTCAATGGATAGAGGATGAAGAAGACTTACAACCTCTCTTCACAATTTCAGAAATTAGTGAAGATAGTCAAATTTGAATACTTTAGAAAACTTTGAATCCTCTTCGGAATACAAACATGAACAATTTCAAGAATAATACAACATTGAGTTTTTGTCAGCAAGACAGATGTCTCTTTATTCTATGGATAAATTTGGCAGCTCTACAATTGAGATATTTCCAGGCAAAACTTTAAACATAAACAAGAACCTAGAAAAATCTCAACAAGAAGAGCTAGTGAAGATATTATAGAGACATTCTTCTGCATATGCATGGGAGTACACTGATATGAAAGGAATAAGCCCTAAGACTTGCACTCATCACATCTACATAGAGGAAAATTTTAAACCAATTAGACAACCTCAAAGACGGATGAATCCAAATCTTAGGGAGATTGTTAAAGAAGAATTGCAAAAATTGTTGAATGTCAACTTTATCTATCCTATTTCAGATAGTCAGTGGGTTTCTCCTTTGGTAATTGTGCCAAAGAAAAATGGTAAATGGAGGGTATGTATTGACTACCGAGAATTAAATAAAGCTACTCTTAAAGATCATTTTCCCCTACCTTTCATAGATCAGGTGTTAGATACCTTAGCTGGAAAAAAGTACTTCTCATTTCTAGATGGGTTTAGTGGTTATAATCAAATTCAAGTAGCACTTGAGGATCAAGAAAAAACCACATTTACCTGTCCTTGGGGTACCTATGCTTACCGAGTATTTCCATTTGGATTATGCAATGCACCTGCAACATTTAAAAGGGCAGTATTAGGAATTGTTTCAGATCTAATACATGATTGTGTAGAGGTATATATGGATGATTTCACAGTTTATGGAAACACATTTGAAGAAGCCTTAGCAAACTTGGAAAAAGTTTTAAAAATATGTAAAGAAGAAAATCTTTCACTTAGTCATGAGAAGTGTTTTATGATGTTTACTGAAGGAATTGTTTTAGGACATCACATTTCAGGGGATGGGATTAGAGTTGATGAGTAAAAAGTTGAAGTCATCTCTAACTTATCTATTCCAAGTTGTCAAAAATATGTTAGGATTTTTCTAGGATTTACAGGATATTATCGAAGATTTATAGAAAACTTTACCAAGATAGCATCTCCACTCTTCAAATTACTTACCAAAGATTGTGAATTAAAATGGAATTCTGATTGCCAGTTAGCCTTTGAGACCCTGAAAACAAAAATTTCTAAAGCACCTATTTTAAGGGGACCTAACTGGAAGTTACCTTTTCATATTTCAACAGATGCCTCTGATACAGCTCTAGGAGCAGTATTGGGACAAAAAGACCTGATTCCTTATGCCATCTACTATACCAATAAAAATTTGACTCCTTCAGAGTTAAACTATACTGTAACTGAGAAAGAGTTTTTAGCTATTGTTCATGCCATAAACAAATTCAAACACTATATAACAGGCTATGAAAATTTTGTTCACACAGATCACTCTGCAATTAGATATTTAATGAACAAATCAATTACTAATGGCAGAGTCATAAGATGGTTATTGCTTTTACAAGAATTCAACATTACCATTCTAGATAGGCCTGGAAAACAAAACACAGTATTTGATTTCCTATCTAGACTCCAAAACATCAAATATGACACTTCAGTTGAAGATCAATTTCCTGAAGAATATCTTTTTGCAATTTCTACCCAAACTCCTTGGTTTGCTGACATTGCTAATTATTTAGTTTCAGGAAAATTTCCTTCAATAATCAATGCAAGAAATAAAAGAAAAATCATTTATGATAGTGCAAAATATTCATGGGTTGCTAATGATTTGTACAAGACAGGTCCGGATTTTATCATTAGGAGATGTGTTCGGGAAGATGAGATGCCTGAGATTCTCAAAGCATGTCATGATGAACCTTGTGGCAGACACTTTGCTGATAAGAGGACAACTTATAAGGTCCTTAATTTAGGATACTATTGACCATCCCTTTTTAAAGATGCTAAAGAGTATGTCAAAAGGTGTGACAGTTTCCAAAGGGTAGGGAAACCTTCTCCTTCAGGTGAGATGCCATTGCAGCCTCAGGTACATATTGAACCTTTTGAAAAATGGGCTTTGGATTTTGTAGGACCTATTAGTCCTCCATCAAGACAAAAGAAATATATATTAGTTTGCACAGATTATGTTACCAAATGGGTAGAGGCCAAGCCATTACTTTTTGCTACTGAAGCATCTGTAGTTAATTTTCTTTTTGAGGATATTTTTACTCGTTTTGGTGTCCCAAGGGAAATTGTTATAGATCAAGGAGCTCAATTCACATCAAGGCTAGTGGAACAAATGATGGAGAGGTACAGAATCAGACACAGAAAATCTACTCCCTATCATCCACAAGAAAATGGTCAAGTGGAATCTACTAATAAGGTCATTGAAGGGATCCTAACAAAGACTGTTCATTTACATAGAAGAGATTGGGCAGATAGGCTTCCTGAAGCCTTGTGGGCCATAGAACTACATGGAGAAGCACAACAGGCCATACTCCTTATGAAATTGTTTGTGGAAAGCAAGTTTTGTTTCCCATAGAGTTCCAGATTCAAACTTTCAAAATGGCAGTTCAACTAGGACTTGATCTAACAGAGGCACAAAAGCACAGATCGGAGTAGATTAATGAATTGGATGAGATCATACAAGATGCAGTTCAGAAAACAAGTATAGTCTAGCAGCAAAGGACTATATGGCATGATAAGTACATCAAAGAAAAGAAGTTCAAAGAAGGTGACTGGGCTCTCTTGTTTGATTCAAAGTTCAAAGATTTTCAAGGTAAATTCCAAACACATTGGCTTGGGCCATATTAAATTGTGAAATTTTTTGACAATGGAGCAATAAAAATTAGGAAAATAGATGAAGAAGAGGTCACTTTTCTTGTGAATGGTCATAGATTGAAGCTGTATCATAAGCCACTTTCAAGAGAAGAATTTGTCAAAAAGTTCCAGGAAAACAGTGATGTGAAGTTAATGAAGAAGAATCTTTCTTCTTCATCAACTTAATTGAATTTTCTGAAGTCATTTTATTGAAAAATAAATAAATAAATAAAAAATAAAGTATAAACATGAAAACTAATCACTGATTAGCATGTTTATACAGAAAAGGTAGAGTGAAAATCATAATCTTTCTGACACTTTAGCTTTTCAAATTTGTTTTTCTGCAAGCAGTTGTTACAAAATCATAAGTGCAGATCCATTTCACTTATGGTCCATTTCATTTCATTCATCCATACTTCATTTCATTCATTCATCCATACTCCATTTCATTCATTCATCCACACTTCATTCATTTCACTCCATGGTCCACCTCATTTCCATTCCAGATTTTTAAAGTTTGATGTCTTTCTGCAATTGAATAATACATATCATGAATTGCAGGCCACTTCTCATACTTCGCTCCATTTCATAAATTGTGATCCATTCCACTCCATTATTTACTTCATTCATATTCCATTACATCATATTTCATTATCCATCTTCACTCATTCCATACAACATTCCACTCATGCTCCAAACCATTCCATTTCATGTTTCAAAGTTCTCTACAGGTACATTCTGCAATCAATCAGACATTCTGTAGCCAGTCAGACATTCTGCAGCCAGATAGACATTCTGCAGCCAGAGATTTTGAAGGCACTGTCTAGTAATCACCTGATCTTAAATAAAATGATCCTTCATATCCATGACAACAAGAAAAATCAAGAAGGTTATGAAGACTCAAAAATTAATGATTTCCAGGAGAGAACAAAGCATATGAAGAACACAAAAAAAAATAAAATCAGATGAAAGGCAAAGGTAAAAGTTCTGATTATAATGACATATTATGAAAGATTTTAGTATAGTTAAGTTATGAATAATTCAAAAAGTTGTTTTAATTAATTTTGTTGATCATACCTAACAAACCTCCCGTAGAAACTTTGGATAAAACTCCTTCTATTCCACCATTTCAAATCCCATATCCAATCATCATTTAAAAATCTAAACAGTTAAAGTGCTGAAGTGATTGGATTAGTCACGTCGCTAGGCCAAAGCATTTAATGATGATTTTGAATTCGTTACAAAATATCTCCGCGGTCTTTTCTTCTGTGATATCTTTCAACTCATATACATCATCCTCACCTCATTATATTCATTCCGCAATCACTCCATATCATTCTTTCCTGTAGCCAACTCTTAACCATTTCAGTCTGTAAAATAGAGGAAACGTCTGTGGGGCAAACAGCCATTGTCACCGTGAACAGAGGAGCAACAATTTGAACGTTGGAAAGAGAAGTGATGGGTCTTATAGTGAGGACATAACCGGTTGGAACTAAGTACTTGGAGGGTTATCCTCAAGTCAGAGAAATGTTGTAGCAAGTAGGGTGGTTGCAATTCTTTGAAAAATTCAGTGGGTTTCACAAAGAGGTGACCAAAACATTTGCAAGATCCTTCAATGAAGTTGAGGTCGAGATAGGAGATATCAAATTAACCATTACTGAAGCTTCCATTACAGAAGCAATCAAATTTCCCAGATAAGGAGAAAGGTGGTTCAAGAATAGATAATTTCATAACGAAGCCTGGAAGCAGATACTCAAGTCACCAGGTATGGATGTTACCATTTTTAAAAAGGGTATCCCTAGCTCTGCACTAAAGAAAAAATGGAGGAACATGTTGCTTATCTTGCAAAAAATCATCACTTGTGAAGGAAGATATGGTACTTTTTATGTTTATCATATTCGGTTGATAATTCATTTCCTAGAAGAAGAATTCAATTTTCCATTTTTCTTGCTTCATAGTTTAAAGAAAATGTCCTCAAGTGTTCAAAAGAGAATTCAATTTCTGGAAACAACCTTATGCCACCATGGTTTAGTCAAAATTTTGATTGAACATCATTTGAGCAAAATGGGAGATAATTGGGAAGATTTCTTAGTGAGAAATCACTTTGAAGAACCCAAGGAACCTCCACCTGAAGACAAACCTACAAAAAGAAGCAGAAAATGGAAAACCTCCAAAACTGAAACTGGTAAAACAATAGAAGAAAGCAGTGAAGAAATGATTTCTGAGAAATTGGATCAGATTAAAAAGCAGCTTAAGAAGAGAGGATAATACGAAAATTTTCCAGAGAGAAAGGAGAAGGGCCATCTCAACCGAGAAGGAGCCACAGACTTAGAGGGATACTAAAGAAAAGAAGGTTAAAAAAACTGGAGACATAAACATAGAGGATGAAGAAACACCTACTGAGGAGGATTTTGATGAAGGAGCTCCTAAAATAGACCCTGCACAACAAGAAATTTACAACTATGTTGAGACATTAGAGAAAAGAGCTTCAGAAGGAAGAGACAGAACTCCTAGTCCACCAAAATCTGCAGTTGATATCCTAAGGAGGGATAAATATGAGTTAGAAATACTCAACAGACATATCAAGAATGAGAATGAAATTCTGAGAGAGCAAGTTAAACTGAAAACTGATATGAATTCAACTCTGCCTTTACAAATGCAAAAGTTACACAAGGCCAGTGAAAAATTGAAGAAGAGAAATAAAAATTTAACCAGGGCACTCACAAATTTGAGATTCAAGTTAATCATAAGGAAGCCCAGAAGGCCTTTGACTGCCAGGAAAAGCAGAAGAAGAGGGTTGGATGTCCTTGCAGAGGTCTCAGATTTCATGGAATAGTTGCATAAGGACATGCAAGAATCTAGCAGTGGGGGTATGTTGAGCTCCAAAGATATTCTTTCTTCCACCACATTCCACTCCATTTCCTTTGTCCATTATTAATCACAGGCTCAAATGATCAGTAGAATTAGTTAAAATTACTTTAAGAATATATATCATGACTAAATTTCTATGTTTTTATGATTTTGTCATTGTAGTACTTTTTGAACTAGATCTAGCTACATAATGCAGACATTCTGTAGCAAGTTGCTGATTCTGCAGCTGTCTTCATGTCTACGCAAGTTCCAGGTGTCATCTCAGAGGAAAACACATATGGTCGTATTCCACATCATTCCCTCATCATTTTTTGCTCTCCACGAAGTTTGAACGGAATTCTGTAGGCGGTTATGTACGTGGGAACTCAAACTAGGAGAGAGACTCCTAATAGGACAAGGACAGTCCAGATGTCCTTAATTATATTACGTGACCACCATCAGAGTCCTAGTTTGGTTTTTATTTGGAAAGATAATTATCCCTAGGTTATCTCAAGACAGTTATGTAATTTTGTTACAAATATGGCTCGGGAAACCGAGGGACAAGGTTAGATTTTGTGTTTGATTGCTAGATTTTAGAAGTCCGAAAACACTCTATTTTGAAGTAATTTCTCTTTTAATGAAAGAAGTACCATTTCCTTGAAAGCGTTGAGTCAATATTGAAGTAGATTTCGTGCTACTCCGGTGGTAGAGGGCCCCTACTACCTGAGCAACCTTGTTTATACGGTTTAGATAAGTATTTTAGTCTTGTTTTCATTTCTAGCTTAGGCAAGTTTCTGAAGTTTATGTTCATACTTGTTTACATTAATTATAACAGCTAGACTTACTCTTTTAAACTCTTCCAAAATATCATCACGATGAATAAGGAATAGCTGTGGTATTGTAGGTTTTAGTTGCATTTCCTTTCGAATTTTATGATTTATGCTTGTTTACACTAATTATCACAGCTAGACTTACTCTTATAAACTCTTCCAAAATATCATCACGATGAATAAGGCATAGCTGTGGTATTGTAGGTTTTAGTTGCATTTCCTTTCGAATTTTATGATTTATGCTTGTTTACACTAAGTGTTACAGCCGGTCTTACTCTTACAAACTCTTCCAAAGCATCATTAACAATGAATAAGAAACAGCTGTGGTGTCTTAGATTCTATTTGTATTTGCTTTCAATCTTATGTTTATGTTCAATTGCATTGAATAATACAGCCAGAATTGTTTTACAAACTCTTCCAAAACATCATTCCTATTGAACGAGATGGGCTGTAGAATTCCATAGACTAGTTGCATGTTAATTTAGTTATAGCACTCCGGAGGTTGATTGCATTTAGTTAAGCTCTGTCACTACATTTCCAGTTTGATAATGGCATTTAAGTTTAACTCTGTTCACTGTACTTCAAGTAGATTAGAAGCACTCTAGTTCAGTCTCAGTTCATTTTGTTTCAAGAAAATATTAATGGCACTCTAGTTTAAGTTGTAGTCACTGTCTTTTAATATTGATAGATCATGTTCTAGCTTAGTGTGATCCATTGTATTTTAAGTAGTGCTAGTTGTCAAAATTAATCTCTCAGCCTTCATTATTTACAACTTAGTTTTGTTCTGAATTTATATTGATACATCATCACATGAACAGGGGTCATTAATATCAGTTTAAGGCTTTGATCACTCTGCAAATCTTTACAAATTCACCTATAGCCTTTTTCCCAAACATTATTCTAGAAAATCTTTAAACTTCTGAATAAGGCCTAGTAGTGATAAGTCAAGTTGCATAATAGGGTAACTTCAGCATCATAGGTTAATCTAGAATAGGAACCTTACTGTGTTACAAATAATCATTTTTGTGAGTTGATTGTTTATTTAGGAGAACTTCATTTACACTTAACTTGTCCATTTCTCAAGCTCTTCCAACACATCTTTAATGAATGAATTGGATAAGTTCAAGCTCATGTTGTGATTTATTTTCTTACAATGCAGTCATTATCAAGCTTTGCATTTGTTGTTTATCATCCATAGTTTAGGCTATGTTCTGTTTTAAATAACCAATAGCTTCTTTTCACCAGCACTTAGTTCTTTCCCTTTTCAAACATAAAACCATTAAACCAAAAACATCATAAAACACTAAACACAACGTAGTGAGAAACAAATACCTAGGCACATATAGTGCACCACACTTCAGCAGTTTACCAACCCTGGTTGACAATTAATGAACTCAATTTAGGAGCACTAGGTTGAGCACAAACACCTATTTTAATGGGACCTAACTGGAAGTTGCCTTTTCATATTTAAACAGATGCCTCTGATACAACTCTAGGAGAAGTATTGGGACAAAAAGACCTGATTCCTTATGCCATCCACTTCTGGACGTTGCACTACAGTCCATGTCAGTAAGGTGGTGGAAGAACCACCGCAACACCCGGTCGCAGTGGATTTGCGTGGCGAAGCAATTGCGGGCGCGGTTTAAAGAAGACGAAGGCCCTCGAAGCAGGCACAGGTACAAAGGAATTTCCGATCCGTGGGACCACCTGAAGAGCTGTGAGGAATAGTGGCAAGGTCTTGGATACCCGCAAGAGCTGTGGGTACATCAGTTCATTCACTCCTTAGATACCATCCCCCAGGCCTGGTACTTGGAAGAAGAGTAGAAAAGGGGCACTGGCTCCTCGCGAGAAGTCACGGACAAGTTTGTTTGGTGCTTCTCGTTCAAGGGAGAGACCGAGCTGGTGACCAGGGCACTACAGGCTATCAAGGGGGTATTGTTTCTCTGCAACCCAGAGCTCGCTGGGGGCACATTTGCACCACGTCCTAAGGCCAGGCGCGAGTTGGTTTGTCAACGGATTTATGACGATCTAGATGATGACAGTCTGGAGGACCTCAGACACTTATACTTCGAAGATAAGGAAGGTGAGCGGAATATCAATGAAGAACCAACTACCGAAGGTGTCCATTTACATCTGCTAAAGACAAAGAAGTTGAACACAGGTACGGAGGAAAAACCCAAGCTGGCTACAGTTGGGGATTATTGGGACAAGGAGGCGACAAAGGAAATTTTCAACCTCCTCCAGGAGTACGAGCACTTATTCCCCTCGTCGGTTGCCGATTTGAAGGGCATCAAAGGTGACCTTGGAGAAATGCGTATTGTACTGAAACCGGATGCCAGGCCTGTAAAACACTGGCTCTACCGGTTGAACCTGCTGATTAAAGAAAAGGTCAAGATGGAGATCGACAAGATGTTGGCCGCAGGTCTCATCTTTCTGATGGAAGAAGCAGAGTGGGGGAGTCCCATTTTCATTCATAATAAGAAGGACAAGGCGGAGATACGCGTCTGTGTCGACTACTAGATTCAGAACAACCCCTGCATCCATGATCCGTTTCCAACTCCGTTCAACGACGAAGTATTGGATCATGTTGCGGGAAACGAAGCTTACTCCTTCACTAATGGTTTTTCTGGTTATCATCAGGTGCGCATTGCGGAGGAAGACAGGACGAAGATGATGTTCACCACCGAATGGGGATCGTTCGCATACCACATAATACCATTTGGCTTGAAGAATGCCCCGGCTGTGTTTTCCTGGATTGTCATTGCTACTTTCCGGGAGTATATCCACAAGTTCCTGGAGGTCTACATGGATGATTGGACCATCTACAGCTTGCTGAAGAAACATGCCACCCTGTTGCCTATCATGTTCTAACGGTGTTGCCAGTTGCAGATTTCCTTGAACTTGAAGAAATGTATTTTTGCAGTCCCTTTCGACACGTTGTTGGGACATGTGGTATGCAAGCGAGGGGTCTACGTCGACCCCACCAAGGTAGCGGTGATCATCTACATGGAAGCCGCCAAAACGGTGAAGCAGTTGCGGGTGCTGCTTGGGCACACGGGATATTACAGGCGGTTCATCCGAAATTATGCAAAGATCACTGCCCCTTTAGAAAAGCTCCTGTGGAAGTCTGAAGTATTCCAGTGGACGGAGGAGTGTCGGCTGGCCCTTGACACTCTAAAGGAAAAGCTGGCGATGGCACCTATTATCGTTCACCCAGATTGGGACAAGCAGTTCCATGTGCATATTGATTCTTCCAGTATTGCACTTGGGGCTGTTTTGGCGCAACCCAGAGAGATGACAGTGGACCATCCGGTCTACTTCGCTAGCCGTAAATTGTATAATGCGGAAAATAAATACACCAATACTGAGAGGGAGGCCCTGGAAATGGTGTACTCGCTCTAGAAGTTCTGCCACTACCTTCTAGGAGGCAAATTCAAGTTCTTTACGGACCACTCTGCATTGAAGTACTTGGTGAACAAGCTTGTGTTAGAAGGACGGATCTTTCACTGGCTTCTACTCTTCCAAGAATTCACATTTGAGGTGATTGTCAAGCCCGGGAGGTTGAATGTTGGGCCTGATCACTTATCCAGGTTGGAGACAGGGGAGAACGACGGCTCTCTTGATGATTAGCTGCCAGATGCTAACCTCTTCCGAGTCGAAGCTGTACTGGACTACTTGGCCGACATCTCCACCTATCTGACCACAGGGCAGTGCCCTCAGCACCATACCCCTCTCCAAAAATGACATTTGGTCGTCCACGCCGCCGAATACCAACTGATTGCGGGGAAGATTTGCAAACTGGGCCTCGATGAGGTACTGCATAGATGTGTACTTGACCACGAGTGCGAAGCTGTGATGTGGGAATGCCACAGCGGGGTTGCGAGAGGGAATGTGGGAGAAAAACCCACTGCGAGGAAGGTACTCCAGGCTGGACTATGGTGGCCGATGGTCCATGCAGATTGTAAGACATTTGTGAAGTGCTGTGATGTCTGTCAGCGAATGGGGAGGCCCTCTCATAGGGACGAGCTTCCGCTACACCCAGTGCATGTATTGCGGCCATTCGAGAAGTGGGATGTCAACTTCGTAGGCTCCATAGCCCCGCTCGCCAGGCACTCCAAGGCCTGTTACATCATTACCGCAACTGACTACCTCACCAGGTGGGCTGAGGTAGCGGCAGTATGCGACTGCACGGTGGATACAGTAGCACGGTTCATCTTTGAACACATCATCATCAGGTTTGGCTGCCCGCGAAGTTTAACCAGTGATCAGGGTACGCATTTCATTAATGACACGGTCAAGTCACTGCTGGACACATTTATGATTCAACATCATAAAAGAAGCCCATACCACCCATAGGCCAATGGTACCGTTGAAGCATTCAATAAAATTCTTGAAAGGGGCTTAACTAAGATCTGAAATGCCCAGCGTGACGATTGGGATGAGCGTCTACTCGCTACATTATGGGCCTACCGGACTACGGTGAAGCGTTTGACCAATCAGACACCTTTCCAGCTGGTGTATGGCCGGGAAGCTATGGTTCCCGCCAAGTTCACTGTACCAAGTCTTTTAATTGCCACATCCCTCAAGTTATCGGAAGAGGAGTCGCTTCAGAAACGCCTCCATGAGCTACAGGAACTGGACGAGTCTCGGTTCCTGGCCGAATTTCATCAGAAGGTTCAGAAGGACAGGCAGAAAGCATGGCACAAACACCACATCAAGAACAAGACATTCCAGGTTGGTGGAAAGGTCCTCTTATATGACAGCAGGTTTCAGAAGTTTCTAGGGAAGCTGCAGATGCACTGGCTAGGAACTTATTTTGTCATCGAGATTAGAGAGTTCGGTTTCGTTCGGTTCACTCAGCTGGACGGTACTGTTTTACTGGGATGGGTGAATGGCGCATGCTTGAAACCCTACCAAGAGTAAGTTTATTCCAAAATTCATCAATAACTCTCGCAACCGAGAGCACCCATAGAGTAGCGTAGTCGAATAACTCTCCTGCAACCGGGATGAGCATAGGTAGTGTTTTTCATTCCTGTATTAATTGTCAATAATCGCTCTGTTGTGGGACCGCACCGCAACCGACTGTGGTCGGGGAGGGGCGCGTCTAGCGTGTCATCCCCATAGGATTCATCAACGTGTTAGTGTCAGTCTAGGTCATTTCAGTCAGTACTTGTGTCAGTCCGTAGGATCATCCAGATTTGAATCATAAATTACCATATTTGGAAGTAACCTTGCCATAATCATTTTGCCATCATCCACAGTTACCTCAGCCGTCGCGTCCGCTCATTTCCCCAGACCACCGTCAGCAACTGTCAGAATACCGATTGGCACGTGATTGATCACATAATTATCACAGAAAAGAATGCCCATAGGAATTAACTTGTTAGGGGGTCTCATCAAATCCACTCGTGCCACGTGATTACATAACTTGCATGAAAACCAAAAGCACGAGAATGCCAGACCAGTTTGAATTAGCAATTGCAGCAACACCAGAGAAGTTGAAGTCTCAAAACGCATAGAACCAAGAGAGGAAACCAAGGAGAATTATACAGGTCTATCAGCGCCAAGCAAAAATGCCGAAGGCCATCCCAGCCGTCACTAAACCAGAGCTCGACAGCCGAATTCACAAGACCGAGTCCCTTGTCGGGAAATATGATAATGTAGCCCTGATCGATGCCAACCTTTCAGACACTTCCGAATTCCTGGAACTCCATTGGTAGGTGTACATGGAGCACTACTACACCACATCCAGAAAATCAGCCAGCCGAATGTTACCAGAGTTCAGGGGCCTTCAGCAATCGTCTCTGATGAACTTAAGAAATCTTCCGGTCTTCGCGACCACAGGACTGGCTCTGCAGTGCACACGCTTCCTCCTCAGTTGCATCCAGAATGGGTCCTTGTGGCTGAACAAGGAAATTCCCATTCACGCTGAGGACATTCATCATCTCACAGGGCTTTCGCAGAATGGCACAGATGTCGCGACTTCCTGTCATACCTCCTCCAAGCGCGCACGAAAGTCAGGAGACGCGGACCTCTATGTCAAATATGGCACCCGCCGGGGGGGGAAAAGGAGCCAAGATAGACCTCATTAATAAGCCCGAGATTAGATTCGCCTGCTACCTCATTTCCATCAAGAGAATGAGGCACTACACCAAGGGTGAATGCACTCTCGACACTATCTCCATTGCAGAGCACTATGTCCAGGGCACCAAGCTGAATTGGTGCTCCTTCTTGTTAAAGGAACTGTTCCACGCGTGCGAGGAGAACTATAAGTGCGCTACTATTTTTATTTATGGATATTTGATCGTTTCTTTTGCCATGTGGAAATGGAACAGTCCCCTCATCCGGTTCCCCATGGACATTCCAGAGGGCCAGCCTTTAGCGCTGAAGTTTGCTCTGTGGAAGGTGTCAGCCAATCCCAGCACTAAACAGGTGAATGTAGAGGCGTTTCGGTCCTGGTACGGTCTAATGATGGACGTGGTGGCCAGCCAGCAATGGGTGCCTAGGAACCTGTTGGATGAGTATAGCGAGCAAGTGTGGTTCGGGGTCAGTCACAGGTATACCTACCTCCGACCCGCTTGCATGCCGGGGGACACCTTTTGGATGAAGCCACTGAAATTCCAGCTTGAGGATGCCGCATTCCACCACAAAGTCTACTCGTGGCCGGGGGTTGCGATGGAAATCCAGGCTGGGGTGCCCACGTACAACTTTGAGCAAATTTTGCCGCAGCAACAGCCTGCCGAACCTGATGCGGAGGTGACACCACCGGAACTACCTAAGCCGTTTGTTCCCATCGTCCGCTACTTGAACACGTAGGTACAAAATTTTAATGTGGCGACCCAGGAAATTTCCAGCGGTGCCACTCCTTTCCCTTTATTTTCCGAGTTCCCGCTTTCTCATTCCACCTTGCACCCCCATACAACTCCCCTCAACTCCCCCATCCCTACTGTCCTCTTTACCTCAACAAACCCGATCACGATCCTGATGGGAGAGAAAAGAAAGCCTACGGATCAACTAGACACCCCTCAAGACAAGAGGGCCCGCACCACTGAGGCAAATCCAGTGGTGGACCTCACTGCTGATGATCCACCACTGCCACCGAGCCCAGGGGTGCTGGTTCAAGAAGAACCCCTCCTTAACCCATCCGAGTTCATCAATATTCACCTTCCACATCCCTCCACCACCCCGTCCACCGCTCCACCCACCGTTCATCCGCCTACCACTTCATCCGCCCCATCCAATTCATCTGTTACCGTGTCTGACCCCGTCATCCGGGAACTCCTTGGTGGGGACCGCGGGGCCGAAGTTGACTCTAGTACCACTGCTGTAGTACCACCGGTTAACCCAGTGGGAGAACCCCACATTTCTCTTACTGATATATTCACACAGCAGACACACATTGTGTCCGACTCCGCTGAGGCTCAGCCTGAGCTAACTGTCCCTCCACAATCGGACCACATAGGTCAGCAAGAATGGACGGATTTGAATATGGCTGACTCAACGCACCCAGAGGCCATGCCACCATCCCCTCCCAAGCATTCTAATTGATCAGTTGCCAGTGGGCAACCCTTGCAAGAAATGATGCCGCAACAGGGCGCTTCAGGGACTGCCAACTTAGAGACCTGGGGTACAGCTCAGCTGTACTTATTTATTCAAAGGGCGGCCCAGCAAGCCGAAAGGCTTCATTCGGAGCTCCAGCAGCGGTGCGACAAGCAGCAGCAAAAAATTACCGCCCTTACTGAACAGCGCGACCAGCTCAGAACGACACAGGAGCAGCTGGAAGTACAAATAAGCAACGTCACTCAGGTGTTTTCCGAACTATGGCCGCATGTCGGGGCTCATTACCCTCAGCTGCCTCCCGATGTCACGAAGACTAGCCTTGTCGTACAGGCTTTCCACCTCCGGATCGCATACAACAGCCTACACAGGGAGAACCAGGAGCTTCAAGCAGCGTTAGCCGCACGGCCAACGCTACTCGACCCCGAGATTGTATATTCCACACAGGTTGCAGCTAAGCAGGGCCAGGCCGCTCAAATGCAGGTGACCCTTAAATCTACGGTGCGTGAGGCTTACGACCTCCTGAAAGGTCTTTAGGAGTGTTCAATAGCCCTTACAGTCAAAACACAACCCATTTCTGCGCAGTTGCAGCAGATTTCAAGGGAAATTCAGGAGACCGCCGACCTCGTGCGGTTGGACCAATTATATGCCCAGGCAGACGAGCTCGACGTACAGATTTAGCAAACCGAGGCCAACTTAGCGGTGGCCAAATGGGTAATTCGTGAACTCTGCCTACCCATTCAATCCAGTGCCAGATCAATGCAACAACTAGCTGCCGAGGCCGAAACCCATCTTAACACGGTGTTCGGGGCTATCCTGGCACACATAGAGGAGGATGCTGTCACCAAGATCGCTGAAGAAATGGATTCACTAATGCAGGGGTGGTAGCAAGCTGTGTCGGCCTTCACTGAGCTCAAAGCTACAGCGTTCCGCAGAGTCTCGGAGTTGGGGCCCTTGTTTGAACAACCGCCTGGAGGAGCACAACGAGAATAGGAACAAGATGAAGGCACATAGGGCGAACAGGGCACAGGATCAAGCAGGGAAATGGAGATAGAGACTGTCATTTGTGATTGACTCGGGGACGAGTCAAGAAACTGTGGTCGGGGCCTGTTGGGGCCCTTGTTTTGGAAACCATTTTGAATATTTTGAATTTTGAATACAGGAGGGATTTTTGGGTTGCGGCATGATGACACATGGCAATCGCGACCAAGTCGCAACTACAGAAAGCCACAGAGCTATCGAGGTGGCGCAGAAGCAAGAGATAGCTGAAGAGAGCAGATGCATGAGGATATACAGCAGAAGACAAAGAGCGGAACACGCAGACAACAAGAGAGAAGCCGAAAGCAGTTGAAGAAGAACACAAAGAGGAACTAACAGTTGCGATAGTGGGTGAATAAATAGCAGTCACCCAGCCGAAAGAAGAAAAGGAAACAGGAGAAGGAATGCAGAGCGACTGAAGGAGATCGGCCAGGATATCTCTGTAGTTCCTAGGGTTCTCTCATTTACCTTTCTGTTATGTAAGGCATCTGTATCAGACTGTAAGCTCTCCTTGCGGAAGCTATGTAACTATGGATGTGGATGAAGATATCAATACAATTTCAAGTTGCTATCCTATTGTGTAATTCATATGCATGCATGATGGTTATGGTGATTTAAAATTTTATTTGCTTAATGCCTACTCTCTCTATGAATTTTCTTGCGTATATACCTATGTTTATGAAATCAATTCAATGATAATCATGAGATGTGGATCCTTCCCCTGCTATCGATCTATTCCCCTTCTGCATGTGGTTACGGCACACCTCGGGTGAGACTCTCTGCTCCCCGGAGTAGGGTGATAATGCCGGCGTGGTTCTAGACTACAACAGATTCCTTTGTTGGCCTCAACCCTTGAATCTGGGCCTTGCCTGCGAGACCTGTTTCCTTGCCAACAATGCCTAACCTTAATTTTTCAATTAAGGGGATCAAAACTTCAGTTTAGGTACCTAGAGCTCATGTACATGCCAGGTTGCACATTTTGGGGTCTGTTCTACAACCTGGGTAGAAGGTACTAGGAAGAAAATTGTGACCTGTCGCAGGAAATGACCTGAAAAGGGTGACCTATCAAAGAAAGGGGGTTTCAGTGCTGTTTTTGGCTGAGATCTGGGATTTTTATGGTTGAGGGGCATGGGTGCCCCCAAGAATTTTATGGTCATGCCAAAATGTATTTAGAAAAGGGGAATCTAAACACATTTAAATGATGTGGTGTGCCATTTGTTTTCGTTATGGTTATGCAGTTTGAGAAAGGGAATGGAGGATTACCAATCTCTTTTGGTACTGCATATATGAAGAAAATGGACTAATTTTTTGGGTTGGCATACATGGTGTCACTATCCCAAAGAGTGTATTTGGAGATAGTGACCTGGTGCTCTCCTAGAAAGACCACAAGTTGGTCAACAACAATGTCAGAGGGACTGGGTTGTTGATGTAAGATGAAGGAATGATGAGGGGTATCATCCTTAGAGTGATTTGAAGTGATAGGAGACTCTATAGGTTCTTCTAAACAGGGAAGAATGATGGTACTAGAGTCGTCATGACTAGATGCACTAGGAGAGTTGTGGAGAATTGATTCTGTTGGCCTCTCAAATATGGGTGCCCCCTTACCCAAACATTGGGTGTCAATGTAATGGCCACAAGGTGTATGTGTTCGACTACATGGGATCGATGTAAGGGGGGATGGATAAAGTTAGGGGTGGTGATGGCTTCCATAGTGTCATCATAGTAATAGAAGATGGGGTGACTTGAGGAAGAAAAACCACCTAACGCAACAAAGCTACCTGACTCATCATCATGATAAGAAATATTTACATGCGCATCATCACAGGGGATGACGAAATAATAAGCATATAAGGGATCCATCGATGTTGAGCCCAGGGTGATCGCTGAAGGGAGGTCGAGCAAAACAGAAGGGAAATTATCAAAGGGAGATTCCACCGAAGGTCTCATGGATGATGATAAGGTCGAGGATGGTGGCCGCAGGCTCTATCATCTCAACATCATGAGGGGGAATGTCAATGGGAGCAGGTAAATCCTCAAGCTGGCCTGCAACATACTGCACAAGTACGAGAGAGGAAGATTGGTTCTCTTCAACCTCGTACTCCCGAACTACCTCTAAAGAGGCACAGTAATGCGTAAGGCGAGGACAATGGTGGGAATAATGGCCATGGAGATCACACAAAGCACAAGGTTGGTTGGTGTGAATAGTCTTAGGGTTCTTGGCTGTAGTCGAGGAAGAAATAGAGGCTTCAGGGACCGTAGACTCAGGGAACACAACATTAACCATGGGCTTGATACGGGGCAATTAATGACAGGTATGGCTGGCATGACCAATGACATCACACAAAGCAAAAGTCTTTGGAGGCGGAGGAGGAGCAGGGTCAGTCGGGGCAGCCTTGTGTTTTTATGCCCTTTTTCCAGCTTTGCCCTTGTTACCTGAAGTGGTCGCAACAAGAGAGGGTTCCTGTTGAGGTGGCTGAGGCACTGTAGCAGTAAGAGAAGTCATAGGGACCGATTGAACTGGGGTCAAAGCAAGATAAGGTTTGGGTTGACCAGGCAGGGTAGCGGCTGGGGGATCAAGGTACCAGACAAGAATCCCAGGGCCAGGTTATGAAGAGATAGGTTAGCCATGACAGGTGTTATCACTATTAAAATTCTCTAAATTCAGTCAGTTCATACTTGTTCTTAAGTCATGGTATTAGATAGGGTTTGAGTCATTTTTATGTTTTATAGGGTTTAAGTCATAGTTTTAGAGTCTCATTTCATCACCAAACCAAGTTCATAAACTTTGTTTTACACCTTAGTAGTCTCATGCCATGTTTTGAAACCCATATTTTAACTCTTTTTCACAAAAATTTCGAATAAGCCACGAAACCACGCTTTCGTAGTTTGCTCAGTGTAAAAAAATGCTTCTGCGCTACGAAAATGCTGGTCTTTTCATAACACAAAATCCCAAAATAACACTACCAGTGCTAAGAAATCGGGGTTTCAAAATTTTCAGTTTAGCTGTCACATCCATCAACTTGAGGTTAAATTTTCATGATTATAGTGTCAATCCAAAATAATGGTGTTAGTCTATGAATCCTCCTTCATGCATGCAACCATCCAATGTAGTTATGAAATCATTATGAGATTCGTTAGTGGTCATTTTTCATTGGTCCTTTGTAAATTTGAAAAGGGAATTGGTTATTATTGTTTTTATCTCATGCAAAGAAAGCACTGCGTGCATATCTATTGCTGAAAGAGAAGCTCATGATAAGATACCAGAGCTCTCATTAAGTTTTCAAGCGAGGTAGAGTTTTCAATCAAGCGAGGCAGAATTCAATTGCTAATTATGTCAGCAGTTTCAATTGTAAATCCAGTAAGTTTGAAAATAGTTGCTGACTGAAACAAGGTTTTAAATCAAGCGAGGCAGAGTTTTCCATCAAGCGAGGCTGAACCAAATTCTCAAGAGAGCTAGTTTATCCAACAAGGATGTTTATTACAGTTTTGCTGAAGACACAGGGTTTCCAGGAAGAAGATGGCAGAAGAAAAAAGAAATCACCAGTCAGGTCACTGCCTGAGGAAAGAACCTGAAGGTTTACAGAATCTCACCAGGGATAAATCTGTTGAAGAATCCTTCAAGAAGGTAGGGTGCTGGAGGTTCTGTGAAAAGCTTTAAGGAGGGCATAATCAGGTCACCAAAGAATTTGCTACCAACTTCACAAGGTCAAACACAAAGGTTGGTCTTCTCAATATACCAATTTCTCCTGAATTTATATCAGCACTCACAAAAATCCCAAGAGGGGAGGAAAGATGGTTTAAGAATTTTAGTTTTGAAATGCAAACCTGCAAAATATTTTTGAAACCATAGTTTATGGATATTGATTTGAATAAATTTGTGGCAATAATTTATGTCAAGGATGCATTTGCCAACCTGCTCTACAATATCCAAAGATACTTCACCTGCGAAGGGAGATATCACAAGGTGTACACTTATCACTTTAAATTCTTATTGCATTTCACAGGAATTTTCTCTCTAGACTTACCTTTCTTTCTATTCCAAAGTCTAGCCAAGATGGCAGAAAAAGTTCAGATGAAAACTTAGGCATGTGAAACCTCTTTATTTCATCATGGTCTAGTCAAGTTAATAGTTTTGCATGAGCTTCAGAAAGTGAAAAGAGAATGGTCTGCATTTCTCTTTTTGAGTGGAACAGGGGTTGAGGGAACAAGTGCTAGCCCTCAAGTCAAAGAAACATATTCATCAAATACTACTGAACCTGCAGAAACAAAATCAAGGAGGTTTTTCAAGCTTAAGCCTAGGAAATAGGTTAAGGAACCTATGATAAAGACATCATTAAAAATCCAATGGACTCCTTACTCTACACAGAAGAAGAGAACTGAGGTCAAAAAGTCAATTCAGGAAGAGTCAATTAGTAAAACAGCTCAGAAGAAGTTGACTAGGAGTCAAAGGTCAGAGGAGAAGGGTAAAGTTGTGGTCACAAATGAAAATTTTCAATTAAGAGGCGACTTGAATGATATATTACAATATATTGACATTGAGGAGTCTCCCCTGGTTCAAGAAGATTTCATAAAGACTGGATACAGGTGGAAAATCAAAGAAATTGAAAACATCCAAAAAATTAGACTTTGAGGATGAGGTGTCAGAGTTTGTTTTTAAGCCTAGAAAACCACATATTAGGTAGTCTAAGAAAATGCAGCAGCCAGACATGGAGATAGACCAAATAGGAGGTGAGGATGCAAGTGTTTTTGAAGAACCCGTTAATACATCATCTCAAATACTTGAAGAAGACAGAAATAGAATATTTAATACTCAGAGAGAAAGGAGTAGTTATGAGGAGGGTAAAGACAAAATCAGAATTGCAAACATTGAGATTGATAGATTGAGGAGGAAAGTGAGAACGCATGCTGTGGAAAGGTCAAACTTTGAGAGGTTGAAAGGTATGTGGGAGCTGGAAAAGGTTTCAAATAGTGAGTCAATTAGTAGTTAGGATCAATTCTTCATATGGACTGTCCCTGCAATCAAGGAAGAAAAGTTCATAAGAATGGTTAACACCAAACTGAGGGCTAATAATAGAAGGATTAAAAGGTAGGTTGAAGACCTTCAAATACAGCTAGCAAAGCTTGAAGATCAACCACAGCAAAAATCTGTGTGAACAGTAAGTGACATCTCCTAACACATATTTGGAGTTTTGTGAAAGGTTTCATTTTTTAAAACAGTTCAAAGTTGATTATTGAGAGCTTATATATAACTTAAAGGATGGTAGTAAAGGTGGGAAACTCAAATTTTTGGAAACAAGTTGCGAAAAGAAAAGACACAGTATTTTCGTAGCGCGTTATGACACTGCTGTAGGTGTCATGCACAGTAGTTTCGTAGCGCGCTACGAAACTGCTGTAGGATGAAGTTTGATCGATTTTGAAAGTTTTCAAATGGTAAAGGGGCATGTTTATTAAAATTTGATGCTGCTAGAGGATGTATAAAGACCACAAATGAATATCCAATGGAAAAACATAGAAAATTGAAGGTTTCAAATGAAGTTTTCAGAAGTGAAGTTCCACGCTATGAAAACAACAGACAGCTTCGTAGCGCAGCAATGTTAATAGTTTTTGGCACTTCTTCAAAATTTTGTTTTGGGCATAGCTGGGAGGACGAAGTCACAAGAGTTTAATATGACTTTGCCACATGTTTTGAGCACAAATTGGTCAGCAGATGTTGTGAAGAAACATAAATGAAGAAGTACACCTATTTTGCAAGGAGCATGTTCCTATTTTTTAGGGCAGAGAAGAAGCAAATCATTACAACTCAAAAACAAGGAGATGGACATCATCAAGGTTGAAGTTTATGAGGAGCAGTTTTCAGATAGAATATTTAATGCTTAGATAAGGTTGTTAAGTTATAATAAAGAGTTTTAATCCTAGTTGTGTTAGGACTCTAGAACAGACAGTTTAACTGTAAGATGTAATTAAAGTTTGTTTTAGCAGTTGATAGGTGTCAAGCTAGCAAATTCGAATTCTCTTAAGTGTTTGGAGAGAATCCGAGAAATGTAATGATGACTCTGTAAGAGACAAGAAGTCAAATTACATAGGGTTGGAAATTTTCATAAGCAAGCATACTGTTATTGTAGCAGAGGACTGTGTTTTCATGTTAATACAGAGATATTGGTTTCATCACTCAGGATTCAGAAAGGGTTATGGTCGTGTGATATTGTCATAGTTTTCCTCTTTCAATTACTTGCAGTGGCATGAATGTATGTTACTTAGAATTCATTGAAGGTGCTCTAAATTCCTTCATATGTTCATGAGTTGTGTTATTTTCTATACTACTATTCTTTTGATGCATCTAAACCCTGAAATGCCCTGACTTCCAATTGAAACTGATATTGATGTTTTGTGAAAATACACTTGTCTCCACAAGTCCAATAGATGTTTGTTGATTATTAGTACAACCAATTATCCATTTTACTCATAGAGTTAGCCATCTAGTCCTTATTTGAAAATCATAAACCTCTTGAGAGAGCCCTCTTAGGTTGAGGAGGCTAAGCCTCAACTAAAAGTCGGGTTTGAAATAGTTACTCAAAGTCTTCTTGATCAGTAGCCTATCAGGTTCTGATTTTGAGATAACAACAGGTACTGTGTATACTCCAAGAGGGGGAGCTAGGAACGGTATCTAACCGGAGGTGTAATGGCCAGGCGGGATGACTCCAAGATGGTTAAGGCCTGGAGGAACCATTCCAGGAGGGCAAAGAGGCTCATGGATACCAGCGGTAGGTGAAGGGCCAAGAGGAGGGGGTCTAGAAGGCTGAACGAAGGGCTAGGAGTAGGTTGCGGAGGGCAAGGCTACTGAATAACCGAAGTGGGCCGCTTGAGGGAAGCCCAAGACGATTACATCATGCAAAATTTTGATGAGCTGAGATCAGAGACTGAAGGAGGAAGACCAGGGAATGTACCAAGCAAAGTGGAGTCTTTGTAGACTCCGGGTGAGACACTGGTCAAAGGATTGACGATTTGCTTACTAGCCACTGAAGAGATGATGGACTCAAGGGAGGTCGGAGACTTCGGTTCATAATATGTCAACTGGTCAATGGTGAATATATTTCTATTATGAGGGAAGGACATCTTGTGGTGAACCGTATATGGGACAACAGACATCGCATAGGTGTAGCTACGACCCAATAGAATGTTGTAATCTAAGGGGGCATCTATGACTTCTATGTCACGCAAATAGTTTTGCCCGTAAGAGTAACAGGACAATTGTGGAATAGGCCAATGGGCTGGGAGGCATGTCCATCCCACGCTCGGAGAGTGATCGTGGAAGGAGCAAACTCAGCTGATCCGAGTTGCTTCCAAACCGAAGCAGACATCACATAGGTGGACGAATCCTTTCTGGGGGAAAGGATTAGTAAACACAGCCGGCTGACTAGGCGCAACACTGGGAGGGACGCAAGGGGAGGCTTTTTGTCCTTGCAATGTTTCTTGAGACTCCCACATCTGCTTCATCTATGGTAAAAGAGGAAAATCATGCATGTAACGACCATAAACACCACAGTAAGAACAAAGCTTATTTATGCGAACATGCCTATCCTGGTTGGGCTGAGTGCTCTGTTGCTGGTTAGTAGTTTTAGGTGCATAATCTTGCAGATTAGGTCCAGGATTACTGGAGGTAGATTTATTTTGAGTGCCTTTCCTCTTCTTTTTGGAAGGAGGAGGATTAGTCATGCCCCGCTGTGCATAAACCTACCCTGAGGGGGCGGTGGTTGCTATTATGGGGGTTGATAAGGCAAGGGAGAGGGAGGTTCTAATACTGGAGGAGCTGGAGCACCAGGCTATGAATACGGATAATAAGGAGGTTGGATAACATTGTGGTAAACAGGAGGTTGGGAAAAAGGAGGAGGCATGCCGTATCCTGGATACATGCTACCGGGAGGGGGAAAAGTGCAGGAGGTGCTGGCCCCCCCTGAGGAAAACCATAGCCCATGGGAGGCTGAGTGTATGGATGAGAGAGAGCTCCAACGATACTCTTAGCGGCATGAGATGCCCCTAGTGCATTGGCACCACTAGATCTAGGAAGATCAGGTAGAACGGTATAAACATAATTTGACTGAGCATAGATCAGGTCATATTTTAACGCAATTTGGAGAGCGGCTTCTTTGGTTTGAGGGAAATGCGATGAAAAATCCTTGCCGATAGCAGGCAAGAGAGATCTAAGGAACCAGTCCATGTAGACACGGTCTTTAAAGGTAGGTGCTCGACATAGTTTCTTCCTTCTCCACCATTCATGGACATGATCGGATAGGCGGGTTGCAGACGATTGATGGAAAGAAGTCAAAATTTAGGTACTAGTGTCATAACATAGGGTAAGCTGGAAATAAGATAGAAAGGCTCGGGCAAGAGTCGCAAAGGTGATATGAAAGGATGAGGCCTGATCAACATACCACTTAGAAGCTTTGCCAGTAAGCATACATTGGAACAATTGAAGACGGACAGAGTCATCGGTAATGGAGTTAGACGAACACCACATGTGGAAAGATTGAACATGATTTGTAGGATCTTCTCTATCAAGACCTTCAAACTTGGGGATGTCAGAAGGGAGCTTGGTTAGCATAGCAAGCCAACTAGCATCATTGTGTATAGGGTTTTTGATCAACTGGTTAAAATCGGGAAGACTGAGGCCTGCCATATAAGGGAGCAAGGGAGCAACCGGGGTAGTTGCTATTGCGGTCCCACTAGTAGTATTCCCAGCATTAGGGTCGGGGATACCACCAGCGTTAGGTCTTGAACCAGACATGGTGAAGGTGACATGGGGTGAACAGGGGGTGAAACTATAAGGGGAACCCAATGAATCAGAAGAGGAGTCGAACTGCAGATTCGGTGGAGGACTAACTAGAATCCTATGCAGAGGATTAAGTCTTCCTACCGGAAACTGAGGATGAAGGCCAAGAAGTCTCTAGGATAAACACCTTGGTGGCGCAATGGTGAAGGCACAAACATGGCACAAAGGGGAGAGAGACCTTCATAACAAGGGAAAAGAGGTGCAGGATCAACTTATTATAATGTCGAAATAAGGGCAGAGAGATGCAGGATCAATTGATTTCAATGTTTTAAAGTCTTTGCTTGGCATTGTTAACCAAGATCTTCTTCACTTAAGGTGTGTGTGTTAAGTGTGTAAATTTTATTTTTTAAACCCAAACATTGGTAGAGAAAAATAAAAAGTGTGTTGTATAACTGTAAATAAACCTGTAGATAATAGTATATGAAACTGAAATAACAGAAAATAAATAGCTAATTATGCATTATTCTAAACCCAAGGAGGCGGGCCTCTCAACAACTATTCTATAGGTGGGAAAAAATATAGTCAAAACACACCAAAATAACCAATAGATCTAAGGTCGGGAGGGAGAGGGATCTAAAGGTCAGATCTATTGTAAATAGGTGTAGAAAAACAACAAAAAATCAGAGGAAAATTTGCTGTAAATGAGGTGTCGAAAGGATATCTCCTGGAGGGAAGCGGAGGGGACCCTAGAGGAAAACCCAAAAAAATAAATGAAAAGAGGCATTTTGGATGGATAAATAACCAATCTGAAGTGGATCTAAAGGTAAGGTATCAGATCTGAAAAAAGGCTGAACACTCTGAAAATTTCAAACAACCCGCAGCAGCTAAAACTCTTCCACAAAAGGTGGAGGGTACTGAAGCCCTAGAGGGCTAGGTTCGCACTTAGATGAGTGAAACATAACAGGTATAGGTCCAACATGAGTGGAGATGGAGGTCAGCCAACCCTGAGCAGAGGCCCAAAAAAACCTAGAAAACTTTCAGAAAAACTCCTGCAAAAAGTCCAGGTTGCAGTTTCTGACCTAATTTCTACAGAGGTCGCAGGTTTAGGCCTGTTTTCTATGCCTTGGAGGTTCTGGTCGTAGGTTTGTGACCTGCACTTCCGGCACTCTCGGGAGTAGGTTTCATCAGAATGTGCCGTCTCAGTTGCGAATGATGTCTGTCACCTGCGCAATAGGTTCGAAAACACACGGAAGTTAGAATTTTTAATGTTTCAGGGTTTTATAGGTTAAAAACAACATCAAGAAAAGAAAAGCAAGAAGTTGAAGAGAAATCCTAGGGTTTGAAGCAGGTGGATATGCAGGGATTTGAAAAACGATAGAGGTCATAATCATAAACCTGTGTGGAATCGACAGTTGTTAGTATGAATCTTAATCGCAAGTGTACGAAAAAGACCACTTTGGTTTTGCATAACAAACAACCCTAATAGAGAAGATGGTTGTCAATATCTTTAGATCTGAAATTAGTTGACCAAGATAAATGCTGCAAAAATCTTGATCTATGCATTAAAATACATTAAGCAGTAAATAAAAACAAGAGTTGCTCCATGCATCCAACAGACAAGACAATAATATTTTGAATGAATTTTGTATTAATGGAACTTGGGAGGAAAACATAGAAGGATATTACCAGTTCTCCTCAATGGGATGGGTTCTTGTAAGTCCTTAGCACTTCAAATCTAAAATTCCTCTCTCTTGATGGTGTACAAAACCCAGACAAAAGTGGAACTCAAAGGGAGTTCACAAGCAAAAATATAGAAAAATATGACAATGATGGTGGATCAAAGTCAGACCAAAAGTATAGATCCAGAGTGATCTTTAGGCAACAAAAGGTAGTAAATGAATGGAAAAACCCTTCTATTTATAACAAAATATTGAGTTAGTCTAGATATTGGTGCATAATTAAAATATTATTAACCAAATCAAGATCCAACTTTTATGGAATATTTTATTATATTTGTTGGAGGAAAAAGAATTTGACTTTGGTCAAATCCATTTATTTGTAAATAATAAATAAATAAATGATTTATTTATTATTTTAAGGATGTGGTTGAGTAATAATCAAATAAATAATTATTTATTTTAATTATTTATAAATGATTTAAATACCCTATCATGAATATTATTTAAATAAGGTTTAAATAATTATTCCTAGAAAATAATAAGATAAATAATGATTTATCTAATTAATTTTCCTGTTTTGGGTTAAATATGACCAGGAATATTAATTAAACTATTGTTTAACTAATTATTCCATGAGGAAAATCAAACAAATGTAGATTTATTTAATATTTCCTCATGGGGTTTACTGTTTAGAGCATAAAAAACCTTTTTTTGTGTAAATCAGCAGTTGTATTAGATCACAAAAATAGTACATAGTGTTTCAAAAGGGGCCTGCCTATTCCAGAACAACATGAGAAACATGGGGCCAGGCCTAACGGAAGAGCAACTTAACAGAAAAAGATAGCACCCGAAACTAAGCCAATACTGGCTCGAAACAAACTGTATCCCAGTTACACCAAAAGCTTTCTTACCAAGATTAAGACTGATAAAGAAAATGGCGAGCCTCACAGGGTTGCCTAACATAGCTAGGTAAACTAACATAAGTAAACAACAGAAGGCTAACATTTTCCAATGAAAGTGCGCCAAAAGACAGCCAACCAGGAACTGCATGCTTAATTTTTGGGGTGTTTGGCTTCAGAGGTGCCAGCACCACTTGGGCCCTCGTCGTCTTTACCCTTAGGCACGCTGCAAGGCTTGAAGTACCTAATGATGGTCATCTTAGTATTTTCTATAGGAATCTCAATCGAGATGTTGAACACATGCCGAAGGTAGAGCTCAACGAGCTTAATAAGCCCCTCAAGGTGCTTAGATTGCATTATGAGTTCTTAAACTAAGGACTTAAGAGTAATATCTAGGTTGTATAGTTGCGCCGAATTCTTGGCCGAGGTAAGGGAGTTAGCCTGGTAAGCATCCTTCATAGCCGCTCCTTGCCTGCTCATCGCTTTGGCCAACATTGTTTTCAGTTGCCAGGCCATGATCTATGTTCTTAAAAACTGGGTGGCTCTAGTGGTCGGGGTGACAAGGTCCATTAACTTGTTATCCATTCCTTCACTGATAGCCTTGTTATCCATTCCTTCACTTGCTTTATCCACTTCTATTTGTAGAATTTCAATTTTCTGTTCCCCTTTTCTAGAAACAGAGGAGTCGAAACCTTCCTTTTCTCTCTGTAACTCACGGGCAACCTTGGAACTTCAGAGGTTGCACCCGGCCATGGTTTGATACCAGTTACTCTTTCTTCAATCACAACAGCTGAACACGAGACAAGATCAAAAGGAAAGGAAGCAGAGAGATTTCGTGAGCAAGAAAGGGTGTATTATTTACCGTTTAGCATTGGATTTATAATTAGGAAACCGGTATAAAGAGCCTTGGTCTGAAGCAAAACCCCTGTCTTTTCCTTCCATCTGACAGCTTGGTTCACATACAGGTGACGAATGAAATCCCGATCATTACGGTTAATCTTGCTCTGGTTGCCATGCTTATTCTTTATTAGATGAGGCCACGTGTATAATATATCGGACTTGGTGTTCTGTCCTTTGTCAGTGTAATAAATATCCCACATTTTCCAACATGATCCATAGTACATTAGCCAACGGTGCCACCTCCATGAATTAAGACTTAAAGAATAAACATAATGGTCGTACCTCATTTATCATTGATGATCAGTATCCCGTAACCTGTCCGTATCGCCTGAAATTCCTGCTAGGTCTTTAGATGAAATTGGAAGGCATTCTTGACGCAGGTTATCACATGGGATATTCTGCCAAAATGAGTCCAGGAGTCTCTCCGGGTTTTCCACCGCATGATTAGCCAGGACATCCGCCATAGCATTCACAGTTCGCCTAACTGCCTGAGACACAACCCCATTGAGAGTGGAGAGATGGGTAGTGATGAGAGTTGTGACCATTGAAAGGTGCCAGTGCTTGGTAACCTTCCTTGGCTGTGAACCATTTTGCAATTTTTTTCCATATTAATTGCTAATAGCAAGTCCCCTTCCACCATAGCTGCACCATTTCCCAGTCTGATAAGAATTTGCAGACCCTGCTCAGGAGCTGCAAACTCTTCCTCGTTATTGGTAGCTTCACTTAAATGATAGATGTAGACATGCATGATTTCCCCTTTTTCATTGCGAATGACTCCTCCGAAACCAGTCGACCCAGGGTTTCCCTGCGAAGCACCGTCAAAATTCAGCTTGCAGTACCCTGGGAGAGGGAGCGGCCAAGACAGAAGCGATGGTGCTGGCTGATGTTGTTGCGAAGGAAAATTGGAGCCTGTTGCACCATTAATGCCAAACATGCTCATAATTCGTTGGTCATTTCCGAAGGCCTATCCTTCTGCTCTACTTTACTTATGGTAATGGTTGTTTCTCTTATGTTCGTCATTATATCAGTTTTAAGTTGATCCATTTGTTGGAATTCATCTTGAAATATTCTTCTGTTTCTTTCCTTCCAAATAGACCACACGATGAAACTAGGGCTTAGTTACCATGGCAGGTTAACAATATCATAGTTAGTGTATTTGGTCTTCCAGTTGGCTATGCTGTCCTGGATAGAGTTTTTGTTTTTGTTCGTTTGCCAGAATATTTCCCATAAGTTATTGGCCCACTCGCAAGCGTTCAGGAGGTGCTTCATGGATTCCTCTTATTCCCCACAGAGAGAGCACCTCGAGGGCCCAATAGAACCCTTTTTGCACAAATTATCCCAAGTGAGGATTTTCCTGTGCATGAGAAGCTATAAGAAGGTTTTGATCCTAGGCCAGTTGATAGCATCCCATATGTTATTGTGCCAGTACAATTTATCATCTTGATCTCTCTGTTCTAGATATAATCTTGCTTCTTTGAGGTTGAAAGTTCCGCCTTCCAATTTCCCCCCATCTGAGCTGATCCTCTTCCTATGAGCAGCAAATTTTCCTTTTATCCAACCAAGATTGTAGGGTCGACAGTTGGTTTACTGGTAGGCCTTCCTGAGAAGGGAGGTTCAGGTTCCAATGGCGCCAATGCTGATCCAAGTTTTTGTTGGTCCAGTAAAGGTGAAATTTAGTTTTTCCAAGCTCATGAAATCTCTATTGGAGGGGTTGGTAATCTGGACCCCCGAGCTTTCGAAGTTGTTTCCAGGCATATTCCCAGAAGAGAGATGTGCGACTGTTTCGAATTTCTCATAAAAAATGGTCTTGGATGATTTTCTTGTTTTCCCATGCCATGTTCCAAATGGGGGATCCAGTGATAGAACCAGTCATTCGGACTAGGTCTGGAGGGCGTCGGTATTTTGCATACTTAGCCCTCCAGAGCACAACCCAATGTGCATGAGGTTCCTTGATCCATCTCCATCAGAGCTTTTCTCCCCAAGATTTGTTTACAATTTCTGGGTCCTGAAGCCCCAGCCCGCCCAAGATTTTGGGTTTGCATAGTTTTTTCCAGGCCACAAGGGCCCATTTCTTTTTATCAGCTTTCCTTGACCATAGGAAGGTTATTTGAATATATATGATATTTTGGAGGATTCCTTTGGGGGCAGGAAGAATGGACAACATGTACTGATGGATAACTTGCAACACCGCTTTAGTCAGGACTAATCTGCCAGCAAAGTTAAGGGCTCTGTTTGTCCAATAATTTCCTCTCTCTTCTAGGTTGGAGAGCATTTTTTCCCAGTGGTTTTTCTGCCAGGGCTTATTCGTTAGGGGAATCCCTAGATACTTAGAGGGAAGGCTTTTCATTCTGAAACCAAGGATAGCTGTGAGTTTTCTTTGAACAACCACATGAGTATTAAAGAAGACAATATAGGATTTGTCTAAGTTGAGGTCCATACCTAACGCCCGATTGATGAGGTCAAGGATATCTTTAAATCCTTGGGCCTCTCAAACCGTAGGAGTGCCATGGAGCATAGTGTCATCCACAAAATGCTGATGAGTGGTAGTTGGGTAGTTATGCAGGGGTTGAATACCCACAATAACATTTCGCTCTTTTGCTGATTTGATGATGCAGCTTAAGCCCTCCATTAGAATTACAAAAAGAAAAGGAGAGATTGGATCACCTTGCCGAATACCCCCTGAGGGAGTGAAGGGAAAGGTAGAGGCACCATTTACCAAAATCGAGAAACTGGGTGATTTAACCATGGCCATTACACAATTAATCTAGCGGTGGCCAAAACCAAACGCCTCTAGAACTGCTTCCAGGTACCTCTAGCTGACCTTGTCATAGGCTTTGGAAAGATCAAGTGGGATGATCATGCCTGCTTTCTTTTGGGATTGAAGGGTGTGAACCATTTCATGTGCTAGTAGGATGTTGTCCATAATTTGTCTTCCTTCCACATAGCCTGATTTCTCCTTTGAAATGATCAATGTGAGAATATGCTTCAGTCTATTAGCCATTACTTTGGATATTATTTTATAAATAACATTACGTAAAGAAATAGGCGGGAATTTCGAAGGTGTTCAAACTACCTCTTCCTTGGGGATTAGGGCAATGAAAGTGGAGTTGAGAGACTTGAGGATGAAAGAAGATTTGTGAGAGTCTTCGACCACAACCCAAATTTTATTCTGCACTATGTCCCAACAATCCTTAAAGAAATCTATGGTAAAGTCGTCCGGTCATGGCACCTTGCCATTGGGCATCTCTTTCACTGCTTCGTTGACTTCCAACAGTGTGACAGGGCGGTCCAAATTTTGATTATGTTCCTCTGATACTATCTTCAGGATGGAGGCTGCCACTTCCCTAATTTCCCCTCCCCTGTTTATATCTGGTTCTATGGCGATGTGGGAAAAATGATCAATAAGGATGGTGGAGATATCTTGATGCGAGTCATAGGAGGTTTCTTGATCATCTTTTAACCGAGTGATATTGTTGGTACATCTATAGTCTATGGCCAATCTATGGAAGAATTTAGTATTTTTCTCCCCTTCCTTGAGCCGCTGTATCTGAGATTTTTGTTTCCACAAGATTTCCCCCTGCAGACATCTTTTGTACCATTTCTTCATGAGGTCCTACTCACTATTGATGGAGTCCTGAGTGATATCTCCTTTCAACCATTCTTTATGAAGCCATTCCATTTGTTCTTCTAGGGCCAACTTCTCTTTCAAAATTTTCCCAAACACCTCTTGGTTCCATGTACGAAGACGGACTTTGATGAGTTTCAGTTTAGCTTGAAGATGGTACATCTCCATGCCTCTGATCTCAAGAGGTTCATTCCACCACTGCTTGATTTTAGGTTTGAAATTTGGATGGGCTAGCCAGAACTTGTCGAACCTGAAGGGTCTATTTTTAGGAGTTCCGAGGATGGCCGCATCCAGGGTGATAGGCCAGTGATCAGAACCCCCATTGGGTATGATATCCGACTCCACCGTAACTCCTTCTAATAGAATATCTTCTGTTAAGAGGAAGCGGTCAAGTCTAGAGGCAATCTTCCTATCTCCACCCCTTTTATTATTCCAGGTGTACAACCCATTTTTTGGGAGGATGTCTATTATTTTTTCTAATCTAATGAAATGATTGAGAGCCTCTTCATCCCGGTTTAGTTTCCTTAGCCCCCCTTTCTTTTCTCCTAATGAGGTAATCGTGTTGAAATCTCCCCCGTAGATTCCTTTTGTGTTACTTTGTCTAAGTTGTAGCTTAGAAAGGTGATACAGCAGAAGCTGTCTTCTAATCTCTGAGGGCTGTAAACATTAGTGCATAGATAAGTGCCAGGTTCTCCTATAAATTGCATTTCTAGGGATATGAAGGATCTTGTAGCTTCTACATTGACTAGATGAAAGGAGTGGGGGTTCCAAAAAACAACCAAACTTCCCTCCATTCCGTTTCCCTCCACCTCTGTGTATTCCATTCTCTTTCCAATTTTCTTACTGATTTCTTTCATCTTTTTACTAGAGAATTTGGTTTCTTGTAGAAAGATCATGTCTGGGTTTTCAATTCTGACTTTCTTTTTTAGAAGTATTTGTTTTCTTTGGCTATTAAGCTCTCTAGAATTCCATGAAAGGATCTTCATAATCAACCATGAGTTAAGAAGAGGATGTGAAAGCCTCAAGGGCTTTCATCTTACCTGAGTTTAGGAGCATCTAGCCTAACTCCTGGAGGGCTTCGTTATTTGTCCTTCTACCTCTCTTGCGTCTGTGTTTGGCATTGTGGTTCATCTGGTGCAAGCCTTGGGCCTTGATTCCTAGACCCTTTTTCGCTCCAAAACCCCTTTTTTGTCCTTTTATCTCTGCATCTTGCCTTGCTAAAAATAGGAAATTGACCCTGTCTACTTCTTCTTCTGGAATGTGTTCCAACCCTTTCTACTTCCATTGTTCCACTATTGTGTTTAGGTCCATACCTTCCCGCTCCAAGATATCCTTGAGTTCTAGATCTTCGGTCCCTATTTCACTTACCGCCATTTCCGCATCTCCCTCTATATCTTTCTCTTCTTTTGTGCTGTGTAGGATGTTATCCATCGTGACTGTGTTAGGATCTAGGGATGTCTGTTTAGGAGTTCCCAGCACATCTGGTTCAGAGTTTGGTATCTGGGAGTTTGCTGCTGTCACTGTTGCTGATCCCAAAAATTCAAAGGCATTTCCAATGCCCTTATGTGATATGCCTGTTTTTTGCTGGTGTCTTCTATTGGCTCTCTGTCTCTCGCTTGGGTGGGAAAAGCCCTCCTGATCCTTGACCATAGTTTCCTTATTTTTTTCTATCTGCTTATTAAGAGGGCACTCCCTGAAGAGGTGCCCATGTTCATGACATTTACGACATCGAAAGGGGATTTTTTCTTAGTCAATGGCCTGAAAGAACACTTCATCCCTAAATTCTAGCCACAGTTCTTCATGTAGGGCACCTGAGACATCTATTTTAGCACAAATATGCATGCAAGAGGTGTACCTTTTTTGCAGGGTGGCCTCCAAGGCTTGGATGTAGTTTCCCAGTTTGTTGCCAATCTGTTCAAGCGCAGAGGGCCTCCAGTAGTCTATGGGGAGAGAGAAGAGGCAGATCCAAACATGAACATGCGTTAAAGTCTCCTGTTCTGGGGCAAAGTTGGGTTTCCATGGTCTCATGTGGAGACCTGCCGAGGCATAGAAATAGGGTCCTCCAGCAAAGATACGACCTCTGTCTTCCAAGTTTGCAAAGACAACCATAAAGAAGCCCTTGGCTCCCAGATGCAACCAGACATCTCCCTTGGGTTTCCATTGTTGTTTTATCCATAGAAACAAGGCTTTTTCCGATGGCCAAAAGCCCATGAACTTGCAGATCACAACATGTACGGACATATGGTCCCTATATTCTTGCATTTCTGGATCTGTGATGATGACTCGAAGACTTTGCGGTTTTCGGTTTGTAGCATCTGTGTTCCTCTTGTTTTTTTCTCTCTGTAGTAGATCCTGATAGATCCGGGCCTTGCTAGGGTTGGGCCTCATTCTCTGCAGTTTCTTTTGTTTTTTCTCCTGTCCCAAGAGATTCTTGCTTGGGATTGGGGTTTCCGCTGTCTCTTCCTTCCAATATCTTGATTCCATTTGACCGTTTCTAACCTTGTGTTTCCTTGGTTGTCCCACCTGCCTTTGTCTTCTTACCCAGCTCATATTTTACTACATTTTTAGATCCAGAAATCTGCACCCCTTCGACTGGGGCTTTTCCTTTATCCATCATGATTTTTTTATAGGAAGGGGCCCCATTGGCCCTATCTCGCTTCATGTATTGGGCCAGGACTGACCCACGCCTTCAGAGCTCTGCGAGAAGGGCCCTGCCCTACACCAGAGCTTGCTACAGTGCTCAGACTGCACCACCAAACCCTCACCAAACCCTCACCTAACAGTCCGCCCCACAATTACTCCTAACCACTTTCAAGGTATCTTGATTACATAAAAAACTTAATAAAGGTGGTTTACTAAGTTATTTTTCATAGTGAAAGCAATTCTACTTAGTGTAAAATTGGTCTTACATAGTGTACTTAGGTCCATCTAATAGTAACAGGTTAGTTGACCAAAAAATGGTGTAACAAAGATGTTTATTTTTCATGGAATACTAATTTCAAAATGAATTTCATGTATTAAAAGACAGGGTGTCAACTTATCCAATGTTAAGAGGTCCTAATTGGACCTTTCCTTTTCATATTTACACTGATGCATCAGATACAACCCTTGGAGTTGTGTTAGGAAAAAGGGAGAACCACATTCCTTATTCTATTTATTTTTTTAGAAAAAATATATCACATGTAGAAATAAATTAAACTATCTCTGAAAATAAATTGTTAGCAGTATTTCATGCTATCAACAAATTTAAGCATTATATTACTGGTTACAAAAAAAATTTCCATACAGATCATTCAAATTTTAGATTTATTATTAACAAAGATATTACAAATGGTAGAATTAATTGATGGTTACTTCTTCTTCAGGAATTTAATATTACTGGGATTGACAGGCCTGGAGAGACAATTCAGTTGAAGAATTTTTTTCCAGAATGAACATTTCACAAGACACTACCCCAGTTCCAGATGATTTTCTTGATGATAATATATTTTCCATTTCTACTTATACTCCCTCGTTTGTTGATTGGATAATTAATTGGTGACATGAAAGTTGCGAAAAAAATTATCTGCTAGGGAAAAACATAATATTGTAAATCTAAGTGCCAATTATTCATGGATAAAATGAGACTTATACCACATTGGACCAGATCTTATCATCAGGAGATGTGTGTAGGAGGACGAGATGTATGGTGTCTTGAAAGCCTTTCACAGTGAACCTTGTGGTGGGAATTTTGCGAATAAAATGACAACTTACAAGGTCCTACATGTGGGCTATAATTGGCCCACTCTTTTTAAATATGTGAAGAAGTTTGTTTCCAGTCGTGATGCTTAAGAAATAATGGAGAAACATTTTCCAAGTGACAGGATGCCTCCTCAAAACCAACTATCAATTGAACCATTTGAAAATGGGCATTATATTTGGTAGGGCCTGTCTATCCCATGTCTAGAAAGAAGAGGTATATCTTAGTATGTATTGATTATGTGACAAAGTGGGTGGAAGATAAATATTTATACTTTGCCACTGAGAAGTTTTTTGTAGATTTCCTCTTTGAAGATATATTTACTCGGTTTGGAGTACCTAGAGCGATTTTCACCGATTAGGGGAAAAAATTTACTTCTAAATTAGTAAAATCCATTACAGAACAATATCAAATTAAGCACCAAAAGTCTACACCATACTGTTAGTATGAAATTTCTTGGAATATGTACCAAAAATATCTCACTTAAGTCACAGGTGACTAGTGACCCTAACAACAATTATGGTTGCTTATAATTCAGATATGCAGAAAATATGTGAGAAAAACCTGTAGAATGATAGATGTATTCAATCTAAAAGAAAAAATATCAAAAATGAATCCAATGTAAAAACCTAATCATGGAAAATATTTGAAAGAACAAATATTGTATTAATGACATGTTGCGAAACCAGCTCCAAAAATAGAAGAAAATAGATATCAATACCTTAGAAATAAGCCACTTCGAGGGGGCAACCTCCAATAAATTACATTAATGAACAATTCTTGGATGATACAAATTAAAAAACCTCCTTTCTATATATAGGAGTCCATGGGGCCACATTTCAATCCTAGAGGGGGCATAATGTAATCCTAGCCGGCCGAACAATAATAATTTAAGGGCACAATAATAACAATATGGGGGTTACAGGGGTACAATAATAACAATAAGGCGGTTACAATAACAATAATAAGGGACTATACTAGTAATATAGGGACCTAACATGCCCCTCTCCTTCAAAAAAGTGTTTTCCTCAATGCTTGAGTAGCTCTAGGTGCTTCTGTATAAAACTCTCATCCTCCCATGTAGAATATTCAGTAGGTAAGTTATTCCACTTGATCAGATACTTTGAAATTGATCGATTTCGTAGCTGTCGAGTTCTTGTTTCCGTGACAGCTTCAGGTTCCAATATGATTTTTCCTTCCTCATCAAGTTTTGGCAATAATGTTTGAACAAGAAGATTTTCACCTATAACCTTCTTTAAGCGTGAAACATGGAAAATTAGATGCACTCGTGATGATGCAGGAAGCTCCAATTTGTATGCCATAGTACCAATATTTTACAACACCATAGTACTTTGGCGATAATTTATTATCCTTCTTAGCTTTCTTGAGGGACATTTTTTTGTATGGTTGTAGCTGTAAAAATACCCAATCTCCTACATCAAAACTTCTCTCAATGTGATGTTGATCTTCCTATTGTTTCATTCGATTTTGTGCCAAATTCAAGTTATCCTTTAAGAGTTGGAGAACTTATTTTTGATGCTCAATGTGATCTTCCACTGCTTGAACCTTCGAATTTTATATTAAAGATGATGTGATGCACGGTGGATGATATCCATAAAGTGTCATAAATGGGGTCATTTTTGCTACAGTATGAAAGGAAGTGTTATACGACCATTCAGTGAGAGGTAACCACTTGACCCATTGTGTTTTTTTATCAGATACAAAACAACGAAGATATCCTTCCAAACATTTATTTACTATCTCAGTTTGACCATTAGATTGAGGATGATAAGATGAGCTATGAGCTAATTGAGTACCCAAACAAGAAAATAACTCCATCCAAAAATTTCTAGTAAAAATGGGATCTCTGTCGCTCACAATAACCCTTGGGTTTCCATGTAGATTTTGAATTGTGTCCATAAATGTAGTAGCAACTATACTTGCTTTAAATGGATGAGATAATGCACAAAAGTGTGCATACTTGGTAAGTCTATCAACTACCACCATGATGACACTCTTTCCTTCGGACTTAGGTAAACCTGTGATAAAATCCATTGAAATCTCCTCCCAATGTTGACTTGGAATGGATAAAGGTTGTAGAAGACCCTGGGTCTTAATTGTCTCAACTTTATTCTGCTGGAAAACCAAACATTCCGCCACAAACTTTTGAATATCAGATTTAAGGCCATCCCAAAAAAATTCTTTCTTCACCCTGTGGTAAGTTTTTAAAAATCCTGAGTGTCCTCATAAAGGAGAAGTGTGCAATTCCAAAAGAATATTTTGTTTTAGTTGGGAGTTCTTACAAAGATATAAGCGATCTTTGTACCATAAGGAATCATTTTTCCAACTAAATGTATCAGATGTACTAGGATCTTGCTGCAACTTTTGAATGAGTGTCCATACATCTTTGTCCTTCTTCCATTCATCTCTTACTTTGGTTATCCAATCTGGTTGGATAATAGAAATGGCACAAAGCAATGCTTCCACCTCTTCATTCTTTCTTGAGAGTGCATCTGCAACAACATTAAGCTTTCCTTTTTTGTAGATTATTTCAAAGTCATAACCCAACATCTTTGTGACCCATTTTTGCTGCTCTTCTGAAGATAGTCTTTGTTCAAAAAAGTGTTTAAGACTATCATGATCAGTTTTTACCTTGAAGTGTCTTCCCATTAGGTAAGTTCGCCATTTCTTTAGTGCATGCAGTATTGCTAACATTTCCTTCTCATAAATAGGTTTTTGTAAATACTTTACTTTGATTGGATGACTTTCAAAAGCAATGGGTCTTCCTTCCTGCATTAAAACTGCACCAATTCCATTTCCTGAGGCATCACATTCCACAATAAAGGTTTTTGTGAAGTCTGGCGTAGCTAAGACCGGTGCTAGGCACATTGCCTCTTTAAGATGTTCAAAGGCATTAGTTGCTTCAGGAGTCCATGAAAATGCATCTTTCTTCAATAATGTTGTTAGAGGTGCTGCTATTCTCCCATAATTCTTAACAAACTTGCGATAATACCCTGTTAACCCGAGAAATCCTCGCAACTTCTTTATGGTTGTAGGGACTTTCCATTCCTTAATGGCTTTAATTTTGTTAGGGTCTACTTTAACACCCTCGTGAGATACAATATGACCCAGATATTCCACCTCTTGCACTCCAAAGAAACATTTGGATGTTTTTGCATATAATTGTTTCTCCTGCAATAGTTTGAGCACCCTGTCAACATGTTCAACATGATCCTTCCAAGAACTGTTGTAGATTAGTATATCATCAAAAAATACTAGCACAAATTTTCTAAGGAAGGGTTTGAAAATGGAATTCATCAACCCTTGAAATGTAAAAGGTGCATTGGTAAGGCCAAAAGGCATGACCAAAAATTCATAATGACCCTCATGAGTTCGAAATGATGTTTTCGGAATATCTTCAATCTTCATTCTAATTTGATGATATCCTGAAGGAAGATCCAACTTGGTAAAATAAATTGCTCCATGTAATTCATCCAGTAATTCATCAATCACAGGAATGGGAAATTTATATTTAATGGTGAGATTATTGAGCTCCCTATAATCCGGACACATGTGCCATGATCCATCCTTCTTGTGTACCAATACTACAGGAGTAGAGAAAGAACTTTGACTAGGTTGAATTATACCAGCCTCTAACATTTATGCAATCATACGTTCAATTTCGCTCTTTTCAACATAAGGATATCTATAAGGCCTGATGTTTGGAGGAACACTTCCTGAAATCAAATGAATAGCATGATGATGATTATGAATAGGTGGGAGTCCTTTGGGAGTTTCAAACACCTTGGAATGATTGTCCAAGACATTTTGGAGATCTGAAGAAATAGATGATTTTGATGTTGGAACTTCTAGTGAGCATAATTGTGCAATTACGCCTCATTTTTATTTCTTTAGAAGCTTTGTCATGACATTAGAGCTTATTATCTTTCCCGGCTTCCCTGCAATACCCCACAATTCGACTTCCTTTCCTTCTAAAAACAATTTCAAGAAAAGTTCTTGAAAATTAAAAGCTACCGTCCCCAAATATTGTAACAATTGTACTCCTAGTACAACATCAACACCTCCCATAGGAATGGAAAGCATTGGACTATTCAATACATATTCCCGTATGGTTATCTTGATATTATGGCATTTCCTAGAGCAATTTATAGTTCCTCCATTTGCAACCATCACTTGACATTCTGGTGATGGGTATAGGAAACAATTCAATTCCTTGGCTACCTTACAATGAATAAAATTATGGGTACTACCTGAATCAATCAACACTATTAACTTTTCTTCTTGATATGTCCTTCTATATTGAGAGTTTGAGGAGTGGTAATTCCTGCTAATGCATTACACGATATGGTCAGACTCATTTATTCCTCTTCTAGGGTTGGTTGATGGTGTATATCCTCTTCTTTTGAAGATTATTGTTCATTTTCTTCTTCGTCTTCACAATCTATGTAAAATAATTTCTTCTCAGCACACTTAATAACTTTAGTGTATTTTCTATCACAACTATAGCAAAGCCCTTTTGCTCTTTTTTCTTCCAATTTTTGTGGTGTCAACCTTGTAGGTTGTGCAAATCTATTATTAGCAACACTTACGTCTGTATAAAAGTGAGTGGTAGGCTTCCTTGTCGCCATAATTTTACATTCAATTTTTCTGGCCAACCTGAATGCCTTCTCCAACGAGTCAGGTTCCAAAACACGAACTTCATGTTGGATGTTATCCTTTAAAGTGCCTATGAAGAGATCAATCCTGTGTTCCTATGAAATATCAATTACCCTTATATTCAATTTTTGGAAGTCCTCAATGTGCTCCCCCACTAAACCCTTTTGTTTGAGATTTATCAATTGGCTAAAGAAGGTGTTTCTCTTCGTATCCTCATAATGTGCTATCATTTCCTCTGTAAAAATTGACCAAGTGACAATTTTTTTACGAGATCAAAGCCATCGATACCATACAAATGTATTTTTTTCTAAATGTAAAATTGCAATGCGTACCTTTTGTGTGTTTTGCACATTATTGAGATCAAAATATTTCTCCATATGTAGTATCCATGTTACAGGATCCTTTCCATGAAACTTCCATTTCATTTTTTGTTGTTCTTTGTGAGAGCGAAATTTGTTGCACTTTCTCTTGTAATTTTGATATGTCATGTTGCCATTCTTCGTCTTCATGAGTCATAGTAGAGCCTTCTAAAGGCTTAATGGGTGTTGAATTATTTTTAGGGGCCATTTTAGAATCCAATACTGAAATATATTATACAATATTCCCTTGGAATCAATTCAACTTGATTCTTCAAACAAGACTTACGCAATTCGGGAAAAAAAAATACACACCTTTACTTGCTTTTGAGGAGCTTGATATTGAAATTTAATTATATCTATAATTCCATATCCTCAATATATAAAATTCATCTCTATAGTAGCTCTCTGAAGCTTCTTTCAAATGCCACAGGTCTGATCTGATTTGGATTCTTCAAGACAAAGCTATGTCCAATATCCCACAATGACCCAATTTTGGACTGGTTCAATAGAGCGAATTTGTATGGCTTGCCACGTTTCACTGTTTCATCCTTTGGCTCTGAAATTGATATAATGAAAAATAAATTCCGTTTACTTGCAGCCAATTTTTACAGCATTCCAATCCGATTCTCATAGAGAGAGGTATGAAGATTTTCCCACGATCACCTCTTTGAGATGAAATTTAGAAGCCTCAAAAAGCCGTAACTTCCACAAATCATATCTCCGAAAATATTGTGAACCAATATCTGAAATTTTGCGAAGATGTTTCTATGGATTTCAGCTTTGCACTCTAAATATTTCAGATTCTGAACCTTTGTAGAAAAAAAGTTATTACAAAAATACCAAGATGACCTGTTTAGGTTAAATTCAGGAGCCCGCAAAATGACCTAACTTGCACAGATCATATCTTCGAAAATATAGCGAACGAAGCTCTGAAATTTTGTGACGATGTTCCTCAAGATTTTGGCTTTGCACTCTAAAAATTTTAAATTCTTAACCTTTGTAGAAAAAAGGTTATAGTGACAATGCCATGCTTACCTATTTGGAGCAACAAAACCCTAGAATCTCAAAGCTCTGATACCAAATGTTGTGAAACAAGCTCCAAAAATAGAAGAAAAGAGATATCAATGCCTTAGAAATAAGCCACTTCGAGGGGGAAACCTCCAATAAATTACATTAATGAACAATTCTTGGACGATACAAATTACAAAACCTCCTTTCTATATATAGGAGTCCATGGGGCCACATTGTAATCCTAGTGGGGCCACAATGTAATCCTAGCCGACCTAACAATAATAATTTAAGGGCACAATAATAACAATATGAGGGTTACAGGGGTACAATAATAACAATAAGGGAGTTACACTAACAACAATAAGGGACTATACTAGTAATATAGGGACCTAACATGACACCTAGCGAAGGAGATTTACAAAGGGTCGTAAGTCCCACTCAGTGGAATGGGTTCTTTGATGTCCTTTTCACTTTAGTATTCAGATCTTTCTCTCTCTAATGTGTGAAAGCCCAAACAATATGTAGAACTCAAAATGGGACCTCAAAAAACATGAGACGATAATGATGATGATGATAATGGTCACAAAGATAAATGACCGAATAAACCTCTTTTTTATAGCAAAAAATTGGGTTGATCTCGAAAATGGAGAATAATAAAATATTATTGACCAGAATATAGATATAACCGCTTGGAATACTTTATTATATTTTTGGGAAGGGAAAATATATTTAAAATGGTCAAATATCTTTATTTAGAAATAATTAACAAATAAAATGATTTATTAATTATTTCACAAATAATAAGAAATGTTTGAAATGAAGTAATTATTAAATAATGATTTAACACTTACTCTAAGGATGGAGTTAAGGAAAAATAAATAAATAATGATTTCTTTAATTATTCCTAGGTGATTTAGTCAAATGTGACAAGGAATAATTATGAAACAATGATTTAATAATGGTTCCTAGAGAATATTAAATAAATAATGGTTTATTTAATTATTCTCATGGGTTTTAATTGAAATAACTTAATAAAATTAGTTTATTAAATTATTTCTTATAGTGAAAGTGATTTTACTATGGTAAAATTAAACCTACATGGCGTATTTTGATGCACCTAGTTAGAAATGGCTAGGTGATCATTTTTTGGTGATAACACATACCATCCTCAAGCAAATGGATAGGTAGAATCTACCAATAAAGTCTTGGAGTCTATTCTTACTAAAAAAACTTAGATGCACCATGGAGATTGGGCTGATAGGTTTCCATAAGCACTATGGGCTTACCAAATAAGATGGATAAATGTGATAGGGTACACTCCCTATGAGATGGTATATGGGAAGTAGGTATTATTTCCCATTTAATTTCAAGTGAAAACATTTGGAACTGCTGCCCCCACTAAATTAGGAAACCAGTCTTCTTACTTTTAAGGAGGTGGTGTCATGATAAATGTTGATTGTCTTCATGATGAGCTGGTGGGATGAACAACCTTATCGAAGACCATCAATCTACCAAAATATTCCTCTGATACCCTTTAAGATTTCCACATGGCTCTCTTACCTCCAATAGACCATCAAAACTAAAAAATGCTACAAAAACTTGCTCATTACAGAAACATGGGAGTTAAGGCAAGTTCGTAGTGAAAGTATATAGAAATTTTATTTTACCTATCTCTGCCACCTGTTAGCTCTCTTTGCTGATTTGGAACTGTTTGTTAATTCAAAAGAGCTAAATACAAATTTTTACTTGCCTTGATTATGACCATATCTGTGATTTATAACAAAAAGACACCTACAGAGAGTTCCTAGCGAAATCTGGGCTTCAAGCTTGAGATTTGCTACAAAATTTCCTAATTGGCAGTAAAATAAAAAATTGTCCTTTATTATTCAAAATGTTTCCTATGGGTTTGCAAATGTTGATTCTAAATGATGCAAAAATGTCAAAAATATAGTTTGTCCACTCTTCAGGCTTTAGAAGCTTCACCTTTGGCATATTTTGTCCACTCTTCAAGCTTTAGAAGCTTCACCTTTGGCAGTAGGAGCTTGAATCTATTCAGATTCATTTATGAATGTGATTTTAAGACCTTTCTTCTTTAACTCTGACTGTATCATCTCCATCTGCTCTTCTAGCTCTTTGACTTGGATTTTAAGTCTCTTTCATTTAGCTTGAAACCATATATTCCTCTTTCTTGTGTGCTTCATTACCCTTCGTAGAGGAAGTGCCATTTTCAATAGTTTCTTGGAATTTGTCAATGACTCATCATAATTATTGATTTTCTCGTTTACCTTCTCTTTGAATTCTTCCATCACTTTCCTGTCTATCTTGGCTTCCTGCAATTCCAATTTTATTTCAATAACCTCCTCTCTAGCTTCTCTTAATTGTTCTTTTAACATCTGCACTTCATTTTTCTCAAACACTTTCTCTTTACCCTTCCTCTACACAATGATATCTTCTTTTTCTAGAGACAAATCAATGATATTCTCTGTGATAGGTTTCTTTCCTTTTTTAGTAACCTCTATCCTTTTACTTGCTATGACACCTTTGGAAAGCTGCATCCTAGTGAGTGGTTTTCTTGGTTGAAACATAAATCCTGCATCTTCTGCTGAGAAATCAAGATTTTTAGTAGTTATACCCTTATTTTTCTTCTTACTACACGTAATATATACAACTTTGAGCACTAGAGTCTCCTCAATGTCTATGGCTTGAAGAATATCTTCAAGGTTTCCTTTCCCAATTGTTTGGCTTCTGATTATCCTTTCATGACTTTTCTTGATGATATTTGATTTGCTATTTGTAGGTGTATGCTCTGGAATTTTTGTCTCTTGTGCAGGCTCTACTTCAACATCCATGGGATCTATAATGGGCTCCATTTCCTCCTCATTCACACCCTTTGTTTCAACTACGCGTTTGTCACTCTTACTTGAAGGAGTGGCTTTTGATTTTGGAGTTTCTTGGGTGTTAATGTATCTACCTCATAACCACTGAGAAAAATAAATGTGGCCCAGTATTTGTTTAGTTTTTTCAACTCCTCCAACACCAGAAGTTTGATCAACCCATGACGGAAAATTGAAGTCTCACTACTTTCTGGCCTAGCCTCAACCTTGTCTAACATCTTGCCTAGGATCCTAGATAAGAAAAATGGAACATCTAGAGATTTCTTACCAGTGAAGTGCAAAAAGAGCCTAAAATGGTACCGATAGACCATATGGAACCTCCAATCACATGTGAAGTATTTTTGGATTACAAGAAAGAATTTGGAGCAGTTATGTTTCAGGTAGCTCCTTGGGATTCCAGATGTCATGTGTGTCTCAATGTGTTCAGGTTTTATAAATTCATCGTAGTTCTCTATCTTGAACTTAGTGGCTTTGAACCACTCTTCACCCATCCTTGGTATCTCTGTGACTTGAGAAATTGTGTTAGGTGACACTACAAAACTCAACACCCCCACCTTCAAAGATGTACCTACGAAATTCACTGCAAAATATTTTGAGATTTGGGCATGAAAACCTTGTAGTTTTTGGCACAATCTCATGCATCCAAAACTACTGAAAACTTCTACAAATCCAGGGTCTTCATTGAGAAAATTTAGATCCATGGGCTCATATCTTACACATGAGCCCCCTTTATTGGTTTTCTTCTACATGGCCATATCCCTTAATACTATGCTAGCTTCTTGATGCTGTGACACCTGCAAAGAGAGAAATTGAACAACAAGAAGCTTGCAACGAAGATGGGCTTCTCAAGGATGAAAATAAACAAATGTATACAAGGGTCGAAAGAAGGATGATAGAGAGAAACTTTGGAGGTGAATTTAAAAGGTGAAATTCGAATATGGGAGGTGTTATCACTCTCCCCAACTTCCTAGGATGAAAATAGGAGTGAAGAAGGGTAATGAAAAACCAAATTTTATCTAGGTAGCTAGCCCTACCTAACCAGAGAGGGCTCTCTCTATGTCACTTTTTAAAATATTCAAGTTTAGGAAAAGTACCAGATTTTAGGCTAGATATAATTTAATAAGTTTTGAAATTTGTTTAATATTTTGTTTGCTGGATAAAAATAATGATCCGTAAAACTAAAGATGATTTCAAAGACTGAAATTTAGAGACCATAGTGAGGCAAGGTAGATAAACTTATTGAGCATAATTAAGTTGTCATTGTGTATAGTGGTAGAAAAAAGTAGGGGTCTGAATGAGCATTTTATTGAATTCATTCATCAGAAGAAAGACACTCTTATGAAAATATTAATAAAAAAAGCATAAAATTAATGATTTATGTTTATAGACTAATAATATTAACATAAAAAAAGTTGTAACGGTTATGGAATAACAGAGAAGAAAACAATGCTCAAAAGTAATACCACAGGAATCTCATAATAGCTATTGCAACATCTTTGATTTCATTAAAATATGTCTACAATAGATCCACAAAAATAATCAGAGTCTAAACTCAAATATCTAACCAACCTAGAATACTTCATATAGTGAAGTATTTATAGAAAATTTATTTTAAAACAGATTACATTAAATGCTATCATAATAGATATCGCTTTATTTGCTAAAATAAACTCTAACTGTAACATGGAAATAAAGTCTATTTGATGTGATGGCACTGCTCTAACAGAAAAAAGTTGTTGAAAAGAGAAAATTGTGGACTGCACTGACTGTTAGTTTATTGATAACCCGGAAACGGTTGAATTTTCTCTTCTACCATTTACTCTTAAAATTCACATAATTTTTCCTAGCGTTTTTCATCCGTGATGGTGAATTTTATTACCTTACGGTAAAATTCATCCATTTCAGTGTACTTGGAAAAAGTGGGCCTCACCACGAAAACATGTTTTACCTCATACTGAATAAAAATATCATTGCTTAGTGTTCCCAACATCGCCCTTCTTGTCATTATGCCTTTTATGTTTGAAAATTGGGCAGTACTTTTGGAAATTTATTTAAGTATTCTCCAATAATCTTCTTTGGTCATCAATTCATCATTCATTACAAACATAGAAGGTAATCCTTTCTGTGTCAGAGGTTCTATTCTGCTAAAAAACCTCTACACTGTGATTTCCAGACTCATTAGGGATTTTTGAGGTCTAAAATGGGCCTCCTAAGAAAAATGTACAACAAAAATAAACTTTATAATAACCAATACGATTCAAGATGACGATGTCAACCATGGTGGATGATTCACCATTTTTTAAGTAAAAGGGTAAAAATATTAAAAAATAATAAAAACTACTTTTTCAACACGTATTTTCAACTTAACTCCCAAAGGTTTTACTAAAATTTCGAGCGAGAGTACTCATTGGATGAAAAATTTAATTCTTCATCCAAGGAGTACCCATGTTGTATACTTTTGATGGACCCTACTAAGCGAAAAATGAGAAATACATGAAAATATGTGTTTGCAATCACGTATTTTCATGTATTTCTCATTTTTCTCTTAGCAGGGTCCATAGAAAGTATACAACATGGGTACTCTTTGGATGATGAATTAAATTTTGCATCCAATGAGTACTCCCGCTCGAAATTTGAGTAAAAATTTTGGGAGATAAGTTGAAATACAAGTTGAAAAAGTAGTTTTTATTTTTTCCCTCTAAAATTTGATGATGTCATCAAATCTTATTTTATTATTTCCACTATTATTTTATAATTTCCTTAGGAGGCCCATTTTAGACCTCAAAACTCCCCTAATGATAACACTTCTCCTCAAGCTAAAGAATTAAATTCTTCTTTGTGAGAACCTTGTTTACCTCCAGGATTGTTTGTGTCCTATCATATATGCCCAAATCATCCATCTCATACATGTTCTTTGAATTCAAAAACTTGATAATGTTGTTTGCTATAACAAGCTTATCTCCAAGATATGCTTTAATTGTTGCAATGGATTCATTTTCTTTCTGTATCAACTCCTTTTGTTCAAATATAATCTTTATACTTGGCCAAATTTCATTAAGAGATTCCATGATGTCTGCCAAGATTATTTCTTTTACTTGGCCCAAAGTGTTCCGAATGGCTGTTTCCTTTTGCTCTATTTGCAACCTCTCAATTAGATTTTTAGCTCTCTGTGCTTCAGTTGCATGTGAACTTTCATCTTTAGACTTCTGATATTGTAGCAATTACACTTGGTCTTGTAATTTATTTATATCTCCTTCCCGAATTGACATATTATGTACTGATTTAGTAAGTTGCTCAGCTCCATTTGTAGTAGTTGCTGTAGAAGGTTTAGTTGTAGGGATGACTACAAGAGGAACTGCTTCTAAAGGAACTTTAGATGTCTTTTCTATGCGTTCCTTTTCCTTAATCATTTTCTCTAGCTCTTATTCCATCCATTTTATTTGAGCATTTTGTTCTAAAATCAGCTTCATCATTTCTGTTTTCTGGGATTTAGTCTCTTCAATGTATTTTTCCAGAGGATATTCTGTAGCTGGAATATTCAATTGATTCCTTAATGCTGCTATGTCAACATTTTTGTTTTTGATGATTTATTCTGCTGCATTGAAATTTGAATGATCATATCCAACTTTTATCACCAGGTCTTCCAGAGTTTTGATTATTCTGTCTTTAGAAAATGAAGAAACTTTCTCCATTTTCAGCTGTGATTAGACATTAGCCAAAGAAACCTACAATTTTGATAAACTCATAACATTGTTAGTTAGAGTGGATGAAATCATCTCACCAATTTTTTTATGTAACTCCATTTGATCTATTGGATGTATCTCCTTAGTATGAAAATCAAATGCAACCTTTTTGTAATTTGATTCTGACTTTGGCTATGGAATTTGTGCTTGAAGAAGAGAAAACTACATTTTTCCCTTATTTGAATCAAAAGCTGAGAGCAACCTGCTCTGAGAGCTTGAAGTTTTCTTCCAAAACTAATTGTATGTACTGGTATTCAACATTTCATTCTTCAACTTTACCTCCCTGAAGGTATCAAAGATAGTCTTTTATTTTTCCCCTGTACAACTGTACTAGTTTGAATGGCTTACTGTTGATCTTGAGAAACTGCTGAAGTAGTAGGGGTAGAAGTATTTTTATCACCTCCCTGTGTGGAAGGTTGTGTCTCTTTGGTAATAATAATTACTTTCTGCTCTGAATCCTTGCTAGGATTTCCTTTTGGATTGAGCTTTGTCTTCTTTTTGTAATGTATTTTAAATTCTTTGCTGGATGAGTCAGTCACTGGAGATGATTGATCTTATCTGATCCTTTTTCCTACTCTTGCCTATGCAACAAGAGTCTGTAATGTTGATGTTGACACTTTTTTTTCTTCAGCCTACTGTAAAGTACCTTAATTCCATTCAAGATGATTCATATATTTCTTAATTTCTGGTTTGTGTGTATGAAAATAAGGTGTAGATTTGGTCTCTACCCTCAGTTTAGAAATAAAACCAAACGAATCATAAGACCGTGTGAAACTGAGTCAGAATTGCATCTCTTTCAACAGTTTGTCTGCTTCCTCCCCTTTTGTTCTACTATTACAGATAAAAGGTCCTATCCGTGTTTTGATTTTAAATTGTGACTTCTTTTTAGCAGACACAAAATGCACTTCATCAACATTAAGCGTTTTTTCTAATGTATTCTAATGCAAAAATACTCTATTGGAGGAATTTTGGAAATTTGTAAGGGGGAAGCTCACAACCATAAACTCTTGAGTTTTGTGTAATTCTGATAGAGATACCAATCTCCTATTCTGGCTTGATTTGATAGTTGCAACACCTTTCTAATTTCTTCACTGATCCTGGGCTCTGTAGTGTTGTTTAGTAAACTAAGTGTTGGATGAAGAAACAATTCTAAAAACTGCTTATATGAATATTTTATTTGTTCCTTCATCACTAATGAAGTCCAGAAAATAATTGATTTTTGATTTCCTTCCTCATCCAATTTCTGTAATGAAAACTTGAATTTGTCTCTCTAAGAATATAAAAACAAATAAACTAAGACATAGGCATATTTGAAAACCTCTTTAGTTGGGAATTTAACAAACTATTCATGAATGGAATCTAAAAAGGATTGATTGAAATTGAATATAATGGAGGGTTTGGAATCTGTGGAGAAAGTGGACATGAATCCTATGATTTCTTCATCTACCCATTGGTTTGAATAATAACTAAGAAGGTAGGAAATAACTGTGATAATATTTTTGGATCTTTCAGGGAAAGTGGATGATGAAAATGGAGGGTTCTTCTTGGGTAAAGGAGCATTTTTAGACATAAATAGACCAAGAGTTTGAGCTCTTTTTTCAAAATCTAATTTATGATATATTTCAATTAGTTCTTCTTGAGAAATTGGAGTAGAATTCTCTGTGATGGGGGCTTGCATCATTTGGTTTATGGTTTGGTATCTTATGGTTACTAAAATATCTCATGTAGGAGTGATAATAGCTCTTTGATTGGGCACATACCAGGCTTGGCATTTTATAAAAAATTCCGGGGCACTGTGGGTGTGAGGAAAAATTTCATGAGGAAAGTTTGAATCCCACAACCCTATATCATCAAATTTATCTAAAAATTTATCCTTTAACGAGCATTACATCTCAAAATTTTCAAGCTCACAAAGGGTTTCATGGATCTTATGGTCTCTGTCTGCTAATGGTATATGATGGAATTTAATTTGAGGATGAAGTAGTAGACTTACTCGTTCTTCTAGTCCTTTATTCTTTGGAGACACGAGTAGCTCTGTCTGAATGATGTAAGCAAGAATTTCTGATGGAGAAATGGAGGTTGAGACTGAGAAAGGCTCTGAAACTCGGAAAAATGTTGACAACTGTAAAGATTATTTAAAATAGTGATTAGATTGGTTTGAACGGTGGTCAAACTTTTGTTCTGGAATTATGGAAATATACAAAGCATAGTGAATGGAATTGAAGTTTTAAATATATAGTTTAGTGATGATTTATAAACAATTGGTTTAATTTCTGTTGAAAAGGGCGTGAGTATGTTAGCCTAATGGTTAGGATTGAATTTATTGGCTAACAGTTAAACAAGAGCGGGATTTGATTTGATTGGATAGTGACATAGTCCATGTGTTATGAATTAAATGGTAGGCGCGGCGGTGGTTTCATCCGATGGATAAACGGGATTTCGGAGGGCTACCTCGGCTGTAAACAGTTTTATGGGGGGGGGGGTGCGAAATCTTGTGTGGTTGCCACGTATCGGTGGAGTTGGGTTATGCAACCACCTTTTTCGGACCCCCCAGATGATAAGTTTCAAATGATGAGGGGGGGCCTAATTCGTGTGCGGACCGTTGGATTAGGTCGTGGTGTTGTGGATGAGCGGTGAGGTGAGCGATAGTTAATGTACATCAGTGGTTAATGAATGGTGGGGTAGGGGGATAGTAAATGCGATGTGAATTAGATTAGTGATGGGTAGGGGTATGTAGGATAAATGAAATGAATGAAGGCTTTTCATATGTATGAAAATGGTAAATGTGGAAATGAAATTTATTCACCCTTTTACACTTTGACAATTCCTCTTTCAAATGAGCTGAGAAGGAAGATTGATTTCCTTTGAAGCTCTGACAGTCAAAATGAATCTTTATATTGTAAATGAAATAGTGAGATAGAGATGAGAATTTTGATACTTGAGCTATATGAAACAACAAATATGGTTTTTATTTGGACTGCATAAAATTGCGTACTCCTTCATTATATTTTTATGAGTGAAATGGAGGATTCACTGCCTTATTTTTAGTGAAAATTTTGAATATTTTTCCATGGGAAATTTTGATCCTAAACTACCTATATGAGATGGAGTGACTTGAATCTAGACCTATAAATGGTGATGAAATGATGTGAAGGAGTAACATACCAAGATAAGACTTCTTCAGTGACCAAAATTATTTTTGGAAACTAACTGAAAAGAAAAAAAATTGACTAATGACCTGATGAAAAACTCTCAAAAGAGTTATTTTTAATCACTTATAAACTGACTCTAACATTGGCTCCAGTTGGGGATGGCAACTCCTTCTGGAGGTGTCAAGAACACCATAGATCAGGCAGCCTTATCATTATGCTATGGAGTCAACTGGACTATGAAAAAATTTAAATAGACTAAAAATAATCAATTAGAAAATATTGACTTGAATGTACTCAATAACTGACTAAAAACTATGAAATTTAAAAGAGAACAATAAATTTTGTAGGAGTCTTATGGCCTTCTCCTCAGGCTTCAATCTTCAGAAACAATTCTTGTGTTTGATTCAATATCAAATGTACACCAATATATACAATGGCATTGAATTTCTTTCTCAATATTTCAAAAAATATAATGCTTTAGAAACCTACCATTGATAGGTCCTCCCAGCACATCCTGCCCTTCAATATCTTCTAGTAAAAATGCCTTGTTTCCTCTGAATGCTACAATATTGTAAGGTCCTTTACACATATTGTCAAATTTCCCATGCTTGCCCTTATATTCATTTCTAGCATCCCATATTAGAACAGTATCTCCAATCTTGAAGTCATCAACCTTTGTTTTTCTGTCAAAAATCTTTTAAATTCTGTCATGTAGCTTTGAAGTATTGCTGAAAACTTCATCTCTTTATTTTTGCAAGTCTATCATTTGATTGATCCTTATTTGAATTTCATTAGGCTCACTTTCAACCTCCTTCAAAATCTTCATTACTGGAACAACCAAAGAAGAAGGAAAAACAATGTCAACTCCATAAACAACCTGAAATGGAGACATCTTAATTGATATTTTTGTGCTCACTCTATCAGCCCACAGAGAATTTGTAAGATTCTTATGCCAATTAATTTTGTTTTCCTGTAACATCTTCTTGATAATTGATTTGAAAGGAGTGTATTAATTCTGTTGTGCTAAGTGTCCTTTCAGTTAGATAAACATGCACAAATTGTCTCCATATGTTTGCTTAAGGAATGAGAGTTTTAACCATGAAAAATAGATGAATTAGTGAACTTTAAGCATGTAAATAAGCCTTAAAAACACTGAACAATAGTGCATAACATAGAAAAAAATTCACACATAATTTTTACACAGTAGGCATGATGAAGTAGTTCACTCCTCCTGGGCTACATCTGCTGGTCCAGCTCCCAATGGCATGTCCCTCTTTGTCATTATGCTCAAAATTGTAAATTAAATATGTTTTCAGGCCTCTAATAGTTGTTTTCTCTGCACCAATGGGTCCATAATGCTCAAATTAGTCTAGGTAGACTATTGTATTACCAAAATTGGGCGACAATTCACCTCTCCATGCTTTTTTCCCAATGTCATCTAGAAAATCTCCAATAACTGTGGAGAACTGCAATTAACTGTGGCTAAAAATAGAAAAGACCCTAAATTTAGGGTCAACACTGTGGGTGTGAGGAAAAATTTCATGAGGAAAGTTTGAATCCCACAACCCTATATCATCAGATTTATCTAAAAATTTATCCTCTAACCAACAATACATCTCAAATAATTCAAGCTCACAAAGGGTTTCATTGATCTTATGGTCTCTGTCTACTAATGGTATATGATGGAATTCAATTGAGGATGAAGTAGTAGACTTACTAGTTATTATAGTCATTTATTCTTTGGAGGCATGACTGGCTCTGTTTGAATGGCGGAAGCAATAATTTTTGATGGATAAATGGAGGTTGAGGCTGAAAGAAGGCTATGCAACTTGGAAAAATGTTGACAAATGAAAATATTATTTAAAACAATGATTAGATTGATTTGAACTGTGGTCAAACTATTGTTCTAGAATTATGGCAATATACAAACCATAGTGAATGGAATTGAAGGTTTAAATAGATTGTTTAGTGATGATTTATAAACAATTGGTTTAATTCCCATTGAAAAGGGCGTGGGTATGTTAGATTAACGGTTAAACAAGAGTGGGAGTTGATTTTATTGGATAGTGACATTGTCCATGTTTCATGACATAAATGGTGGGTGTGAAAGTGGTTTCATCCGATGGATAAGTGAGATTTTGGAGGGGTACATTGGCGGTAAACAGTTTTATGAGAGGGGGTGTGAAATCTTGTGCGGTTGCCACGTATCGGTGGGGTAGGGTTATGAAACCACCTTTTTTAGACACACCCCACCCCCCAACGATAATTTTCTAATGATGATGGGGGGCCAAATTCGTGTGCGGACCGTTGGATTAGGTCGTGGTGTGGTGGATGAGCAGTGAGGTGAGCAATAGTTAATGTACATCAACATTTAATGAATGGTGGGGTAGGGGAATAGTAAATGCGATGTGACTAAGATTAGTGAAGGGTCAGGGTATGTAGGATAAATGAAATTAATGAAGGCTTTTCATATGTGTGAAAAGGGTAAATGTGGAAATGAAATTTATTCACCCTTTTACACTTTGACACTAGCACATTCCTCTTTCAAATGAGCTGAGAAGGAAGATTGATTTCCTTTGAAGCTTTGATAGTCAATATGAACCTTTCTATTGTAAATGAAATAGTGAGATAGAGATGAGACTTTTGAGACTTGAGCTATATGAAATAAAAAATATGGTTTTTATTTGGACTGCATAAAATTGCTTGCTCCTTCATCAGAATTTTATGAATGAAATGGAGGATTCACTACCTTATTTTTATTGAAAATCTGAAGATTTTTCCATGGGAAATTTTGATGCTAGACTTCACCTATATGAGATGGAGTGACCTCACTCTATACCTCTAAATGGTGATGAAATGATGTGAAGGAGAAATATACTAAGATAATACTTCTTCAGTGACCAAAATTGTTGTTGGAAAATCACTGAAAAAGAAAAACAATTGACAAATGACTTGATGAAAAACTCTCAAGAGAGTTATTTTTAATCATTGATAAAATGACTCTAACATTGGCTCCAGCTAGGGATGGCAGCTCCTTCAGGATGTGTCAAGAACACTGTAGATCAGGTAGCCTTATCATTGGGCTATGGAGTCAACTGGACTATGAAAAAACTTAAATAGACTAAAAATACTGAATTAGAAAAGATTGATTTGACTGTGACTCAATAACTGACTAAAAACTTTGAAATTCAAAAGAGAACAAGAAATTTTATAGGAGTCTTATGGCCTTCTCCTTAGGCTTCAAACTTCACAAACAATTCTTGTGTTTTCTTGGATATCAAATGTAAACTGGTATATACAATGACAGTGAATTTCTTTCTCAATATTTCAAGAAATATAATGCTTTAGAAGCCTACCATTGATAGGTCCTCCCAACACTTCCTTCCCTTCAAGATCTTCTAGTAAAAATGCCTTATTTCCTCTGAATACTACAATCTTGTAAGGTCCTTTGCATAGATTGTCAAATTTCCCATGCTTTCCCTTATCTTCATTTATGGCATCCCATCTTAGAACAATATCTCCAATCTTGAAGTCATCAGCCTTTGCTTTTCTGTCAAAAATATTTTTAATTTTGTCATGCAGCTTTGAAGTATTGCTAAAAACTTCATCTTTTGATTTTTTCAAGTGTATCATTTTATTGAAACTTCTTTGAATTTCATTAGGCTCACTGTCAACCTCTTGCAAAATCTTCATTATTGCAACAACCAAAGAAGAAGGAAAAACAATGTCAAATCCATAAACAAGCTGAAATGGAGACATCTTAATTGATATTTTTGTGCTCACTCTATCATCCCACAAAGCATTTGTAAGATTCTTATGCCAATTCCTTTTGTTTTCCTGTAACATCTTCTTGATAATTGATCTGAAAGGAGTGTATTATTTCTTCTGTGCTAAGTGTCCTTTTAGTTAAATAAACATATACAAATTGTCTCCATATGTTGGCTTAAGGAATGAGAGTTTTAACCATGAAAATTAGATGAAATAGTGAACTTTAAGCATGTAAATAAGCCTTAAAAACACTAAACAACAATGCATAACAGATAAAAACATTCACACATAAGTTTTACACAATAGGCATGATGAAGAAATTCACCCCTCCTGGGCTACATCTGTTGGTGCAACTCATAATGGCATGTCCCTCTTTGTCATTATGCACAAAATTGTAAATTACATATTTTTTTAGGCCTCTAATGGTTGTTTTATCTGCACCAATGGCTCCATAATGCTCAAATTAGTCTATGTAGACTCTTTTTTCACCAAAATTGGTCGAAAATTCACCTTTCCATGCTTTTTCCCCAATGTCAGCTAGAAAATTTCCACTAATTGTGGAGAACTGTAGTTAACTGTGGTTAAAAATAGAAAAGACCCTAAATTTAGGGTCGGAGAAAATATTTCTGCCGTTGTGGACTGTTTATATTAAATGTAATTGTTAGGCGGAATGGTCACAAGACGACCCTCTGTCGTAACCCATGCGGTCATGGCTTTTACAAATATGCTTATAAAAGAGGTGTGGAACATGGAATTTATAGTTCCATAAACCATAACATTAACCTTTTTGGAACTGCGCCCATGTGAATGCATACTCTCCGCTGAAGTTTACATTAACACAACTGTCCAAAAAACCTTGACCGTGACATGTGATCATCTACGAAACTGTCGGTGTTACGATTTTCGTTATTCATCGAGTTTAGACATATGTGCTATAGTTTATCACATATCATGTGACCAAGCTAGATCTTCGCCAGAGTTTACATTTATTACAACTGTCGCATTTAAGCATTACCAAACTCCGCATGTGATCGCTGCCGTTGAGTTACGTTTGTTCCTATGGTCAGAGTGGAGGCCTAAGGTTCTTGGCGCAAGGGCATATAGAGGGGGGACTGGCCCTTCGGGGCTGGCCTCCCCAACCCCTGAATATAAAACATATAAACAATAAAATGAAGCGGTGACCATACTTGGTTAAGAACTTTCATGTAGGTGGGCTGGTAAATGGAATTTTCTGTAGGCATGAGGTCGTGGGGTCGACCACCATCGACTCCAAATAAATTTTTTCACTTGCTCCTAAAGACACATGGTGGCCTTTGGGCTGGCCACATGTCCATCATCCATTGGCTTATCAAAACCTCATCCAACGATTAGAAAAAAACTCTGTACAATAAACAATCAATGACCCATAATATGCCATGTGGCACCATCCCGTTGGCTTAGAAGAAATGGAATATTCCAAGAATATTCCTGCTGACTGTACGTGCATGCTGACTGGGCATCTAGTCACCAAAATTTTTCTGTTTGCGAAAATGAATAGAAAGTGATATCTTCATCATACGACATTGGTTTTTCGAACCGTTTGCGACGTTGGAATCACAATGAAGAGACCTTTTTGGTTTCTCAGGTTTGGACTTGTTTCGAGAAATTTCATTTTTTATCATAAGACTTGATCTCCCGATCAATAATATTCACCAAAGACTTATTAGATGATTCTGCAAGTCCATTTCCCTGAGGATAATATGTAGTAGAATGATGAAGTCTAATGTGATATTAATCACAAAAAATCAATAATATTCTTAGATTTGAAAGTAGTTGCATTATCAGTGATAATATTATATGGACAACCAAATCGATACATAATATTGTTTTTCAAGAAACTGAATGATAACAGAATCAGTTGCTTTCCTAATGGGGATAGCCTCAATCCATTTGGTAAAATAATCTATAGCAGTGAGATTCCATTTGTGATGAGATGAAGATGGAGGATGAATTTCACCAATAAAGTCAAGTCCCTTTTGCTGGAATGGTGCTTGGACTTCAATTGGTTTAAGAGGAAAAGGTAAAATTTTCCTTTTTCCTTGAAATATCTGACACTCATGACAGTTGTTGATTGTTTTGTAGACATCAGAAAATAAGGTAGGCTAATAAAAATCTACTCTCAAAATTTTATTTTCTGTGGTTTTCCAATAAACATGACCTCCATAGTCACCCTTATGAAAATCTGTCATGAATTTCTCAACTTCGTCTTCAATTAAACAGTTCAACAATATTCCACCAGGATATTTCCAATATAGGGAACCATTCAGAATGCAATATTTCAGTGCTTTTAACTTCAATGATATTTCTTTACTACTTGGCATGCCAGGAGGAGGATTCAAATGTTGCAGAATATATACAATATCCACATACCAGGGAGATAAATAAAATATTTCAGCTATCTCATGTAATGTTTCAATAGTTTGTTCATCAGACAATGCAGCAATGAATTTATGTCTAAGGCATGAAGATTAGAATCTTCCATAAGATTTTCTAAGCCTTTTACTTTGATTAATTTTGTGGGATTAATCTCCAAATCATACTATAGCAAGGAAACAATCTATTTTCCTCTACGACCTTCTAGATCATTTTGTGTGAGCACTTCTTTAACAACAACATTTGGCAGGTAACCAATGACATGGGACTGTAAAATGTACACTCTGAAATCCTTCAATTATTTGACTAATGCCAAAGATTAATTTTCAATGATATTTTACTTTAAGGCAACATCTCTTATTGTTCTTCTAAAGAAACAAATGAGTTGTTTTGTATTTTGATTTTTATTTTGCATTAAAACAACAACAAGTGTATGCTCTGAAGAAAATGAAAAAATTATAAACTCAAGTGTATAGTCTGGGATAATGAGAATTGGAGCATGATATAGAGCTAACTTGACTTGATTAAATGGCCTCTTTTCTTTCTCAAACCATTTTACTTCAGTATATTTCTTCAACATGTCAATAATCTGCCTCAAATTTTCAGCAAGATTAGGAACAAATCTTCTCAGAAAATTGATTTTACCATTGAAAGATTGAATCTCCTTTTTGCTCCTGGGCTAATATAAATTTTGAATTGCTTTAGTCCTTGAAGCGTCTACTCTTATGCCATCTTTAGATATAATATGTCCCAACAATTTACCTTCTTCCATAGGAAAAAGGCTCTTCTTTGGATTTAATGAAATACCAAACTTTTTGCACCTTTGAAAAATTACCTTTAAATGCTGCAAATGGTGCTCATATGTCTTTGAGAAAACAATGATAACATTAAGGTAAATGACCAAAAAAATATGTTTTTCATTGGCGAAATAAATATCCATTTCTCTCTAAAAAGTTCCCCTGAATTCTTCAAACCAAAAGGAATTTTGGCATACATCAAAGTACCCCAAGGTGTGGTCAAAACTGTCTTTTCTTGATCTTCTGGGTGAACAAGAATCTGATTGTATCCTGAATATCCATCTAACAAAGAAATTCTAGATGATCCAACTTAACCTTTGCATAATGTGGTCCATTTTGGTAGTGGATAATTATCTTTTAATGATACTTTATTCAAATTTCGAAAATAAATGCACAATCGAATTTCTTGTCTTTTTTCTCACAAATACTAGATTAGACATATAATCTGAGAAATAAATATGAACAATTATTCCAACGGTGAATAAGATGTTTACTTCCTTCTGAATAGAAGCCAACAATTTGGGATTCATCCTTCTAAGCTTCTGGCGAAATGTTTTTTGATATGGCTTCAAGGGAATAGTGAGTTGAATAATGGTTTTATCATAGACCTTCAAATATGAGTATTCCCAAGAAAATACATTTGAAAATATAGACATAAGTACTGCATACTTAGCTTTCATTTCCGGGCTCAAGGGTTTTGAAATCTGCACCATCTTTTGCCTTTCTGAAGTGCCCAGATTTAGATCTTCCACTCCCACTTCCGTTGGTGACATAGTAGGATTTATTTCAACATCATCCTAGTTAAAAATTTCTTCCAAAGGTACCAAACCTCTTGGAATAGAATTTTCCTTAAGATATAATACTTGCATCTTTGTAGCATGAATTTACTAGTCATCTATTTTGGCATTGATGAATTCTTCTAATGTCTGCAAGAAGTTATTGATTTTCTCATAATTTTGAAACACTTTCCAATATTGGACATTTTGAGGGACAACAGGGTGATTTTTGAAATTTATTTCATATTTTTTGTTTGGATACAGAGGAATTTTGAACATACTAGTAGAAGCAGCAAGAGAATCAACAATACCATTGTTGTTTCTAGGAATTAATGACAGAGTATATTCATGAAATGTTTTGAGGATATCTAGGACTGCATTTCGGTAAGATCTCATTCTGGGGTGTTTGGCTTGATACTCTCCTTTGACTTGCTTGATAACTAACTCAGAGTCACCATATACATAAATTTTCTTTGCACCAAGATTTTCTAAAAAATTTAGGCCAGTAATCAAGGCTTCATATTCCGCTTCATTATATGTGTAGTCAAATGCTAGTTTGTAGGAAGACATTCTAACATTTGGAGGGGTTTCCAATTATTGATTTATTGGGCTATGAATCCATATTCCAATACCAACACCTTCTTTCTCCATGGCTCCATCAAAATCCATAGTCCAAATACTATTTTCTTCATCTAGAAGGTGCAAATCAAATGGTTGATTTTTGTTTCTTGTTTGAGATATCTCTGCTATATCCAAAATTTCTATTTTTTCTATTGTTTTCTTATTTTATTCTTGAGGAAATTTCTTAAATTATAAACTGTTTGGCATTGTTTTACATAATTCAGTCTCTGCCAATTCTAAAACATAATTTGAATTTTCTAGATTTTCTCATTTTTCTTCATTCAAAAACCTTGAAGATGCTGAGCATTATTCATTGAATAAAATAAAATATTTTAAATTTGTATGTCTAGCATGAATGGGATGATTTTTAGGCTTTTCTCTGGAACTGATCGTATACTTCATCTTACTTTCTTTGTAAATTTTCCTGAATTGTCCAAAAATAGGAATCGTTGCATATGAAAAGTCAAGTTGAAATGTTACTCTAAGCTTTGCTCCCCATGATATATAAAATAACATTCCATACGTAGGTGTGATGCTAGCCACAAAAACATCCATGAGGAAATTTTTGGCTGGAATTTTTTCTAATGAGACCACTAAATCCTTGTTAAGACCAAGACATTTCACCCTCTCTGAATCAACTAAATAGAGATCATGATAAGATCTTGTGATGTCTAGTCCTAATTTTTCCATAATGGCTTTAGGCATGAGGTTATGTGATTCTCTAGAGTCAAGCATTGCATTATGGAGAATAAAATCATGGATCTTGAGACTTAATTAAAAGGAATGAAATTCACTATCTTCTGATTTACCATCAACAACATGACCAAAAAGAAGCTCAGGATGATCATCACTCAAGTTAACCATAACAGATGTTTGATCATCTCTAAGAAATTTAGTAACTTGAAACTTGTACTAATCATTATTCATTATCTCAGTCAGAGGAATAGAGACCTTCAATTTAGCAATTTCATTTTCAAGGGAAAAATGAGCAGGATGTTTATCCACCTCTCTCAGTGATGTATGTTTATTTTCAGGCAGTTCTTTGGATGAAGAATCTTTCTTCTGTCCTCCTTCTTGAACTTCTTGATATTTTATTTGATTGCTAGTGGATGTTTCATTAGTTTAGGAGAAGTATAAGCAACAAGTGTCTTTTCTTTTCTTATGTTTGAAACAACATGTTCTTTTTGCTGAGTATTGGTTTGAGAGTTCTTCTTTTTTTGATTGGAAATTAGAGGAATATTTCTACTCCTCAAACCATACTACCTTTTAAATTGGGTGAGGGAATTTTGATCCTCTCTGATAATCTTCAGTGCACATTAATTCTTCATTTGATATGACATATTGTTGGTCTTCTGATGCACAAATTTCAGCAGAATATTGATCTTCTTCAGTGAGGAAGAAAGGTTGCTAATTTTCCTCAAACAAATGGATTTCCCTAGAAATTTCTTCTTCATCATATTTATCAGGACCTTCAGTATAATTCTACTGGAATGGTGTCTGAACTTTTTGTTGACTTTGTGGATCCTGACCCTTATGTTCCCTTTGTTTAATCATGTATTGGGGTTTCTGATTTTGACCCCTCAAATTGGGATTTCTTATAGAAGATTTAGTTTTTCGATCAACACTAGACATCTTATCCATCATTTTCTCCATAGCTTTAATCAAAGTATCAATTTTTCCTTCTGATGAAGTAGATGCTTCTTCTTTTATTGTGACTCTTTTCTCTGTTTTGACCTTAGAAATTTTAATAATCAAATTAGCCTCTACACTCACTGCATTTCTTTGCATATCTTCCAAAGTTGATGGGTTTATCTCCCTCGACCGATAGGCCATGTCAGGGTCAAAACCATCAGGATAATGGAGTAAGGAAAGACCTAGGGAGGCTTAATATTATCAGGAGTTGAATCATATATCTTATTAAATATGGCTATGAGTTCTTGGACAGATTCATTTGTATTCCTTTTCAGTGGAGTATATTCAACTAGAATTGGCAGTGAATTTTTCTTCTCTTCCCATTTTGTCATGAATAAATCAATTAGTTGTTGCGAGGTGCCAATTGTACCAAATCCAAGTGAGAAAAACCATTTATTTACTTCTCTAGAAAAAAATTGAGAAATAATGCGCATCTTAGCATCATCATTGTCTATTTCTTCAAGGTCTATAAAGTCAATTACTTTAGCCACATGCTGATAGGTTGTAATTTCTGATGTTCCATCAAATAGAGGTAGCCACTTACCATAATTTTGAGGTAGAGTAGTAAGCTAACCTGGTAGAATCAATGGAGCAAATATGGCCATGGTTAATGGAGGAGGTGGTGGAGGTGTGAATTGTGATGTGGATTGAATAAAAGTTTGTAAAAGTAAAGATGGAATGAAAGGAGGAACATAAGATGTAACTGTATGAGAATATGAGGAAAAATATGTACCCAAAGTCTATTGCCAATATTGAAAATAGGCCTTTTCAGAGGTTTCTTGAAATTTATCTACTAAGACTTTAAGTTTATGGAATTTGGATCAAACTTCAATATCAGTTTCAGACTCAAAAGTTTTAGAAAATGGTGTAAAAGACTCAAAATCAAAAGGGTAAAAAGTAGCTTCTGAGAGAAAATCTTCAGAATTGGTTCTAATTAAATATTTTTCGGGTTCTGGAGAAAAATCCAAATCTTCTGAAACAAACCTCGTAGGCAGGGAATTTGATTTAATCAATGGAGGAAAAGCTCTTCCTCGCTGTTAAGACTTAGTTTTCTATTTTCTCAAAATAATTTTAGGATTATATACCAGTGGTGATGGATTAGGGTCAGGGTTTGACCTGGTATATATTTTTGGAGCCAGTTTAAGATCAGAATTATATATTTTGGCTCAGGTTTTGACTTCTGGCTATTCAGAAAAAAATTCCCAGGTAATATTTAGCAATCTTTCCCTAGCAAAAACACTAAAAATGTTATCACTCTCTCCAAATTCCTAGGATGAAAATAGGAGTGAAGAAAGGTAACCACAAACCAAATTTTAGCTAGGTAGGTAGGCCTACCTAACCAGAGAGGGCTCTCTCTATGTCACTTTTTAAAATATTCAATTTTAGGGTGAGTACCAGATTTTAGGCTAGACATAAGTTAATATGTTTTGAAATTTGTTTTATAATTTGTTTGCTGGATAAAAATAAGGATAAGTGAAACTAAAGCTGGTTTCAAAGACTGAAATGCAAAGAACAGAGTGAGGCAAGGTAGATAAACTTATTGAGCATAATTAATTTGTCATTGTGTATAGTGGTAGAAAAAGGTAGTTGTCTGAATGAGCATTTTAATGAATTCATTCATCAGAAGAAAGACACCCTTATGAAAATCTTAATAAATAGAGGATAAAACTAATTATTTATGTTTATAGACTAATATGATTAACATACATAAAGTTGTAATGAAGATGGGATAAAATAGAAGAAAACAATGATCAAAATTAATACCACAGGAATCTCAAAATAGCTGCTGCAACATATTTTATTTCATTAAAATATGTTTACAATAGCCCCACAACAATAATCAAAGTCTAAATTCAAATATCCAACCCACCTAGAATACTTCTTACAATGAAGTAATTATAGAAAATTTATTTTACAACAGATTACATTAAATGCTATCATAACAGATAATGCTTTATTTTCCAAACTAAACTCTAACTATAACATGGAACTAAAGTCGGTTTGATGTGTTGGCGCTGCTCTAACAGAAAATAGTTGCTAAAAAGAGAAAATTGTGGACTGCACTAGCTGTTAGATGATTGATGACTTGGAAAAGGTTGACTTTTCTCTTCTACCATTTACTCTTGAAATTCACATAAATTTTCCCAGCATTGTTCATCCAAGATGGTATATTTTATTACCTTATGGTAAACTTCATCCATTTCAGTGTACTTGGAAAAAGTGGGCCTTGCCACAAAAACATGTTTTACCTCATACTGAATAAAAATATCATTGCTTAATGTTCCCAAAAACGCCCTTCCTATCATTTTCCCTTTGATGTTTGAAAATTTGGCATCTCTAGCAATTTCTTTAAGTCTTCTCCAATAATATTCTTTGCTAATCAATTTATCATTCATTACAAATAGAGAAGGTAATAATTTCTGTGATAGAGGCTCGAGCTGAAGAATTAAATTCTTCTTTGTGAGAACCTTCTTTACCTCCAGGATTGTTTCTGTCCTATCATCTATGCCCAAGTCATTCAGCTCATAGCTATTATTTGAATTCAAAAACTTGATAATGGTGTTTGCTATAGCAGGCTTATCTCCAAGCCGTGCTTTAATTGTTGCAATGGCTTCATTTGCTTTCTGTATCAATGCCTTTTGTTCAAATATAATCTGTATACTTGGCCAAATTTCATTAATATATTCCATGATGTCTACCCATATTATTTCTTTTACTTGGCACAAAGTTTTCCCAATGGCTAATTACTTTTTCTCTTTTTGCAACCTCTTAATTAGCGTTTTAGTTCTCTGTGCTTTAGCTTCATGTGAACTTTCATATTTTGACTTATGATATTGTAGCAATATCACTTGGTCTTGCAATTTATTTATCGCTTCTTCCTGAATTGACATATTATGTATTTATTTAGTAAGCTGCTCAACTCCATCTGTAGTAGTTGCTGTAGAAGGTTTGGATGTAGGGATGAGTGCAAGAGGCACTTCTTCTAAAGGATCTATAGATGTCTTTGATGTGTGTTCCCTTTCCTTAATCATTTTATCTAGATTTGATTCCATCTGTTTTATTTGAGAATTATGTTCCAAAATCAACTTCATCATTTTTTGTTTTCTAGGGTTCGGTCTCTTCAATGTCTTTTGTGAGAGGATCTTCTGTAGCTGGAATCTTCAATTGCTTCCTTAATGTTGTTATGTCAACATTTTTATTTTTGGTGATTTCTTCTGCTGATTTGAAATTTGAAGGATCATATCCAACTTTTATCACTAGGTCTTCTAGAGTTCTGATTCTGGTGTCTTTAGCAAATGAAGAATCTTTCTCCATTTTCACCTATGATTGGACATTAGCCAAAGTAACCTGCAATTTTGACAAACTCATAACAGTGTTAGTGAGAGTGGATGAAATCATCTCACAAGTTTGTTTAGGTAACTCCATTTTATCTATTGGATGTATCTCCTTAGTATCAAACTCAAATGCAATCTTTTTGTAATTTGCTTCTGAATTTTGCTGTGGAATTTGTGCTTGAAGAAAAGAAAACTGCATTTTTCCCTTATCTAAATCAAAATCAGAGAGAAACCTGCTCTAAGAGCTGGGAGTTTTCTTCCAAAAATGATTGTATTTACTATTTACTGGTCTTCAACATTTCATTCTTCAACTTTATCTCCCTCGAGATATCAAAGATAGTCTTTTCTTTTTCCCCTGTAACAACTATACTAGTTTGAATGGTCTGCTGCTGATCTTGAGAAACTGGTGAAGTAGTAGGGGTAGAAGTATGTTGATCACCTGCATGTGTGGAAGGAGGTGTATCTTTGGTAATAATAATTACTTGTTGCTCTGAATCCTTGCTAGGATTGAATTTTGGATTGAGATTTGTCTTCTTTTTGTAATGGATTTTAAATTCTTTGCTGGATGAGTTAGTCATTAGAGATGATTGATCTTCTTTGAGCCTTTTTCCTGATCTTTCCCATGAAACAAGAGTTTGTAATGATGATGTAGACACTATTTTTGCATCAACCTCTTGTAAAGTACCGTCAGTCCATTCAAGCTGATTCATATATTTCTCAATTTCTGGTCTGTGTGTATGAAAATAAGGTGTAGATTTTCTCTCTACCCTTAGTTTAGAAATAACACCAACTGGATCATAAGACCATGTGAAACTGAGGCTGAATTTCATCTCTTTCAATAGTTTTTCTGCTTCCTTCCCTATTGTTCCACTATTACAGATAAAAGGTCTTATTCGTGTTTTGATTTTTAATTGTGACTTCTTTTTAGCAGACATAAAATGCACTTCATCAACATTAAGCATTTGTCTGATGTATTCTAATGCAAAAATCCTCATTAGGAGGAAATTTGGCAATTTGTAAGGTTGAAGCTCATAGCCATAGACTCTGAGTTCTGTGTAATTCTGATAGAGATACCAATCTCCTGTTTTGACTTGATTTGATAGTTGCAAGACCCTTATGGTTTCTTCATTGATCTTGGGCTCTATAGTGTTGTTTAGTAAACTGAGTGCTGGATGAAGAAAAAATTATACAAACTGCTTATATGAATATTCTATTTGTTCCTTCATCACTAATGAAGTCCATAAAATAATCGATTGTTTATTTCCTTCCTCATCCAAATTTTGTAATGAAAACTTGAATTTGTCTCTCTGAGAATATACAAACAAATAAACTAACACAGAGGCATATTTGAAAACCTCTTTTGTTAGGAATTTAACAAACTTTTCATGAATGGAATCTGTGATGAATTGAATGAAATTGAATATAAAGGAGGGTTTGGAATATGTGGAGAAAATGGACATGAATCCTATGATGGCTTCATCTACCCATTGGTCTGTATAATAACCAAGAAGGTAGGAAATAATTGTGATGATTTGTTTGGATCTTTCAGGGAAAATGGATGATGGAAATGGAGGGTTCTTCTTGGGTATTGGAGCATTTTCAGTTATAAACAAATCAAGAGTTTGAGATCTTTTTGCAAAATCTAATTTATGCTATATTTCAATCACCGCTTCTTGAGAAAATGGAGTGGAATTCTCTGTGATGGGGGCTTGCATCATTTTTTTTATGGTTTGGGCTGTTATGGTTACTAAAATCTCTCATGTAGGAGCGATAATAGCTGTTTGATTGGGAACATACCAGGCTTGGCATTTAATAACAAATTATGGGGCACTGTGGGTGTGAGGAAAAATGTAATGAGGCAAGTTAGTTTGAATCCCACATCCTTATAGCATTATATTTATCTAAACATTTATCCTCTAACTAGCAATACATCTCAAATAATTGAAGCTCACAAAGGGTTTGATGGATCTTATGGTCTCTTTCTGTTAATGGTATATGATGGAAGTCAATTTGAGGATGAAGTAGCAAAATTACTGGTTCTTCTAGTCCTTTATTCTTTGGAGGCATGATTGGCTCTGTTTGAATGGTGGAAGTAATAATTTCTAATGGATAAATGGAGGCTGAGACTGAGAGAAGGCTCTGCAACTCAAAAAAATGTCGACAATTGTAAAGATTATTTAAAATAGTGATCAGATTGCGTCAAACGGTGGTCCAAATGCTATTTTGGAATTCTGGAAATATACATAGCGGAGTGAATGGAATTGAAGGTTTAAATAGATTATTTAGTGATGATTTATAAACAATTGGTTTAATTCCCATTGAAAAGGGCGTAGGTTTTTTACCCTAACCGTTAGGATTGAATTTATTGGCTAACTGTTAAACAAGAGCAGGAGTTGATTTGATTGGAAAGTGACACAATCCATGTGTCATGACATAAATGAAGGACGTGACAGTGTTTTAATCTGGCGGATAAGCAGGATTTTAGAGGGGTACATCGACAATAAACAATTTTATTAGGAGGGGGATGGGGTTTGAAATCTTGTGCGGTTGCCAGATATCAGTGGGTTCAGGTTATGAAACCACCCTTTTCGGACCCCCCCCCCCGATGTTAATTTTTGAATGATGAGGGGCACCGAAATTGTGTGCGGACCGCTGGATTAAGTCATGGTGTGGTGGAAGAGTGGTGAGGTGAGCGGTAGTTAATGTACATCAATGGTTAATGAATGGTTGGGTAGGGGGATAGTAAATGTGGTATGATGTGGATTAGTGATGGGTAGGGGCATGTAGGATAAATGAAATTAATGAAGGCTTTTCATATGTATGAAAAGGGTAAATGTGGAAATGAAATTTATTCACCCTTTTACACTTTGACACTAGCACGTTCCTCTTTCAAATCAACTGAGAAGGTAGATTGATTTCCTTTGAAGATATGATAGTCAAGATGACTCTTTCTATTGTAAATGAAATAGTGAGACAAAGATGAGACTTTTGGGACTTGAGCTATATGAAACAACAAAGATGGTTTTTATTTGGGCTGAATAAAATTGCTTGCTCCTTCATCAGATTTTTATGAATGAAATGGAGGATTCACTGCCTTATTTTTAGTGAAAGTCTGAATATTTTTCCATGGGAAATTTTGATCCTAGACTTGACCTATATGAGATGGAGTGACCTAAATTTAGACCTCTAAATGGTGATGAAATTATTTGAAGAGAAGCATACCAAGATAAGACTTCTTCAGTGACCAAAATTATTGCTGGAAACTAACTGAAGAAGAAAAAACTTTTGACTAATGACTTGATGAAAAACTCTCAAAAGAGTCATTTTTAATCACTGATAATTTCAATCTAACATGAGGGATAATGAAAAATGGGAGGAGTTAAGTGTAATGATGAATACCACTTATGATTATGCATGTTTGGATGACTCTACTAATCGATCACATGACCTCATATTTACCCTAAACCTCTAAAAACTCGACAACTCATCATTCCCTCTATTGGTGCAGAAAAACATGATTCCACAACATTTTCCATTATAAATCTGGCAGATTCGCTACGGACTGGTCAAGTGAGTCCGTAGAGAAAACAACCTGTTTGCAGTTATATTCGCTGCAGACTCAAGAAAAAACAGACAGGTATTTTAAACCAATGCATGTATACCTTTGGTGGATTTTGATAGATTTGACCGTGAAGGACATGACAAATGGAATTTCTAAACTTAGGATAATGACCCATTCATAAGTTTTCATCAATTTCATGAACCAATTTTTATGAGAAAAATGACACCTATGCTAATGACCCTATCAATCAAAAAATGAAATTTTATTTGTGATAAAAATGGGAAAGAAACCCCTGGAGTATTCTTGCGTGCATTTCAGATTCTCAAAAATTGAAAAGCCACTAGGAAGCACCCATTATAGGTGTGGTGAAAATCTATGAAATGGTGGTACTATTGATTTGAAGTAACAACAATCAGATTTCAGTTGCATTTTCCTCCTAAGAGTTGATTTTCTAGTTGAGTTCCAAGATAATACGAAATGACTTGTAGTTTTTATTTCAACGCAATCCCAATGGTTTAGTATTTTCTTTATTGTTGTTGGATAATTTCAGAAATTATGTACTTAATTCAATGCTTATTATAGTTTACAAGTTGAAGTACTAAATAATTTTTGTACCTAAGATTGTAAATATCAAGCCCAAAGGTGTATTAGTGTGTTCCAGTTCCATCTCAACAATATGAAAATTTGGTGGTGGTATTAAAGTTTATAAGCCTTAGTTTGTTCATGACCAAAGCATCGACGTATCTACATCAGATTCAACAATGGTAAAAAAATTATGTTAATGATCAAGGTATCCCACCACTCATTACTTTTGAACCCGTAGCCATCATTATACAGTTAATCAAAGATATGAATAAGTTTTCATTTATTTGGATTAATGAAAATAATGTGAATAATGGAATCTGATTAGTGATATTTCCTCCACCCATTTGAAGTACGTGTTAACATGATTTCATATGTTCCTCCCTCATGATAGTAAAATTCGTTATTTTCAATACTCTAGATTGTCTTATCTGATAACACAATTTACTCATTAACCTCCCATCATGATATATATTATTCGATACTTTCGCCATCATTATAATCAACCCGGTTCATGTCATAATCTGAAAAAATGGCCGCTCTTTCTAATTAATCCTATAGCCTATTTGAAACCATTGATTGAAGAGTTTTTTTTCTATGATTGTACAACGTTTTGAAATTTCTTAAGCACCCTGTGGATTAGCCTATGATTTCCCAATTCTCCCTTTAGATTTGACATTATTTTATCACCGACATGGGGGATGACAAACATGAGACCAATTTCACCCAATTCCATGCTAGCCAAGAATATGAAGCTTGTAAAACTAGGTTCGAGGAGAAGGGGTGGATTGATATTCTCAAGAAGTTTTAAGGATATAATGATAACGTCGCTATGGAATTTTCACAAAGTTTTGATGGGAAGAAAACGAAGGTCGGAAATTTAAAGACAAAATTTACAGAGGAACTGATAATAAAAGTGACAAGGTTACCTCTCTTTGGAAAAAGGTATTTCAAAGGCATGCAATTTGACTAGGAAGAATGCTCAAAATTCCTGAAACCAATGTATAATGTTATGAAACCAACTCACAAAATAGAAGAAGAGATAGATCAATGAATTAGAAATCAACCTCTTCGAGGGGGAAACCTCCTTTACATTACATAAATGAAGTATTCTTGGATGATACAAATGAAAAAACCTACCTTCTATATATAGGAGTCTAAGGGGTCACAATATAACAATATGAAGACCACATGGGCACAAAAATAACAATAATGGGCTACGCCTATGGGGAAAAATAATAACTACATGGGCACAACAATAACAATAATGGGGCTACACTAGTATTATGGAAACCTAACATGCCCCTCTCCTTCAAAAAAGTATTTTCCTTAACGCTTGAGTAGTTATGGATGCTTCTGTATAAAATTCTCATCCTCCCATGTCGAATATTCAGAAGGTAAGTCCTTCCAATTGATGAGATATTCTGAAATATATCGATTTCATAGTTGTTGAGTTCTTGTTTTCGTGACTGCTTTAGGTTCCAATATGATTTTTCCTTCATCGTCAAGTTCTGGCAAGAATTAGGGGATTTTTTAGGTCTAAAATGGGCCTCCTAAGGAAATTGTAAAATAATAGTGGAAATAATAAAATAAGATTAGATTACATCATGAAATTTTAGAGGGAAAAAAGAAAAAACTATTTTTTCAATTCGTATTTTCAATTTATCTCCCTGTGTGTTTACTCAAATTTCGAGAGGGAACACTCGTTGATGCATAATTTGATTCCTCATCCAAGGAGTACCCATGTTGCATAGTTTTTATGGACCCTGCTACACGAAAAATGAGATATACATGAAAAAACGTGATTGTAACCACACTTTTATCACACTTTTTCACGTATTTATCATTTTCCGTGTAGTAGGGTCCATCAAAAGTATGAAACACGGGTACTCCTTGGATGAGGAATTAAAAATTTCATCCAATAAGTAATCTCACTCGAAATTTGAGTAAAACCTTAGGGAGATAAGTTCAAAATACAAGTTTAAAAAGTATTTATTATTTTTTAATATTTTTACTTTTTTACCCCAAAAATGGTGAAGAATCCCCCATGGTTGACATCATCATCTTGAATCCTATTGGTTCTTATAAATTTTATTTAGGTTGTACATTTTTCTTAGGAGGCCCATTTTAGACCTCAAAATTTCTCTAATGATTCTTTGAACTCAAAGCTTATCACATATAGCCTTCTTTAAGCATGAAATGTGGAAAACTGGTTGCACTCAGGAAGATGCAGGAAGCTCCAATTGGTATGCCATAGTACTAATATTTTTCAACACCTTGTAAGGACGATAATAATTTGGTGATAATTTATTATTCTTCTTAATTTTCTTGAGGGAAATTTTTTGTACGATTGTAGCCGTAAAAATACCCAGTCACCTACGTTAAAACTTCTTTAGCTGCGATGTTGATCTGCTTGTTGTTTCATTTGTTTCTGCGCCAAAGTGATGTTATCCTTTAAGAGTTGGAGAACTTGTTGTTGATGCTCGATGTGATATTCCACTACTTGAACCTTAGAATTATCTCTTAAAGATGATGTGATGGACGGTGGATGATATCCAGAAAGTGCCATAAATGGGGTCATTTTTGCTGTAGTATGGAAGGAAATGTTATACCACCATTCAACTAAAGGTAACCACATGACCCATTCTGTTTTTTTATCAGATACAAAGAAACTAAGATACCCTTCCAAATTTTTTTTCACTATCTCAATTTTCCCATCAGATTGAGGATGATATGATGAGCTATGAGCTAATTAAGTACCCAAACAAGAAAATGATTTCTTCATAAAATTTCTTGTAAAATGGGATCTCTGTCACTTACAATACTATTTGGGTTTCCATGTAGCTTTTGAATTGTTTCCATAAATGCAATAACAAATGTACTGGCTTTACATCGATGAGATAATGCACAAAAGTGTGCATACTTGGTAAGTATATAAACTACCACCATGATGATAGTCTTTCCATCGGACTTGGGTAAACATGTGATAAAATCCATTGAAACCTCCTCCCAACGTTGACTTGGACTGGATAAATTTTCTAACAGACTCGAGGTCTTAATTGTCTCAACTTTATTTTGTTGTAAAACCAAACATTCCGCCACAAAATTAGAAATATCAAAGTTAAGGCCATCCTTGAAATAATCCTTCTTGACCCTGTGGTAAGTTTTTAAAAATCCTTAGTGCCCTCCTAAGGGAGAGGTGTGCAGTTCCAAAATAATCTTCTAATTGAGTTGGGATTTTTTACAAAGATATAAGTGATCTTTCTACCATAATGAATCATTTTTCCAGCTAAATGTTTCTGATGTACTGGGATCTTGCTGCAAATTTTGAAAGAGTTTCCACACCTCTTCATCATTCTTCCATTCACTCATTTCTTCGTTTATTCAGTCAGGTTGGATAATAGAAATGAAACAAAGAAGTTCTTCCACATCCTCAATCTTTCTTGAGAGTGCATCTGTAACAACATTTTGCTTCCCTTTTTTGTAGATGATTTCAAAGTTATAACCAAACATATTCGTGACCCATTTTTTCCGCTCTTCTAAAGATAATATTTTTTTCCAAAAAATACTTAAGACTATCATGATCTGTATTTTCCTTGAAGTGTCTTCCCATTAGGTAAGGTCGCCATTTCTTTAGTGCATGTAGTACTACCAAAAATTCCTTCTCATAAAAACATTTCTGTAATTAGTTTCATTTGATTGTATGACTTACAAAAGAAATGGGTCTTCCTTCTTGCATTAAAACCACACCAATTCCATTCCTTGAGGCATCAAATTCCACAATAATTTTTTTGTGAAGTCTGGCGTAGCTAAGACCGGTGCTTGGCACATTGCCTATTTTAGATGTTCAAAGGTATTATTTTCTTCTGGAGTCCAATTAAATGCATCTTTCTTCAGTAATGATATTAGAGGTGCTGATATTTTCTTATAATTCTTAAAAAACTTGAGATAATACCATGTTAACCCCAGAAATCGTCGAAGATGCTTTATGGTTTTGGGGATTTCCCATTCCTTAATGGAATTAATTTTTTTAGGGTCTACCTTAACACCCTCATGAGATACAATATGACCCAAATATTCCACCACTTGTATTCCAAAGAAACATTTGGAGGTTTTTCCATATAAATGTTTCTCCTCCAATAGTTTTAGCACCATTTCAACATGTTGAACATGATCATTGCAAGACTTCTTGTATATTAGTATATCATCAAAAAATACTAACACAAATTTTCTAAGGAATGGTTTGAAAATGGAATTCATCAAACTTGGAAATGTGGAATGTTCATTAGTAAGGCCAAAAGGCATGACAAAAAAATCATAATGACCCTCATGAGTTGTAAATTATGTTCTTAGAATGTCTTTAATATTCATTCTAATTTGATGATATCCAGAACGAAGATCCAGCTTGGTGAAACACATTTCTCAATGTAATTCATCAATGATGGGGATGGGAAATTTATCTTTAATAGTGAGCATGTTGAGCTCCCTAAAATACGGACACATGCATCATGATACATCCTTCTTGTGCAGCAATACTACTAGAGAAAAGAAATAACTTTGACTAGGTTGAATTATACTAGCCTCTAGCATTTCTCCAACCATACGTTCAATCTCAATATTTTGAGCATAAGGATATTTGTAAGGCCTGATGTTTAGAGGAACACTTCTTGGAATCAAATGAATAGCATGATCATGATCATGAATAGGTGGGAGTCCTTTAGGAGTCTCAAACACCTTGGAATGATTGTCCAATATTTTTTGGAGATCTGGAGAAATAGATGATTTTATGTTTGAACCTCTAGTGAGAATAATTGTGCAATTACGCCTCATTTTTATTTATTCAGAATATTTTTCATAAAATTAGAGCTTATTGTCTTTTTTGAATTCCCTATGATACCCTGTAATTCAAATTCCTTTCCTTCCAAAAAAACGTTCAAGAAAAGTTCTTGAAAATTAAAAGCTATCGTCCCCAAAGATTGTAACCATTGTACTCCTAGTACAATATCAACAACACCCATTGGAATGGAGAGAATTGGACTATTATATACATATTCCCCCATGGTTAACTTGATATTATGGAACTTTCCAGAGTAATTTATAGTCCTCCATTTGCAACCATCACTTGACACACTGATGCTGGGTATAGGAAGCAATTCGATTCCTTGGCTACCTTACAATGAATAAAATTATGGGTACTACCCGAATCAATCAACACTATTAAATTTTTCTTCTTGATATGTCCTTATATGTTGAGAGTTTGAGGAGTGGTAATTCATGCCAATGCATTACAAGATATGGTTGGATTCATTTCTTATTTCTCTAGGGTTGCTTCCAAGTGTATATCCTCCTCTTTTGAAGTTTCTTGTTCCTTTTCTTCCTCTTCACAGTCTATGTAAACAAATTTATTCTCACCACACTTATCACATTTAGTGTATTTTCTATCACAACTATAACAAAGCCCTTTTTCTCTTTTTTCTTCCAATTTTTGTGGTTCCAACCTTGTAGGTTGTCGAAGTCTAGGAGTAGCAACACTTCCATTTTTATAGTTGTGAGTGGTAGGCTTCCTTGTCCCCATAATTTTGCTTTCAATTTTTCTTGCCAACCTGAATGACTTCTCCAATGAATCGGGTTCCCAAAGGTAAAATTCATGTTGGATGTTGTCCTTTAAAGTACCTATGAGGACATCAATCTCGTGCTCCTCTGGAATAACATTTATCCTTATATTCAATTTTTGAAAGTCCTCAATGTGCTCCACCATTGAACCCTTTTGTTTGAGATTTATCAATTGGATAATGAATGTGTTGCTCCTTGTATCCTTATAATGTGCTATCATTTCCTCCATAAAAAATTACCAAGTGACAATTTGGTTAAGAGAGAAAATCCATCGATACCATACAAATGTATTGGGTTCTAAATATAAAGTTGTAATGCGTACCTTTTTCATGTTTTTCACATTGTGGAGATCAAAGTATTGCTCCATATGTAGTATCCATGTTACAGGATCCTTGCCATAAAAATTCCTCATATAGATCTTTGGATATGGTTGGTCTTCAGTCCAACATTAGATTCTATGAAATAATGATTAACATTTATTTTTTTCTCATCATGAGTTTCCTCTACTACCTTTTTTCTATTAGGAATCTTTTCTTGTAGCAACTTTTCCAAACCTTCCATGTATTTATTCAAATATTCCATATTGCCTTCTATAACATTGATCTTATCTTCGATTCCATTCATGCCATCCTTCAAACCATCCATCTTAGCTTCTAGTTCATTTTTTGTTGTTCTATGTGAGAGCGAAATTTGTTGCAGTTGGTCTTATAATTTTGAGATATCATGTTGCAATTCTTCCTCTTCATGTATCATAGTAGAGATTTTTGAGGGATTAATGGGTGTGGAATTATTTTTTTGAGGAATTTTAGGCCTCAATACTGATATATATGCTTCAATATTCCCCTGGAATCACTTCAAACTGATTTTTCAAACAAACGTTAAGAATATTTTTAAAAAAATACACACCTTTTTATTTCTTTTAGGAGCTTGATATTGAAACGATTTTAACTATGTAATTTAGGATCTCCAAGATTTGAACTTAGGTCTTGTGGTATCCCTATTAGTCTTATTTCCAATTCCACAGGTTAGGCCTAATTTGGATTCTTCAAGATAAAGGTATGGCCAATCTCCCACAATGACCAAATTATGGATTGGTTCAGTAAAATTAACTTTTACGGAGTGCCAGTGTTACTGTGTTGACCTTAGACTCTGAAATTGATATACAAGAAACTAAATTCTGTGCACTTTCAGTCGTATTTTACAAAATTGCAATCTGTTGTCTAAAATGGAAGTTATGAATATTTTCCCTCGGTCTCCTGTTTGAGATGAAATTCTGGAGCCTACAAAAACCCTAACGTCCTCAGATCATCTCTCCAAAACTATATCTAACCAAGATCTAAATTGTTACACAAAGTTCCTTAGGATTTCAGATTCTCATGGTAAAAATTCCAGCTTCTGAAACTTCATATAAAAACAGTTATAGAGAAAATTCCAAGATGACCTGTTTGCAGTAGCAAAACCCTAGAATCCAAAGCTCTGATACCAAATGTTATGAAAATAGCTCAAAAAAAAGAGGAAAATATAGATCAACTACTTATAAATCAGCCTCTTTGAGGTGGTGACATCCTTTAAATTACATAAATGAACAATTCTTAGATGATACAAATGACAAAACCTACCTTCTATATATAGGAGTATAAGGGGTCACAATATAATAATATGGGGACCACATGGGCACAAAAATAACAATAATGGGCTACACCTATCAATAATAACTACATGGGCACAACAATAAATATAATGGGGATACACTCGTATTATGGGGACCTAAGATATAAATCAATTAACTAGTCCAAGGGTGTCCTGAGGAGCTATATTGAAGAAGAATAATGGTCGCTCATCACCACATTACAAAGGTTCATAACCCGTGAAGGAAGGTATGCAGCCGTGTTGCCCTACCACATTAGACCTCTCCTCCATTTTACATATGGGTGCGACGTTAGTCTCCTTTCCTTCCTTCATAAAAGTTTTCATATGGTTGCTAGAAGTGTTCAATCGACTTCCAAGAAGGATGAGATGAGTTTATGCCATTATAGTATCATAAATATTCTTATTTTCCATGATCTGGGACATCAGAAAGTAACATGGGCAGAGTTCCTAACTAATTTTTTTCCTGGGGAGGAAAACCAAGTAAAATGCAGGAAACAAATCTTCATTCTGCACTCCACAAAATTAGAAAAAGAAACTGAAGCCCCTCTAGAATTATTCTCTAAGAAAAATAAAGTGTATAAGAAAACACCACAGTCATTAGAAGTTGAGGGAAGTATGGAAAACCCCTTGAAAAAACTAAAATTGGAAAAACCTAGCTCCTCTATGAAGAAAGAACACCTAGAATCAAATGGGAAGAAATGAAAAAAATTCATAAACAAGATATAGAACCAGTAGTTAAGGACACAACATTTGAGAAACCCCAACAGAGTAAATAGAAGAAAACATGGCTAGATGAAAAAGCTAATATTTTTCCTAAGAAGGAGCGAAGAAATTTATTTCACGAGAAAAAGGAAGTGGCGTCAATATTGACTCAACCTATATAATCAAAAGATATTCCAAAAAATCAAATATTGTGACCATAGAGAAAGGTCAGCGGCACACTGAAAGCATGAATCATTAACAATGACCTCCTCAAGGTGCTCAAACCCTTGAGCCAGTAAATTATTTATCCTCTCCAAAGATAGAAACAAAGAGTCTCTCTCAGGCACTTATGGGAACAAAGAAGCTAAACATAACCTTACTTGAGGAGGAGGGGCCAGTTGACAACTTTCACGATCTTTAGAGTGATTTTACACATAATGACTTATCTAAACTAGGGCCAACAATAGGAAAATGAGTAGTAGAGACAATGGTCAACCAGACTCATGACAAATTAACCCATAAGGTAAGTAGTTCACAAAAGCACAACCTACCTCTTGAGGATGTATCTGCTCATGTTGAAAAGGACGTATAAAATCAAGTGAGTAAAATGAAAAATAATAAAATGAAGCTCAAAGAGAATTATCACAACTATAAAACCATGTATCTTCATATCAGGAAAGAGAATGAAATGTACAAGACTCAAAATTTAGCTTTGGTGTCCAAGAATGATAATTTGGACTTAAAGAAAAAATAACTCCTTAGCTAGAAGGTGAGGTAGTTGAAGCCTAATAAAGGATATAGGGTTTATCAATGCGTCTGAATATTTTGGCAACAAACAAAAAAGTAAAATAATGGTCTAGAGGTTTTGGTTAGCACAATGGGAATTTGAAAAAAGGACGACCCTAATTTTGATGTTTGAGTGTTTTGGAAGAAGACAACTACATGAGGACATGCATCCTCTCTGGCATGGGGGGATGTTGGGTCCTACTTTTTCCACATTATCCTACTACCTCTCTTAATATCCTACTCCCTTTTTTCTCTTTTTGACACCTCAAAACCATCCTATACTTGTTAAGTTGTTCTAGTTCATAAATGGAGGTAAGAGTCACAACTATGAATGTTTTTACATGTCTTTTGTTAGTTCAAATAGATGTTAAATGAATTCATAATCATTTGAATCAATTTGAATGACATATTGCTAATATTCCTAAATAGTAGGATGGATACTTGATGTTATTAACGAGTTAGTGATGATTCAAAATCTAGCTCAAAGTGCACTAGGTAGCTATTCGGTACCTAATTTGGTACACCATTCGATACCTTATTCCAGAATTGGCATCAGTGAAACTGATGTACATCACGAGGAAAATTCTCAAGTTCATGACATAAATAACAATTCCTCCAACCTAAATATAGTACCATGATAAAATTTCTGTGGATATGATAGAATGAACAAGTGATCCTAAATAATATGGCTTATCTTAATTAAGCTCAAATCATACTTGCATTATCTTTCTTGATAATTTAGTTAAATCTATCTTTAGGTTGTGATTTTTTTAAGAGGGTCAAGCACCAGTGTTAGAAGCTAGCAAGCAAAAGCAAGGAAGAGCTGTGACTGTGAACACTAGATAATTTTGTTTGTATTTAATTTGGAAATGTTGTACTTATGCATTACTGAAGACTATTAATATAGTGATATCGAATTCTATATTTATAATTTTACTTGTCTTTAATCTATAAGATTATTGTGGTAATCTAGCTTGTCTAAGGTTGTGGAAAGGGCCCACCATCAACCTACACCAATTCCTGTAGTTGATTTTAGTTAGATAGAAAGGTGTGTGTGGATTAGTATAGAGTAATTTCACTTTGAATATTTATTTTGTTTTGGTTCTTAGATATTCTATACGTAGAAGTGTGATTAAAAAACATTTAAAAATTCTATATATTTGTATGTTCTATCTCTTAAACATTCGGTTAATGATTGATTATCAAAAGGATAGATTTCCATTTAAGAATGCTTGAGTTTATGAGATCGTTCTCATAGAAAATTGATTGAATCTGAAGGCTTTTCTGTTATAAAACATTGTTGAGTTAGAATGAATATGTTTTAATTCAAATTTGATTTCTGAAGGTTGATACTTTAAACAGTCTTAAGATTGAAACAAAACCTTTTATTCAAAATGAAATACCTTACTATCTATCAATCAGAAATTTCCAATCAAGGACTCTGCAACCAAGGTTTGATACCTTAATTTTTTTATAGGATTTTGTGTGGATTGTATATAATTTATTTTATTCTCCAATTATTTTTTAATGGATTTATAAAATCATAGAATTATGTGAATGAATCTTTTAGTTTAACTCAGATAGTGTTTTCTTAGCACTGATGGAACTGGTTTTACATTTATAGTTACAAATTTTGTTTAACCTTGGGGTTAGTTTTGTGTGACGATATTGAGTGGAACAAATTTCTTGAATCAAAATTTGAAATTAGTTTATGGTTTTATTAGGTTTGTTTCTATCAAGGAATTCAAGCATGAATTAGTTATTTGGTTGTTGAGGATATTTTAGTGATTCGAATTTTGTGTTATTAGGAAGACATAATAGGCTTCTTTACTTCAATAGACTTTAGTAAAGTAAAGGAATGTTTTTGAATTAGTGTTAGGGATTGGAATGAACATTCAATACTTAATTTAGTACTAGTTTGAGTATATAATGATGAGCTTGGATCTTAACCATAATATTTTTCAACTCTAAGATTACAAATTCTGGATTGACATTTTTAAAAAGTATAGGGAATTAAAAGAGCATATAAAAACCATAACAAGATGGCCACCTACACAGTCAACATGAATGACACATAGAAGTGTTTGATTAGATGACATGGTCACCTGAACAATCAACATGAATAACACATGGAAAAAATTGGTTGCATGACATGGCCTCCTTGCACAATCAACAAATGATGTCAACACAATGACTCGACGATACTAGGGACTACCATGCGGAAGTCAAATTTGGCTCATTTTGATTTTTCAAAAGCTTAGAAATGGGTGAAATGGGGCACCCATCATGAGCTATGACATGGCATGATGCGATCATCATGCTAGTGACCATTGACCCCCTAAGACAAGGTCACATGGGTAGGGTCACATGGGCTCCATCACATTGAATAAATGGGCAAGCACTTGTCATTACGATATAGGTCATATTGGCGTAGTCATATTAAACAAAGAGTATATCCCTCAAAATCTCGATGGACGTTATGGTAGAGGTCATATTGGCACAATCACTTTGATCAAAGGGCTAAAGCCCTAGGTCATACGCATAGTATTATTATTTGAGTGAGAATTATATGAAATTTTTGTCATCCTTGAGGTTAATCAAGACCACACCCACATGTATAAATATACAGTGGATTAAATCCATGAAGAACATCGATTAACCAAAAATCTATTTTGTGTTTCATGGCAAGGTCAAAGTGGTATGTTGTTGGTTTTGTTGTGTGGTTGTTTATGGTTCAAGTCTATAGGTGACTAGTTTGAGTATGTGTATGGATTTACCACAACAATTTGACACAAATATTTTTGGTTTGGGCTTTGAGCCCCAGTTATGTGAAAATGCCTCATGCATAGGGCAAATACAGTAATCAAGTTAGTTGGTTACGTAGTGTTGTTTGTACAATGTTGGTTGTGGGTTTGAATTCGGGTAGACCTAGTTGGATTTTTTTGAAGAAGGGTTATTGGTGCGATAAATGTATATTCATTTTGTATAATGATTAGTTTTTGTATAGGGTTTATATAGTTTTAAATGGTTTGTTGAGGTTTCTGGGCTCATTTTAAGTCCAAATTGGATTGTGGAAGAAGCATGTGATCAAGATTTAGTGATGAACATTCCCAGGAGCATGAAGAGACTTGATGACACATTTTTGATGATCAAAATATCTAATATATGTTTTGGCAACTTATAAGAGAATTGTATTTAATGTCGAGCACATGGTAGGAATAGGTTTTGAGATGGGTTTTATGTGACAAGATTGATGAGAAGGTTATAATAAAGTTTGGAAAGGGTATGATAGGTTGTTGATAGTATTATGACACCAACAATTTTTTCAACTTGAATATTTATATTGATTGAGTAACAAGTAGATCCAATTTGAAAGATTTTGAAAAGAGGTTCATAATAATTTGAAGAAGGAGGTGGGTGCCCCCAATGAGAGTAGTTCCTCAATTAGGTTCGAGGATATAACAAGTTGCAACTTGCATATCACTGAGGTTGGTGCCTCAATTAGGTTAGAGACTAGAGCAAGTCAAAGCTTGTTCATCTTTGAGGTTGGTGCCTCAATCAGGTTGTAACCTGTCATGAGTATATGCTTTCACATTTTTGAGTTTGCTGCTTCAATAAGGTTGTAGCCTACCACATGTATTTTTCTGCATATCTTATGGGTGGGTGCCTCCATCAGGTCGATGCCTGCAAATTTATGTAATGAATTGAAGAATAATAAGAAGAATAATTTGTGGTTTTCTACCATATGGGTTTCCATGTAAAATCTTGTGTATCCTTGTGTTGATGTGATGGATCCTTGATGTGTTGATGATATGAAAATGGATTCTTTATGCATTTTTATATTCATTTATATGCTACATATAATTATGATATATTTCTACTTAATTTTTCATTGATAGAAGGTTTTGAAATGGAAAATTTGTTTCCAGAGTAATTCAACCCCCCCTCTCAGTTTGATCATTATTCCAACAAGTGGAATCATAGAAAGTTTCATTCATGAATAGTTAAATACAAGAAGGCTGAGTTCAAGGGAAGATGGACGTGATTAGAGGAGCATGTAAGTCCTCATTGTGTGATGGATCCAACTATTCTTTCTGGAGGATAAGGATGGAAACCTATCTCATCTCCTTGGCAGTTTATATTTGGGAAATTGTGGAGACAAATTACAAAGTTACCAACACTATTTTTACATATGGAACAAATAAGGCACTCTCTACATATAATTCACAATCCAAGTATGATATTATAATTGGTTTATCAAATTTATATTTTTTCAAAGTGATGTAGTATAAGTTAGCTCATGAGATATGGAATAAGCTCAAAACTCACATATACATTTTGAAAGTTCAAATATGGAAGAAGATGAGGATATTTATTCTTATTTTTTTTCAAGTAGACAATGTTTTCAACTCCATTGTAGGTCTTGGTGAAGAAGTCAAAGATGGTGCTACTGTTCGAAAGTTATTGAGATCTCTTCCATCAAGATTCAATCTCAAAGTACCAGCCCTTGAAGAACAAACATATGTGGATAAAATTACTATGGACATACTTCATGGAACACTCTAAACATTTGAGCTAAGAATAAAGGAGGAAAAATCAATTCAAAGAAGCATCATTCCAATAATCCAAAGAAGAGGAAGAGCACGAAGATCAAGAAAACTCTAATCCGTTGGAAAAGAAGCCAAGTTTGTCTAAAAGTTAAAAAGGGGAATCGATAAGTTCAAAGATAAGCTCCGTTTTAATTTATTTGAATGTGGAAGGATAGGACATTATGCTTCCAATTGTCTTCATGCTAAAATTAATGATAGTGATGATGAGTCAAGATTCAAGTATAAGCATCAAAACAAGAGTCAAGCTAATACAAAGAGGAAAGGGGTGAAATATTATTCATCACTAAAATAGAAGAACCTGAAGAATAAATAAATTATGAAGGATAACTTAGAATTTCATTGAAGGAAAAAAAGATCCTCAAAAAGAGGGAAGGTCAACTAATGCAACGAATTCAAGAAAAAAATATAAATGAATACACCATTGTTGCTCTCAAATTCAAAATATAAGAAGCACAAAGGGTAAAGGATTTTTTTTCAAAACAACTAAATGAGAAGGGACAAATTTGTGAAATACTAGATGAAGTTCTTGGCCACTTGAAAGAAGATTTGGAGCAAGTCAAATCAAAGCTTCACAAAGGAGTTCAATATCTAGATCGCATTCTCAACATGCAAAGGCCTCCCTTCATTAAAACAGTTCTTGGTTATCAAGAAGGTTGTGAGGAAACTAAAAACAATGGTCTCCCAAGCACCTCAAATGAAGATTATCCCAATAGGCTTGATCATACATTCATTACATCTAGTAGTGACTCCCTTGAAGGTCCTAAGAAAATTATGAATTGGACCAATCAAGCTGATTTCAGTGACTCATAGGATAATTCCTGAAGAATAAAAATATACTAAATGAAATTTGGATACAAAATTAAGGAAGGGAATCTCCCATGGCATAGAATATTCATAAATTATCTTCAATAAACAATGAATCAGGTGTTGGAAATTAGAAAATGAATGAAGCTCCTACAAGGAACAACTTCATAAGATCAATATCACTCCATATCTCTATGTATCAAAATAACCTCTTTGGTTATTATTTATCATATTGTACAAAATTTGGTCACAAAGTGAAAGATTATGATCTAATAAGATATAGAGGATATCATCAAGTGCTTAGATGGAGGCATGTGGAAAAATTAGATGAATACCTCAACCATTTATGCAAATGTTGAAGCCCAATGTTGAATGTTACATATGTCACAATGAAGGTCACACAACACAGGATCAAAGACTCTACTTGAGATAACACAAAAGAGAGGTACTTCCTATCAATATAAGGACTAAATCTATAGTATGAAAACAAGACTGGAAGAACCACAGTTACATTTGATCCCTCAGATTTAATCCCTTGGGGAAGGATTCTTCAAGAATATTATGTGTTGAATTAAAACTTGAAGAAGCAATTCTATGCTAGCAGAATGAGTACTTTGATATGAGGTTAACATATGAAAAACAACAAGAGAAGATGATATATGAGAAGTAATGGAATATAGTGAGAAGAAGATAGAAATAGGCATGTACATGTACATATGAGTGGATGAGGAGCCCATGAAAATTATAGTATTAAGGGGAGAATCCACCAGGTACACAAAAAGGTCTCAATATTGAAAACATGGTCTCAAAGAGTGTCTTTATCAAGCCCATAGGAAATAAGCATTGAAAAAATGGTTAGGTCCATGTGGAAGTTTACGAATAGTTGGTGAGGGATGATAGATGAAATAATTGATTTCAGGCACAAATAATGAGTAAGGTAACCATGGCCATAGGAGGAGATGTTTGCATATCCTCAAGAAGGAAATGTGATTTCAAAGAGACACTTTGTCATGTCCACAGGAAAATATAGGAATAATTATAAAAGCATTGATAGCAAGGTCATAAGGGTGGACTTTATAACATGAAAGAATCATTTGTGGATTTTTGATAGACACTTAGAGAATGAAAACATTGAAAAATATTGAATATAAAAGAAGATGTATCTTAGAGGGACTTTACAATATTAAGTTCACACCATATTATGGAAGTTTTAATAGAACACTATGTCACTTTTCCATTGATTTCAAAGGAGAAGAGAATGAAGACATTGATATAGACTAGGTTAAAATACAGACATTGATAGAAGGAAGGAAATATAAAAGTAGGAATATTCATAGTCAGACAGGGGGATTCCTCAACACTATGACAGGGGGAGTTTGATGCATGTCAAGGATTGGATTACCACTACAACAAAACAAGAAAATAACATTGGAATTTAGTTTGTTTTCAGTTCATGAATTGTGATGAGGCTCATCAATAGGTACATTATAAGGGTCATGATGCCATCCTCCATACTTAGAACTATATCTTTCTCACATTTACTCACATTTTTAGATATATTATGCTTAGTGAGAAGGATAAAAGGTGTTTGTCATAGAATGTGACATAATTTGGTTTAATGACAAGGAATGGAGAATCTTTGAGATATTTTCCATGTAGGGGCTCAAAGGAGATAACAAGGACAGAATATAGCGGGTTTTTTGCCTCCTTAACTCCCTAAATCAGCCTAATATCACAACACTCCCTCTCATGACCTCACAATAATTTTTAGCCAAGCCAATACTAGTGCAAGTGAAAGTAAATGAAGGATAAAATCCACCACTCTCGAGTTGAAGGAGAAAATCACTCCTATTTCTTAGGGAGCCAGTAGTAGCTACCCTCTTGTATAAATAAACAAGAAGAATAGCTCATTAGGATTCAAGTTTTGTTTTAAACGAGGTAGCTATTGAGCTCAAGAGTTTGGGACTGTTATTTTGAACTTTTATTTGATGTATACGAATTTTACTTTATGATAATGAGAAGTTGGTTATTGAGTTACATATAAGTTAGTTCCAAATAGTTGAGGCTCTTGGGTTTGGTCCCAACCCAGTGGCTTAGGTCCCCCTTGTGTATCTGTGTTTCTCCTAGTTTCAATTATTTCTTAGTTTCTTGCATTTCATCAGATATTAATCCATAAAAACCTGTGGTTGCAACCTATACATCACCTCTCTCATGGGAGCATGAGTGGAAGGATTCATAACCACAATAAAAAAATATTATGTTTATGATTTCTTGGAAATATTTTAGTGTTATGATTTCATTTTTAATTAGATAATATCCCTATTTAATTTATGTAGATGTTTATTTATAGAAATATTTGATTATAAGATTCTGCACCACCTCTCTTGTGGGAGATTGGTTGGAATGATTCATAGTCTCAGGAAAAAATACTATGTTTATGATTTATTGGAAGTAGATGCATGATATTTTCCTTTCTTCATAGCTCTTTTCTCTAGTTTATAATCTATATATGTGATTTGAGTAATAATTATAAGCATAGAATAGATGTCATTTAAATTCAACTCATCTTTTCCACCATATTCCTTAGCATTACATTAATGATCAATGGATGCATGTGTGTGACTAAATGCAGGGTTGTTTTCATATAAAGGGAAGGACACCTCCTTCAACCCCACCTTGGAATCCTCCACTACTACTTCTCATCTCTCAAGCCCTTCTTCAAAATTTTGTTTCCACATTCATTTTACCTAGTAACTCTAAGACACTGTGAGCACTCATTATAGTGTAAGACATGCCTCTAAGAGGCCTTGATCTTGGATAGGGGCTTACCCCAACCTCTATCCATTTGCGTCAACCTTTATCCACCTCTCCATACCTTAGAGACATTATTCCCAACCTAAAAACCCTGTTGGCAGCCCTCCTGTAGCATTACAAGCCCTTTTGTAGCAATATAGGTCTCCTATAGCAACCACCTATAACAAACCTATAGGACCACTTTCCTTAACCAATTTTGATCTCCACTGCAAATTTGACTTATTATAGATGAATAATGACCCCCAACTATGATTTTATGATTAGGGGAAGCTCCCAAGCCATTCCAAAACTTCCTTTTCTTCACTCCAAAAACATAGTAGGGTTAGTTTCTTTATCACAAATATGATGCAAGTAGGTTACTGATTTAGAAGAAAGTGTGAACTAGGTAGATGGTACATGAAATTATGATTGGTAGTTTGATAAATCATGCAAGATAAATTAGCTTATTTTCTATTAAATAGATTTGGTTGTTTAATGAATGCTGCAAGACCAAATAGATTTCTTTCTGCAAGTAGTTTAGCCTTTGTCCTTTCATGAATTGGTTAGTTAGCATTTACAAAGTTGAATCAGTGGAATTTTCCCTTTCATAGTTAGAAGTAGATTTCAATTGTACCTTCATCAACAAGCTTTCATTCTAATTTAGTAGGAGGAATGGTCTCTTATTACTTTCAATCTAATGTCATAGTTAAGGGTGGCATGCATAGAATCCCATCTGCTGTGCATATAACACTATCACCTCTAAGTTTGCATGAACCCTAGGTTGATAAATAGAGTTGAGGAGCCCTTGGGAGTTGCAAAACTATTGGTGCAATACGAGGGCTCACCACTTTTTGGTGTCATTGCCAGGAAGGTGTCTAAGTAGATGATTGTTTCTACTTAAGCAATTTTTTATTTTTTTTGCATTAATTTTTGAAAAAGCAATAAAAACCAAATAGTTTCTTTCATGCCTCATAGGAGTATGGATAATCAAGTAAAATTTATACTAAAATATCCTGCGCCTTCATGCAGTCAACCTTCAATATTCTTCAGTGACTGTTAGCTTCCCTCTTTGATTACAAGGGAGTGAGAAGACCCTTTATGTGAGAAACCTAATTTTTTTGAAGAAAATATTGGGGAAGAAGAAGAACCTACTTTACCTATCCAATATATGTCTAAGAGAAATAAAAATGAGATATTTCCCATTATAGAAACTAATGGAGAGGTTAGGATGAAGAACATCAACCCTACTTCCCTTCCACACTTCGATGGCCTAACCTCTTAGGATCTTGACACCTTCATGTTTGAATTTCTTGATGTTTGTAGAACCTATGCCTATGCCTCTGATGAAAATAAATTGAATTTGTTCCCCTCTACCCTCAAGGATGCAACCTTGCGTTGGTTTATGGGTTTTCCTAGGGGAAGCATCACTACCTGGGCCTAAATGCAACAATCCTTCAATAACAAGTATAAGGATTACTGTACATCCAAAGAAACCAAGGAAGAAATATTTAGGATGACCCTATGACCTGATGAATCTGTTATCACTCCTTAATTTCCCAAGGATGTGAGAGAAACCTAGAGGTAACCACAAAACCACTTTGGAAGATGGGATCTAGCCCTTCCAGATTTAGAGAGGAATCTCTCTTTATGATTTATATTTTTTGATTTAAGGTATTAGTCGAGTTATTGAGTTTAGAGGTTGATTTTTGAAATATTTGGTTGAAACTTCAAGAATAAGCCATTGGGAAATGGAGTCATAAACCTCAAGTAAATCAAGTGAAGAAATAAAAAATGAAGTGTAGCACGGAAAGGTAGGCAGACTATTAGATCTTCGAAGCTTTGTGGGCTGAATGGGAGGAAAATATTTATATTCAATTAAACATAGAGCATTTAGAAATGAATTATATATTTAATTTCAATTTGAAAACATAGATATTGTTTATAAGCTAGAGTAGAGTGTAATTAAACAAATTCAACCTTTAATTTTCTTTAAACAATACATTTAAGAATAACATATGGAAAAATAGAGAAATAAAAATTACAAAAGAGTAAAAACATCACCAATTCATCTGACATATGAATACGGGAACACATTTTTGTATTACTTAAAATTATCACCTTTAGCTCAGTGAAAAAATTTACATCAAAAAATTCTTTCTTCATAGAAGTTATAACCCATAATACTTCAAATTATGAAGTATTTATACAATTCTTAACAAAATATTTTGATTTATTAGAAATATCTCAAAAATTGTTTACAAAAATAGTACAAAAATATAGGACAATGAAAACTATTGAAGTTGCTCACACTATGGTCGAGGCTTGTTGGTGATGACTCGGCTTGAAAAACTATTTCTATGTTGCTAAAAATGTAAAACTTCCATTTAATCCAAAATTATACACAACTTATCCCATCTATTCTCATATGGGATGGAGAATTTAGCTTAATTCCTGTAAGTTTCATCTACCTCATTATATTTTGGGAAAGTTGGTTTTACTAGGAATAAATGTTTTATTTCATGTTTAATGAGCAGGTTAAATTCCATACCCTCCATGAAGGCTTTTCCTGTGATGGTTCATTTGATAGTGGAAAATTTTGACTTGTCTTTGGCTATGGTGTATAATTTCGGCTGATAATCCTCCAATTTAACTAACTTATCTCCAATTCCATGTATCCTTGGAAACCATTTTTGATTCAGCAAGTTAAATTTTCTGTGAAATTTTTGAATGTTGGCATCCAAGTTATGACATTTATTTTCTAATTGAAACATCAAACTATTTATAGTAAGGAGTCTTTTGACTTCAAATATGGTTTCTATTTTGTCTATAATCTCAACTTATTCTAGTTCATCCTTAGTTTTTGAATTTAGGACCTTTATTAATTTATTGGCTTCACCTAGAATTTGTCCCATACTGTCATTTATGTTTGCAAATATCTCCTTTGATCTATGTACTAGTTCCTCCTGCTAAAAGAATATCTCAATAGAGGGAAAAAGTTCAGTGATTTCTTCATTTATTTCGACCCACATGTTCTCCTTGGCCTGTGGAATTATTTGAGCCATAGCAAACTCATTTTCTATATGTTAAATTCTCCTAGTCTATCTATGACTCTTTTGAAGCTCTGATACATATTTATTGTCAATTTTTAACTTCTGTTCATGAAGGTTTTTAAGTTGAGCTTTCAAATTTTCTATTTCCAACCCTTTGATGGACATTTCTTCCATTTCCTTGATCAATTCTCCTTATGCATATTTTGACTGCACCCATGTTGAAGTGGATGCTTCTGCTATCGATGTACCTACAATGGGAAATGTTGTGAGTGGAATGACTGCTAGCTGAGAAGAATGCTCCTTTTCTTTTAACAATTTCTCCATTTCAATCTCCATCTGTTTAATTTAGACATTTTCTTCAATGAAAATCTTGAACATATCTTCTTTATATTTCTCTAAGTGTCCAAATTATTTTGCTTGAGGATATTCAGTGGCTGGAAGCTTGAGTTGCTTCCTTAATGTTGCAATGTCTGCATTCTTCCTCTTAACAATTTCTTCTACAACCTTTACATCTTTAGGATCATATCCCAGTTTTATCACTAGATCCTCCAATGATTTAATCTTTGTGTCTTTAGCCAAAGAGTGTATCTTCTCAAGTTTTAACTGATACTGGACGTTATTGACTGAAGCTTGCAATTTTGAAGTTTTCATTTCCTTTTTAGTTAAGGTTGATTACAACACCTCACCTGTTTGTTTGTGCATTTCCATTTGATCAATGGGATGAATCTCATCAATATCAAAGGAAAAGATTGACTTCTTGTAGTCATCTGTAGTTTTGGGAAAATGAACTACTTCTTGGAGGAAAGAAATCTGCATCTCTCCTTTATTTGTGTCAAAGGAAAATATAAGCTTATTCTGTGAGGTTGGTTCCTACTTCCAAAATTGGGAATAGGTGGTAGCCTTAAGCATCTCATTTTTATTCTTAATTTCTTTGTAATTGGAAAATATGTTTGGTTCAGCCTGGTCATGAACCAAAAATGCTGTTTGATATGAGTCTAGAGGCTCTTGAGAGATCGAGGATGATGGAGATTCTTTTAGAATGTCTTCCTCTCTTGGAAAAATAGAAGCACAAGAACCTGTCAAAACTATGGTAGACTATGTATCATCTTCATGAAGGAAATTTGATGTTGGATTGGTCTTCTACTTCTTCTTATAGATTAGCAAATATTTTGCTCCAATCTCCATGACTGAAGGACAAACATCTGCCTTGGATTTTTATCCTATCTCTCTTTTGGTTCCGGAGTTTGTGAAATTATTGTAGATATAACATGTTCTTATGCCTCCTATAAATTATTCTCCTCCCACTGCTCTTGATTCATAAATATTTCTATTTCAGACCTTGGAGTATGAGTATAGGGAGTAGTATTCTTCTCTATTCTGAATTTTGAGATGATGCCAAAGGGGTCATATGACCAGGTGAAGATGAGTTTGAAAGTCATTTTCTTTAGGAGTAAATTATCTTCCTTGCATGCTACCCCGATGTTACAAATAAAAGGTCCAACCTATGTCTTGATTTTAAATTGAGACTTCTTCTTTGCTGCAACAAAATGTAGATCATCCATGTTGATCATATGTCTAATATATTATAATGACAATATTCTCATAGGGACATAATTAGGTAACCTGTATGGAGGTAGTTCACATCCGTACACTCCGATTTCAGTGTAGTTTTGGTACAAGTACCAGTCACCTATTTTAGTCTGCTTAGTGAGATGCCGAAATCTCTTTATCTCTGGCCCTATTCTTGGCTCAACATCATTGTTCAATAGGAAGGAAGCTACATATAAAAACTGGTCAACATAGTCACTGTAGGTAAACTCATTGGTATGGTCCCCTACCAAGGAAGTCCAATGAATTACAGATTGGGTATCTTCTTGCTCATTTAATTTCTCTAATGTACATTGAAAACAATATGCTTGATGGAATAAGAATAAATACACTAAAACTGAAGCATATTTAAAAATTTCTTCTGTGGAAAACTTCAGGAATTGTTCATGAATGGAATTTGCTAAAAATTCACTATAGTTGAAAATAATTGAGGGATTTTCATCCTTTTAGAAAATTTATGGAAATCCCATGATGGCTTCATCAATCCACTGATCGAATTGATACCCAATAAACAAGAAACTATAGAGATGATTTTCTTAGTCATTTAAGGGAACATGGAGGATGGTTAAGGCAGACTTTTCTTAGGTAATTGGGCATGCTCAGGTAAGAAAATATCAAAAATTTTGGTTTTTTTAGGGAAGGTAAGGTTCTTGTAGAGATCCATGAGGGATTCTTCAAAGAATGGTTTCAAGGAGTCAATTTTTGGATTTTGTAACATTATATTAATTGACTCAGGAATTTGTAGCATTTGATTAATTTAATGAGGGGTTATGGTGAAACTAATGTCACCATTTTGGGCTACAATGGATCTTTGACTAAGGATGTATCTAGAATGGCACCATGCCACAAATTCAATGAAGTGATGGGTTTTTGGAAAGATGAATTGAGGTAGGAAGGAGGCCCACAAAACCAATTCATCACTCTGGTCAACGAAATTTTTCTTTAACCAGTTATGAAGTTCATAAAGATCGAATTCACAACTAGTTTCAAGTATCTTATACTACTGATCTATCAGGGGAAGGTGTTCTAGGTCAATAATAGGAGGTAGCATAGGTTTTTCATCAGTTTTCTTGGATTTTACTTTTGGGGCCACGATGAAAAAGAAAAACATAAGGATTACTGCAATTACCTGAGGATTTGGTTAACTGGAGGTTGGTGGCCTGATAATTGTAGTTGGTGACAACTAAGTTCGATGACTTAGATGTTGTAAAGGCTCTAGTTTTTCTGATATGGGTCATGGTGATAGGTTTTAGCTGCTGACTAGTTCACTATGGAAATTTCACTTTTTCAATAGTTCATAGGAGAGGCCACTAGAACAGGATAATTTCAATTTATATAAGAAAGGGCTTACCGTTGGGGTTTATATTTTAATGGAGCGGTTTCATTGATTATGGTAATGGGTAGGCTACGTGGCGGGAGTTGGTTGGGTAGGGAGTGTAATGGTAAAGGGAGCGGGGCTAAGAGGGACACATACGTGGCAGTAGAGGGATATGTGGCAGAAGAGGGATGGAGCGGGGGAGATGAGTTAAAGTATAAGTCATTTGGTGGGAGAGGAATAAGTGGATTTCAGAGGGGGGGTGGGGTGGTAAATGGTTTGAGGCTAGGGCGGGGGGGGGGGGGGGGTGTGAATAGCATGAAAGGGTACCATGAATGGAAAAGTGGGAAATGGTAAACCATATTTTTGGACCCCCCCCCATTTTTTACCATCGAAAGGGCTGGGGGGTCCCAAACTCGATGGCCTACCATTGGAGTGGGTGGGTTTGATCTCCACCATCGGATCTTGAGAAACTTTATCATTTAATGACAAAATGTTGTTTCAAAACACTTTATAACAACAAATTAATCACATTGAAAGGCGTGATTAAAGTAATTAAAACATACTTAATAAAAAGCTAACAAAAATCACTTTATTACACGACTTAATTGTGCTTAAATGGTGCGATTAATCTAATTAAACTTATTTAATTTATCTATAATGCTACATTTGACTAGAAAGCCTATGTTTATACATCATTTTTTTATTTTTTTACTAAGAGGCATTTAGAATAGCTCACTTATTGGGTTTTTTCTCATTATTTTTAATATTTTTTTTTTCACAAATATATATTCTTACATCCCCTTTTTCTTTTTTCTATTTTTCTGTTTTTTCTTTTCTTGGAAATAATTTGAAAGATGAAATATTATTTGCAACATATTTATACAAAAATCAATAGATAATTATCTATTAATCTATAAAATATAGGACTCTAACAAAATATTTAGAATATTACGAGGAAAGGTTTCAACTTAACTATATGAGGGCCATTTGTACCCTTGATCATGAGTCACTCAAGCTAGTTCTTATCTGAGGGACCAGGGAGGAAGTGTTGGAAACCCTCAAAATGTTTTCTGAAGGAGATATCTATTAATTATCATATCATGACATCAAAACTGTGTTCAAAAGTCACTCTAGGGATGCCAGGAAGAAGGGTAGGTCTAGTCAAGGCTTGTCTATTTCCTCTGCTTCCACAAAATCAATAAAAAAGGAGAAAGGGAACATGTTTTAGGATTTAAAGAGTGAAATGATGCATACCTTTGCATTTCATATAGATACCATGCAAATCAAGAGAAAAGAAGAGGAACCAGAGAGGGATCTAGCTATTTTACTCCTAATATGCACTAATGAATTCCCAGTGAATGTGATAGAACTATGCTCAGTCTATGAGGAAAACCATGCAATAGACAAATAACCTTCTTTGTTAAGCCTAAAATATATATACCAAGAGGTAGAATTTGGGTTGGAGAAACTTTTCTTGATCAATCAAAGGAGGCCTCAAGGTCCTTAGCCATATCAACAGGGCATGCAAGGTGCACCTTATTCTTAGTACAATTCAAATTAGAATGAACCTTTGCAACCATGGTACTCTTCCAATCATCCATCATGGCCCACACCTCCTTCTTGGTCATATGCTCCTCCATATCCTCCTCAACTTACTATGATCACACATGAAAATTCAATTTTTGATTGATAGGGTCATTAGCCTAGGTTTCATTTGTCTCATAAAATTGGTTCATGAAATGGTCATTATCCTAAGTCTATAATATTCCATTGGTCATGTCATCATAGTCAAATCCATCAAAATATACGAAAGGTCTACATGTATTGGTTTAGATTTAGGTAGTGGCCACCTGTCTGATTTTCCTGTGTCTACAGCGAATATAACTGCAAACAGGTTGTTTTCGTTATGGACTCACCTAACCAATCCATAGTAAATATACTATATTTATAACCTAAAACTCTACGGAATCATGTTTTTCTGCACCAATAAAGGGGATGATGAGTTTTCAAGTTTTTAGAGGTTTAGGGTGAAAGTGAGGTCATGTGATCAGTTATTAGAGTCATCCATACATGCATAATCATGAGTGGAATTCATCATTACAATTCACTCCTCCCATTTGTCATTATCCCTCCCATATTTGAATTTAACCTTGAAACTCACCTCCAAAGCTCCTCTATGTCATCCTCCCTTTGACCTTTGCATGCATCCATTGGTTATCATCCTTGAAAATTCCAGTTCCATCGTAAGAAACTTGCTGTTCAATTTGTCTCTTTGCAAGTGTCACAGTTTCAAGAAGGCAACGTGGTATAGAGGAATATGGCCATGAAGAAGAAAACAAACAAAGGAGGCTCCTATGTAAGATATGAACCTATGGATCCCAAGTTACTTAATGAAGACCCCAACTTTGCATAATCTTTCAGCAAAGTTAGATGCATGAAATTCTACCAAAAACTTCAAGGTTTTCATGCCCAGGTATCCAAATATTTTGCAGTGAATTTCATAGGTACAACTTCGAAGGTGGGGGTGCTAAGTTTCGTAGTGTCACCTAAGACAATTTTTCAAGCCACAAAGATACCAAGGATGTGTGAAGAGTGGTTCAAAGTCACTAAGTTTAAGATTCAGAACTGTGATGAATTTATAAAGCCTGAGAACATTGGAGCAGACATGATATCTCGAATCCAAAGGAGCTACGTGAAAGAATACTACTCCAAATTGTTGCTAGTAATCCAAAAATTCTTTACTTGTGAGGGGAGATTTCATGTGGTCTATCAGTACCATTTCGGGATTTTGTTGCACTTCACTGGTAAGCAATCTCTTGATATTCCCTTTTTCTTGTTTAGGAGCTTAGGGAAGATGTTAGACAAGGTTCAAGCTAGGCCAGAAAGTAGTGAGACCTCTATTTTCCATCATGGGTTGATCAAACTCCTGGTGCTGGAGGAATTGAAAATATAAATAGAGACTAGGCTACATTTCTTTTTCTCCATGGTTATGAGGTTGACTCAATAAAAACCAAGAAAAATATAAAGTCAAAAGCCACTCCTTCAAGAAAGACTGACAAACATGTAGTTGAGACAAAGGGTGTTAATGAGGAGCAGATGGAACCCATTATAGAGCCCATGGATATTGAAGTAGGGCATGCATAAGAGATAGAAACTCCATAGCCTACACCTGCAAGCAGCAAACAAAATATCAACAAGAAAATCCATGGAAGGATAACCAGAAGCCAAACAATTGGGAAACGAAACCTTGAAGATATTCTTCAAGCCATAGACATTTAGGAGACTCCAGTGGTCAGAGCTAAAGATTTTAAAGGAAATAAGAATAAAAATAAGGGTGTAACTGCTAAGAATCTTAATTTTTCAGGGGAATATGCAGAGTTTATATTTCAGCCAAGAAAACCACTCACCAGGCTACAACTTTCCAAAGGTGTCATGGCAAGTAAAAGGATAGAGGTTACTGACAAAGGAAAGTAGCCTATCACAAAATATATCATTGATTTGTATCCAACTACAAAGGAGATAATTATGCAAAGGAAGGGTAAAGAGAAAATGGTTGAAAGAACTGAAGTGAAAACGTTAAAAGAGCAGTTAAGAGACGCTAGAGAAGAGGTTATTGAGACCAAATTGGAGTTGCAGGAAGCCAAGGCAGACAGGAATTTGATGTAATATTTCAAATAAAAGGTAAATGAGAAACTAAATCAATATGATGATTCCTTAACCAATGCCAAGAAACTATTGTTAATGACACTTCCTTTTGTGAAGGGTAATGAAGCACACAAGAAAGAGAAATTTATGGTTCCAAGATGAAAGAAATAAACTCAAAGGCCAGGTCAAAGAGATAGAAGAGAAAATGGGGATGATAAGGTCAAAGTTAAAGAAAAAAGGTCTTAAAATAACAGTTATAAATGAACCTGAAGCGATCCAACCTCTTACTGCTAAGGTGAAGCTTCCAAAGCTTGAAGAGTAGACCAACTACCTTTTTGACATTTTTGCATCATTCAGAATCAACATTTTCAGATCCATAAGGAAAAATTTGAAGAAGAAAGGACAATTTTTGAGTTTTCTGCCAGTTAGGAAATTTCATAGTGAATCTGAGGCTTGAAGCCCATATTTCACTACAAACTTGCTGTAGGTGACTTTTTACTTAAAATCATAGCTATGGTCAAAATCAAGATGGGTAAAAGTTTTTATTTAGCTATTTTGACTCAAAAAAAATTCCAAATAAAAAAAGAGGGCTAATAGGTGGCATAGATTGGTGAAATCAATTTGCTACAAAATTTCACTACGAACATGCCTTGATTCCCTTGTTTCTGTAGTGAGCAAGTTTTTTGTAGCAATTTTGGGTTTTGATGGTCTTTTGAAGGCAAGATGGCCATGCGTAAACCTTAAAGAGTATTAGAGGAATATTTTTGTGGAGGCATGGTATTCGAAAAGGTTTTTCAACCCACCATCTCATCATGAAGACAATCATCATTTATCATGACACCAACTCCTTAAAAGTAGGAAGACTATTTTACTAATTTAGTGGGTGCATTAATGCCTTGGTCATGGTTATTGCCACCCAAGGACATAACTATATTTGATGTAAATATGTAGTCTTTTCAGTTAGTTGATGTAGTAAATAAGTGGAAGAGTCCTAGTAGGTCTCTAAGTCATAAATTTAGTAGATGTCAGTTTCATTTCCATGTATTTTTCTTATTGTTAAGATAGGTGTCAAAAAAGGAGTTTGATGATCTAGCCATGTAGGAAGATCCAATGTAAAGTGACTGAAGCCTATTAATAGGCATAATTTCTAAGAATATAAGGGGGAATGACGTTATTTACCCTACTAATATTGTAAAATTTTTATGATCAGTAATATATAGTGGTTGTTGGTTCTTTCTTCACCTGAGATTCATCTGATGTTTTCACGAGTACTTGTACCATGTATCTTGTTATTTTTCCTATAGTGATTTTATGTTTGATTACTTATAATTCATGTTAATCATGCTCTAACTTCCTTCAAGAATTAAAATACTATGCATCTTTGTGTATTTCCTTTTTCATAAAGACATCTATATGCCTGAGCTTCCACAAGAAGAACCATTGTCACTGAGTTTCTTAACACTGACTCCATAAGCCCAATGGCAGTGAATTATATACATTTTTAACCTGAAAATAAACACATTTATTACACTTGTCAGAGTTAGCCATATGTGAGCTTGATTTACATAATGCTATAAATATCTTTGAGAGAGCCCTCTCAGGCTGAAAAGGCTAATTTTCAGCTAGAAGTTAGTTTGAAAGAGTTACTCTAGGTTGTTTGGTGGAGCATCCCATCTGTACCAACTTACTGATAAAATTTTGGTGCATCAGTCTAGAGTCTCAAGACATATTTCCCAAATTTTGTGCTAAAACAGTGATGCTGAACTCTTGGAGGTAGCAGGAGCTCAAAAAATTTCGAGGTTGCAGAACTACCTTGGTGACTCCACTAAAAATATTCATTTTTAAAGGTGGCTTCAAGAAAGAGATACACAAGGAGAAATATAGATCCTAACCCACCTACAATTGTGGATAATCCAGAAAATATTCTCATAGGAATTGGAAGCATCTCTTCAAAATCAGGTACTCCATCACATTCAAGAGTTTTTTCCTCTGAGATTATTCAAAGTACTGAGGATAAACAATTTGATGATAAAATTGAAGAAGTATTGTTTAGGTCTAAGACTAAAAAATGAACTGACTGATATAATACTAGACCTAAAAATATTAGGTATTGACACATCTTCCTTAGTATTAAAAGAAGATAAAGAAGGACTATGGAAGATTGTCACATTAGAGATGTTGTTAGAGAGAGTCTTTTGAAAAATTAAGAGAGTTGGATCCTATTGATTTTTTTGCTGAAAAGAAATTCTGGTATACCCTTACCTGAAAGGAGTTCATTTGTATCTAGACTTAAAATACCATCTGCACCATCTCCTAACACTTCATCCTCATCTACTGTGTTTTACAAAAGTCATAATTTAAGCTCATCAACTATTTTTCCACATACCACAGTGTTATGAAGGTAAATCCTCTCTCCGGACAGAGACGATCCCTCTATCCCTAGGGTGGGTCTAGTAACAAAATGAAACGCTAAAGTTTTGCTTCATAGTTAATGAATGAAAAAAAGACATGGTAGAATGACCTATCTTGAATCCAACGCTTTTGATGTTGCATAAAGAGTAGTGGTCTCTCGTTCCTGGCTTGACAAGCCACGATCTGTTCACTGTCACGCCTAGATACCTATACATAAGACAAAGAACAAGAACAACATATAGAAGCGTAGTTTCACTCACAATTATTATCCATTCAAAGAGGGCTAAACATATTGTATCAAATAAACATCATAACACAAGAGTGGAACCAAATAGTAGTCATGTATATTAATGAGTAGAAGGAAGAGTACAACTGATGCTTTGACGTCGTGATCTCCTCCAGCAGGGTTCAGATGAAATGTGTCTTAGCTGGTGGTGAGGGAATTCAGACTCAAGTTGTCTTAGAAGTCATCGAATCGAGCTCTCTAACACAATATATCTCCTCTAGCAGCTTAGCTATAGTATAATTCTCTAGTTCAACTATTTAGCTATTTTTCTATAATGTGTTCAGCTAGCTTCTACCAAAGGAGATAGTTTATTATATAGAGGGAAAAGAGGAGGTTGGGATCCCTAAAAAGGTGGGATGGAGTGCTATCCTTTAGGTGATTTCCAAGGAAGGTGGAAACTACTAACTAAAGGAAGGATTCCGTGGTTGTTTCAGTTCAACCACTCCCAATGGCTCATCCCCGAGGTGGTTGGAATGGAACCTCCACCTCCATTTTTTTTTAAAATTCCATAAACAGCTTGGCATGGGTGTTTAACTGGCATAGAGTGCCAAGTGGCACGGGCTCAATGTTAAATTTCCAGGTTGGCGTGAGGATGTAACGGGTTATTCACACCAAGGCAACAACTCTGTTTAGGGAAATGTCAACAAGAAGAATGTTCTTTTCATCAAAAGGGATGCAAGGATGGTATTTTCGAAGCATGACACTGCGTATTGGTCATAGAAATGACCCTCCAATGTGCGAGTTGGGGATTTCAGGGACAGTGACAAAATACTGTGTAACAGACGCCCCCTAAAGTATGAAGTCCGAGAGAGAGGGAGGGGTGAAATGATTTATGAGAACGCGTTCGAACCAAACACCATTGTCAGAAGAACTGTGATTAAAAATACAACTGATATCTAGAATACATGAATCATGTGGCATGGGCGCAACCATCCATAATAGAGTATATAAAAACTGAGATCCAAGGTATGGACACAGCCATCCAGCAGGAAGGATCAATAAATAGATTCAGGTATGGTCGCAGCCATCCAATCAAGAGAGTCATGCAATAAGTCATAATAATCCACAAAAATATGTAGCCTGGAGTTTATCAGACAAAACCCAGGGTCTTACGCTCCATCTTGACCCAAAAAAGTACAATTTCGAGCATGCGAATGTATGAGTTGAAGTCAAACATGTAGGAAAATCGTCTGATTACCAGCCAATGATGAAATATGTTAATAGACACAAGAGAAACCACCAATAATGATGATGGCCCTCAAGGTACAAAAGGTACAATCTACGGAATGTGAAAAGTGATATTTCATCGAACATTTATAGAATCATTCGATCGAAGGCTAATGATGTGAAACTTGTGTCGAATGCGAAAAACCTACCATTGAGGCATGCAAATTCCAAGGTACAAGAAGGGAGTCTCTACATCAAATTCCTGGATAATGAGCTGAAGTCAACAGGAAGTGACCTGGTCAAAGGAGGGCCATAATGTTTCCCACATCATCGAAACGAGATAGAAGAACATGATGAAAGTGGATTAGGACCAACAGGAGATCAGAGGAAGGTTGACAACTGTAAAGGAAAAATTCTCTTGAACATATCAACATCACGACACTGGATTTGGCAGTATTTGACATCAAAGGATCTGAGGTCATGATGACGTGGAAAAGAGAATATGATAGGTCAAAAGAGATTACCCAAACCCATGGAGGCAAAAATGACGAAATGAGATGTCCCAAATCTGAAACGAATGCAGACAAGTGCCATGTTCAAGGGCGATATACTGCCATCATAACTAAATCTTGGTTCCATTTTTCCCCACCATTTCTGGCGAGTACCCCAATTATTTTTTTAAAACAAGCTTGAAAGGGATAGCATATGCTTGTACTGTAAGTTTGTCCTTCGGACAAATCCAACCTAGTACATTTTACGAGCCCTAGGAAGGAGGAACTCAAATTGACGTCATGGTGACGAAGTCCGATGTCATCAGGCTTTAAAGAGTCTGACAAAGGGAGAACTCAACATCTTTTCATGTTTAAAGAGTTTGAATAGAAGGCAAAGAAGAAAAATCCAGCAGTCCCTTTTCGTAAGTAGTCTCACAGATCCGAAAAGGTAGAAAACTGTGTCTTAGAGAACCTCTTAGTCGCGATAGGCTAAGGTATTCCTTTTTCGTAAATAATCTATCCCAGCCTGAAAAAGGGTTAAACGTATATTGGGTTGATATCGTTTCGTAGCCATTTAACGAGTTCAAAATAACAAAAATCTTAGCAATATTTTCAATTTTAGAGAGTCAGAAAGAGCTGAAAGGTGACTCAAGTAGTGACTTTTTCGTGTTTTTACCAAGTTCGAAAAATTATAAAATATAACTCGTTACTTCATTATTGTCGAATGAAAAACCTGTTTCTGCACAAGAGACATGTGTAAAACCCATTTTTCAAAAATAATATAATAAAATAATAAAAAAACATGCCTTAAAAGCTAATTAGGGTTGTGAAAAAGTTATAAAATGCCAAACATGGTAAAAATAATTACTTTTCACTTTTTCCCTCTTGTGGAGCAATAATTACCCATTTTACTATGCAATCTTATGGCCACGATAGTGGCCAATCCAGTAGATCAATCACAAATCCGTCAACTCTTGGTAAGAGATGAGATCCCTCTTGTCATTTTAAGCTATTTCTCACTTCCTGTAATTGTCAATATCAAATTTTTGGGGAGGAAATGTAAAAATTAGGGCTGCGCAGTTGGCGTGGGTTTCGGGAATGGAGTCGCGCCAACCGCCCAATTTTTAACACTAGGGCGCGCCCATTGGCGTGACTATTTTGGAAACAGTCACGCCAACGACGCAAAGCATTTCTAGAAAAAAATATGCATCAAATACCCCAATTGTTTACAAATATAGGGGTTGAAGTTGACTAATACCACTCATATGTGTGTGTTTGCAGGTAGAAAGAGGCAAAATGGTCATTAAATGGAAAGAACGGGAACATAGTGAAGAAGATGAGATAGCCATCGAAAATGAGGGAGTTATGGAAGCCCTCGGAAACTGTGGTTTGCTAAAATTATTCCTAACACCATGTCTCCGAGCCCAATTAGAATTACTACAGTATCTGATTATTATATGGGATGAAAATCAAGAGAAGTTCATCCTACGAGATCAAGAACTTGAGATTGATGTCTTGGACGTGTACTTCATCATAGGATTATCGTGGAGAGGTGTAGCACCACCCCTAACCGACACCCGACCCTACATGGAAAACATGACCATGGTAATAAACAGGGTATGTCGAGGAGCACAGAAGGGTTCAGGTAGTGGGAAAGTTGATATACAAACTATCCTAGATTTGACACTACGCATGGTATTGCATACCATTACATGGGTTGTGGGATCACAAGCACCGCTCGAAGAAACAAAGACACAGTTGCTTCTTGTTGTGGACTGCATGGCTCCAACCATCTACAACTGGGCAGAGGCTGTGACCATAAACATGAAGCCCCAACTAAAGAAAAGCAACAAGACCAAACTAAAACAATTTCATTATGGATCTATCCTGGTATCGTTATTCTTGGAATGATTACCAATTTTCCAGCGACAAGAGGTCATAGTTCCGAAACCACCAGTGAGAGAGCCACGGATGGATCGATGTGCAGCACTGATGCCAAGGGCAGGGGGTGGCCAATAGATGTCTTGGAGGCCGGAATTTTTTGATCGGCTCCATCTACAATTGATTGTCATGGAGGATTGGCCCTACTCTAGCATAGATTTCATGGATGATTCAGACCTCCCACTCCTGGAGGGAGAAGATTGGGATAAATATTTGGGTGAGACTCATTTTTTAAGTTTTATGAATATTATGATTTTTTTGTTTATTTATGCATGTTCTGACATTAAATCCATGTGATGCAGATGTTGGCCCAAAGAGACCTGTTGGTATGTCACCGATAGTGAGGTGAATCCCTCGATATTTCGACCCTCAAGGCGAGGGCGACGAGGAATATGAGATAGTGCACAACCTGGAGGGGATCACCCGAGAAGTCCCAGATTATTCATGTTTTGATGATGTTCCTCGCGCCTACCAAAGACATACCATAGGGGTGCCCAGCCAAATTCACCGCTTGCTGGGGCGGCTAGTACGAGCTGTGACATGTTATCACGAGAATCATGCTGATTAGACACCTAGGTTTATTTTATCTGTATATTTTGCGAGACATGATGTCTCAGGATGTAACAGAAACATACATATATTTTTTGACGTTATGATGCACAAAGTTGCAAACATGCGATATATATATATATATATATATATATATATATATATATATATATATATACATCTATTTCCCTACATGGATCTTTTACATATGATGATGTTTTTACAAATCATGCAAATGTCTATCTAATACAATGTTAGCCACTGTATCAGTTAATGTGTTCATTCGTCTAGGAATATGTTGATATGTAATAAAATCAAAATGTCTTTCCAGAAAATGAATACGTAAATACAATCTCAGAATGTGCAGATTTATAACTAAATAATGATTATTGAGTTGCAGAACAACAAGCTATGAATCTAGATTTACAAGCAATGTGCGTATGCCGAGATTGATTGCCTCGGTTAATAGCTCAATGATAGCGCTATATTCAGCGATATTGTTTGTAGTTCGCCCTAGACAAATACCTTGCAGATCTATCAACTCTCCAGCAGGATCATAGATTACCCAGGCTGTTGAAGAAAAATTCCTGGTACTGCAGGAAGTACCATCCGCGAAACTGACATAAGGGGTAATAGACATTTGCACAATAAGAAAGACCCAAATAAGCATGAAAATGCTCACAAAGCACACCAAACCCAAAAACATGTACAAAAATTAAAACAACACCTATGTACACCTATTACGCATGAATGACTCACGCATAATATTTTTTGAGATACAACCCATTTCTAGGATGTTCAAGAGGATGACCTTCGTAGTCAATTAGCTCATACGCCCCATTCTGCAACACACGTTTGATGATGTAGGGTCCATTCCACATAGGCTGAAATTTTCCTGCCCCCAACTTATCACGAGATTGGTCATACAGGAGGACGAGATCTCCTTCAACGAAAGAATGAGGGGAAACTGATTGATCAAAATGAGCTTTTACCCGCTTTTTTTGTGCTTCGATAACGAGAGTAGCCAAGCGGCGGGCTTCATCTAGTCTTTCTAAATAAAGGAGACGCTCTTCTTCTGGCGAAGAATTCGGCAGTAATTAAACAATCAACTTGAGCGAAGGTATTTCACATTCAATCGGGAGAGAGCTTCCAGGCCATAAACCAACTGAAAAGGAGTAAACCCGGTTGTGTTCTTCACTGATGTTCGATATACTCAAAGAGCCAGAAATAAAATGAGATGCCAATTTGATTTGTGGATCCCAATCGTACGTTGAAGCATTGTGACAAGAACTTTGTTCACAGCTTCAACCTGGCCATTGGCTTGAGGGTAGTACGGCATTGAGCTGTCGTGACGCAGAACCAACTTAGAACTCAACTCCGCCACCATATAATGCTGAAAATGGGAACCATGATCGGTAATGATGGCTTGCCGGATGCCAAACCTAGCAATAATATGATTGAATTTGAACTGAGTAGCTGTCTTACCATCAGCGGCAAGTGTAGGCATTGCTTCAGCCCATTTGGTGAAGTATTCCACGGCTATGATAATATAAGCATGCCCCTGGGCCGAGTGAGGGTTACATGTCATAAAATCAATGTCCCATTTCACAAGGGGACCAACGGTAATGACAGGATGAAGAGGAACAGGTGGCGCATGCAACTTGCGTTGATAAATCTAGCAATCATGGCATTTACAAACTACGATGATACAGTCCTTGAAAATGGAAGGCCAAAAATAACCAGCACAAAGAATTTTCTATGTAGTAGCATAACCAGACATGTGACTACCACAGGCGCCACTATGACAATCATTTAGAGCTTTCTCATCTTCCTCGAGAGTCAAACATCACCGGAGTATAGAATCGACTCCAACACGATAAAGTGTATCTCCAACTATACGATAAGGTTGCGAATGATGACAAATGCGTTAGCGGGCATCCTTCGTCAACTCAGATCTGAAAGATGAAGTTTGGAGATAGATGATGATATCACCGTACCAAGGATCGAGTGTGTTAATCAAGAAAAGTGAATCATCTAGAATGAAGTCCTCAGAACGAGAAGGAGTGGAGTCGGAAGCGAGAGAACAAAGTAAATCATCAAAGACCAATGACTTATTAGATTTGGCAGTAGTAAATTCCAAATCAAACTCTTGGAGGATAACAATCCACTTTGAGTATTTCCCCACCAGCAATTGTCGAGACAATATGTAGGTCATGGGGTTGCACCCAGAAATCACTATCACGGTGCGCAAAAGAATAGAATGATGAAAAAGTTGAACAACTTGAATAGCAGCCAATGCTAAATTCTCGACGTAAGCATAATGCATTTTAGCGTCGAGAAGGTTACAAGACAAGTAATAAATAACATGCTCATGACCGTCCTCATCATCTTGTACCAAAACCATGGCAATCGTGTCGAAAGTGGCAGCTAAATAGAGGGAAAAATGACGATGATAATTGGGAGGGTGGAGGAGAGGAGCATTTACCAACAATGTTTTTAATGTGCCAAAAGAGTTCTGAGCGATCTCATCCCAGTAAAAAGGAACGCCTTGTTTTAACAATTGTGTGAATCCTTTAGCTACTTCGGCATAATTAGGTATAAAACGATGTAGAAAATTCACTTTCCCTTGTAAATTTTGCAACTGACGTAATGAGGAAGGAGAGGGGATATTAATAATAGCCTCAACCTTGAGAGGATCCAGGCGAATTGCATCTTTGAAAACGATAAAGCCTAATAGTCTACCGGAATCGACGCGGAAGACACACTTTTGTGGATTAAGCCAAATGTTATAGTGTCTACAATGGAGAAAAATCTGACAAAGATGGTTAGAATGATCTCTACGCTTAGATGAATGAGCCGGAAGGTCATCCAGATAAGGTTGAACAATGTGGCGAATATCATGAAAGGCATAAGACATCGCGCGCTAAAAGGTGGCACCGACATTCTTCAAACCAAAATGAAGCTTCTTATATGCAAAGGTACCCAAAAGACAAATAAAGACAGTCTTGTGTTGATTAGTTAGGAGAATATTGATTTTATTATAACCCGAAAAACCATCCATCAGGGAAAAAATCTCGCTCCCGGCACAGTCGTCAATGATTTGATCAATGAAGGGAGTGGGATAATTATCCTTTGGACTGGTCCGATTAATATCACGACAGTCAACACAGATACGAATAGTGCCCTGTTTCTTATCTACAGGAACAATATTAGAGACCCATTCTGTCAATGGAATTGGATAAATGAAACCAAATTTAAGAATCTTTTCCACTTCGGCCTTGATGGAAGCAGCTTTCATAGGATACACTGGATGAAGACGTTGATGACCAGGTTTCGAACCAGGGCAAGTAGGAATTTCATGTACCACAATGCTAGGATCAATACTGGGCATTTCTTCGTAGGACCATGCAAATACATCACGAAAGTCATGGAAAATGCTAGTATAAACTTGCACTTCATCCGAAGAGAAAGTAACCCCAATATGGATGTTCTTGACAATTCCCGATTTAATGGAAATGTCGATAGGCATCGTCTGAGTGATGTTACTCAAGTTACTTTCTGAAAAAGCCTCATGGACCTGAACAGGTGTTTGAAGTGGAGGAGAAGGAACCTAAGAGGTAAAATGCTCAAGATAGGTAGACATGGCCCTGAGGCTTGGTTAAAACAAGGAACGATGATGACCATCATCCCACGACAAATCGTCGAGAGAAAAGGTTTCCACGATAGCCTCATCAGAAGGAAAAACTTTTTTCAAAGGATCCGGTGAATCCAAATCACCAAGCCAAGGGGATTGAGAATAGATGTCGAGAGTTATGCTTGAAGGATCAGAATCAGAATCAAAATCTGATGCAGCAATGAGGTCACAATAATCAATTTCAATCGAACTCAAAGGCATTGAATCGCCGAACGAATTGATTTTTTCAGGAGAAGGGATAACCCAGGGGTCATTGGTTCAAGAAATCATATTGACCTAAATAGTGTTTGGTGGTGGAAGAGGAAAAACACCCATGAGGGCAGGATCCTTGAAAAGGCCTGGCCCTACACTCTCATAAGGAGTAGGAATCTTGTCCACGTACGGAACGTTGTTATGAGAAGAAGAAGTGAAAAAAAAAATGATCAACAGTAATAATCTTTCCTTCGTGGAGAAACTTCAAAACATGAAAGAGAGTGGACAGAAGGCACATTATGGCGTGAGTCCAACTGCGACTGAGGAGAAGATTATAATTTATTTTTTCATCAATGACTTCGACCTCGACATTGACTGTCTTCCCTTCTAATGTGATCGGTAAACTAGCGAGAACACCAAGAGGATTAGATTCTCTTCCATCAAATGCTTAAAGGGCATTGGGTGATGAAGTAAGAGCTAGAGAACCACTGGCTTTCCAACAAGTAGATGACATAACACAAGTGAATGCACCCTCATCCACGACAACCCGGTGAATATTAAAACCATTAATACCAACTTGAATAAGAAGCGCAATTTGGTGTGGGAGTCGTGGGACACAATTCTCTAAATCGAAAGCAAGAAAATTAGTATTGGCAGGATTAATCCCACCTATCGCAGATAGAAAAGATTTCTTTTGTGAAGGAAAACTCTGAATTACTTCTATCGCAAACATTGCGGACGGTGCTTGAGCCAAATCTTCAACAATACTGTAATGCTGAGCGGCACGGGCGTTGGGATTACACGAAGGCTTACGGAGTACACCTTTGGAAGGTGGTCGCACAACGGATTCAGTGTTAGGCCGTTGAATCTCAAGAGGACCAGAAATAGGAGGGGGAGGAGGACCATCAGTGATTTCTTTCCCCACGGCCTGACACGAACCAGAATAATATTTTGATCGAGTAGCAATAGAAAAGGGTGCAGAACCATTCATCATGAACAGTTGTGAACCAGATGGAGCAGAGGAATGATGGTGTTCTACCATCTGAGTCTATTGAGGGAAGGGTTCTTTAAGAATGGTCAGAGCTCCTTGGGTGCCTTTAAGCACAACTCACTTCAGACCGTCGAGGACAATCCTTGGTGAAGTGCTCATCATCACAAATCAAACAAGGATACTTCGGTTTACGTTGAGAACTATCAACAGAACAAGGTTTTGGGGAATCCTGTTTTGGGGTATCAGCTTTAGCCTTACCTTTATCCTTATTCTTACCTTTAGAAGTGTTATTTGTAGGATTGGCCTGAACAACATTTACTTTTGCGGGTATACCAGAATTCGAATTTGACTGAGAAGCTACATTATTGTAAGAAGTAGACTTCTGCTTCCCAGAGTTGGATGAAGAAGACTTCTGAGAAGTCTGCGATACGGAACCAGTAATACCATCAAAGGATGGAGTCGCTGGTGGTTTAGAAGTTCCAGGTCGAGGAGAATTAGGCAAGATATCATATAAAGCGCTTAACTGAGAGTACACGAGATCAAGGTACTGGGCGTAAGCAATGGCTTGTTCCTCGGTTACACATGCCCCCATAGCTATGTATTTGGCTATCTGATTGAAAAAGGAGGTAGTGAACCAATGAGTTAGAAGCTGATTAGGTATCTCAAATTTGATCATGCAATGATGATGCCGCCACTCATGAATATGATCCAATATATGAGTAGCGTGGTCCTGTTTCAATGAAGTGAGGAGGTGCGTCTCGGTCACATAGCAGACCAGTAACTGAAAATGTGTAAGGAACACCATGGCTAAAGAATTAAAATCTTGGAAACTCCTCGAGATAGCTCAATGTACCACTTTGCAGCGACACCATTGAAGAGTTCGTTGGAAAAGACGAAGACGAATAGAATTGTCAACCCAAGAATTAGAAGAACACCATAAGTGGCATGTCATAACATGCATTTGGGGGTCTTCACCAAGTTTACCCTCAAATTTAGGACAATCACTAGGAATCTTGGTTGGAACCGGAGGCCAATATGGATTATGAAGAATAGGATCATCTGTCAACTTCGACACATCGGGTAATTCCAACGTAGAAAGAAACGGTAATTGAGTGCTAAAAGTCATCGGAGGTATTTGATAAGGACATGTCTGTACATTCCACCTAGTCCGAGCGAAATTTTGTCCCCATACATTCTGTCCTAAAGAATTTGGATCGTAAGGATTAGAAACAGGATAATTCGGTTGATACGGGGGTTGAGGACCAGGATATTGAGTCGAAGGAAACCAATGAGGTCCTTGTTGAGTAGCATAAGTATTTTTCTATGGAATTTAAGTGTGAATTTGAGGTTGGTGATACATAGGTTGATATTGAGGTTGCTGGGAAATCGGTTGATTTTGAGGGTAAGGAATCTGAGGTGCGCTATATACTGGTTGATTTTGAGGGTACAGAATCTGGGGTGCGCGGTATACCGATTGATGTGAAGCTTGAGGGTAATAAGCGCCCTGCGGTTGTGAAGGTTAACCCTATAGAGCAGCATGAGCAGGCTGATAAGCAGGATAAATAGGTAAAACTAGCTGTGGAAATGAAGGAATCTTCTAGTGGGCAGGTTGCAACGGTTGTTGAGCTGGTTGAACCGTTTGTTGAACTGGTTGTTGAGATGGTTGTTGAGGGCCACCAGGTTGACCTTGTGGTAAAGATTGGCCTGATGGTTGAGATGGTCCAAGATGTCCCTGATGACCAGGTTGACCTAGAGAAGGGCCATAGGATTGTCCTTGTGATGGATAAACTTGCCCCCCCAGGACCAAAATATGATCCTGGTTGAACCAGAGGTTGACCCAAGAGACCATAGGGTTGTCCATGTTGGACCAAAGGTTTTCCTTGTAAAGGTTTTCCTTGTGTACTGTATGGTTGTCCCTGTGGACCAAAAGTAGGGCCCTACTGAGCTGAAGGTTGTCCCTAAAAGGTTTGTCCTTGTAAGCCAGAGGGTTGCACAAACAAAGTAGGTCCCAAATGAGTAATAGACTGATAAGGATCATAACCAGCCTGATAAGGATCTATAGGAGGCATATAAACTGGATTCCCACGGTCATCATAATGATGCGTATATTCATATATGGGAGTACCAACAGCATCATAGTGATGAGAACGAGGATTTCTAGGAGGTGGGGGCTGTTAAGAACCCTGAGAATTCTTCTGTTGAACAACCAACATATATTCTTCAAAAGTGAGACCGCCAGGAATCACAGGGGTAGTGGAAACTGAACTAGAATCCACACAGACTGTAGGTTGGTCTGGAACAGATGTAACAGTAACAAACTAATTTGATGCCGATGGTAACGGTACTGACGAACTTTGGACCAAACTCCGAGGAGGAGTTACTGTTTTGGATTGTGAAATGGACGCAACACCAGATATAATCTGACTCAGAGACCTATAGCCAGCTGGAAGTGACACCAAAGGTGAAGAAGATTGGACAGAGGCATGAGAAATATATTCAGGAAAGAGTTGATATTATCTTGTAGATACAGGTGTTTCATCACTTCCAATAGGACTGGAAGAATCCATATCTAATTTTTCCATAAGATCTTCAAAAAGACTATGGGGACTAGGAGGTACCATAGCAGCAACAAAAGGTGATCCAAATGTAAGAGGAGGAAATTCCCCTTCTTCCCCAAAGCCACACCAAGCACTTGAAGGAGGCTAATTGAACTCAATTGGCTCATGAAGTGGAGATTGAGCAGCAAGGGGATGGATAGATGGTCGAATAGGCTGCGAAAAATCGATAGAGCTAGTGGATTGAGGGGTTTCGAAAGAAATTTCTTGAAACGAATCACCACTAGGAGGTAGTGAGGACGACAAAGCTGGATGTTCCGCCACTTTGACTGTAAATCAGAATAGGAAGGAAAAGAGATAACTAGTTGAAGGTACCAAAATCAAGAATCAATGAAATCAATCAGACCAATTAACAAACTTTTAATGGGTGTGTAATCTTAAGTGATTAATTTTATAACGTTGAAACCAAAATTCAATGTTTCATGTTTTAAGAGTCAAGAAATAGGAAAAAGGTGACCCTAGTCACTTTCAATTTGAAATGAGCATGAAAGGACAAGTGCTCGATGATCTCTTCTCTTATTTAAAGAGTCATGAAAAGATCGAAATGACTTCTCAAGAATTCTAAGAAAGAGGGTGTACCAGGTTTCCATGAACTTCCATATACGCCTTGGTGATCAAATGAAACAGAAATAACCAAGGAATTGATGTACGTGTAGGTAGTCTCCCCGAATTCCGTGTTCAGTGTATCACAGTTACCAAGCAGCAGACTTAGCTTCTGATGGATAAAGGATTGCAACCTAGAGGGGTCTCCCTTTATATACATGACGGTACGGGGAGCACAAGTCCGTACTAGTGTTGTCTGAAGCCGAAAGGCGAGCGAAAGCTACCAGGTTTTAAGACACCTGAAAAAATCTCTAGCCTATACCACTAGAAATGTTTCGATAGGTTCCAATGTTTCCTTAGGTTCATTGAGTAAATTTTAAAGTTAATCTTGAATTATGTTTCAATTTTAGGCCCTATCGAATGTGGAGCTCAACTTCCTAAATGAAAGCTATATGAAAATGAATATCATTTCAATTCGATGAATGCTAGCTGGAAGAAGGACATAAACCCTTTAAGCAAGCAAAAAAGAAAAATATGTGAAGAAAATTCTTATGCTTTTAATGCAATCAAGCAAAATTGAAATTCCTTCCTATATTGGGAAATGCTAGTTTATCAAAAGGAAATTTTCAATGCAACGAAAGAGTGCAAAGTTTTTTTTAAATTTTTTCAATGAAATGAAGCACACATTGTACTAATTCAATGGAAAACAAAATAAACACTAGTTTGAGTTTTGTGAATGTAAAGTTGTGAAATTGAATGACTCAACCAAAGCGAATCAGACACAAAACATGCAAGCTAATGGAGCAAGATTTCAAACGAGAAAGAGAGTTCTCAAAATGATCCAAACAAGCAAAGAAATCGATGCTCAAAGTGTTGAGGAAGAAGGACTAATCGAAAAAATGAAAAGACTGTTCAATCAACAAAACAAAAGGATCAAGAAAACTCAGTTTAAAAACCCAAAACGAGACTGACAACAATCAAAGAGACTCATTTTCGAACAGAAGGCTCAGTGTGGAAGAACACCTAGAAACCCTAAGGTCTTAATTGAAACCGATAAGACAACAGACAAAAAACTGAGGGAAACAAGTCTTCAGTAGTCTACAAAGTCTCCAAAGGCTTAAACACACTCAAAAATAACCCAAAGGTAAGAAAAAATGATCAAAGAATGCATTAGGGGAGTCAATCCAAAACCTATAGGGATGGGCGAGACTGTAAGGTTGTAATCCGTGCCATACAGAGGTTGGCGCGAGTGCTAAAAGAGTAACATGCAACAATTGGTGCCGCTGTCCAAACAAAAAATGCGCCAAGCTGGAAACATATGGAAAAAAAGGAAAAACCCTAACCTAATGAGCAGAAGTCAACTTTGACTCTCTGGAGCTGAACAGAGAATAGAAACTCAGCAAACAAACCAAAAAAAAGATAGATAACTAAACCAAGAATGGAAATCGACCCAACAGGATGACATGAAAAACTCGCACTAATCCCCAGTGGAGTCGCCAATTTGTTATGAAGGTAAATCCTCTCTGCGGACAAAGATGATCCCTCTAGCCCTAGGGTGGGTCTAGTAACAAAAGGACACGCTAAAGTGTTTCTTCCTAGTTAATGAATGAACAAAAGACATGGTAGATTGACCTACCTTGAATCCAATGCTTTCGATGTTGCAGAAAGAGTAGTGGTCTCTCGCTCCTACCTTGATAAGTCATGATCCGTTCGTTGTCACGCCCAGATACTTGTACATATGACAAAGAACAAGAACAACATATAGCCAGTCAAAGAAGGTTAAACATATCATATCAAATAAACATCATAACAAAATAGTGGAACCAAATAGTAGTCATGTATATTAATGAGTAGAAGGAAGAGTACAACCAATGCTTTGACGTCGTGATCTCCTCCAGTGGGGTTCAGAAGAAATGTGTCTCAACTGTTGGTCAGGGAATTCAGACTCAAGCTCTCTTAGAAGTCATCGACTGGAGCTCTCTCAACACAATCTATCTCCTCTAGCAGCTTAGCTATAGTATTATTCTCTAGTTCAATTATTCAACTATTTTTCTATAATTTGTTTAGCTAGCTTCTACCAAAGGAGATAGTTTCTTATATAGAGGGAAAAGAGGAGGTTGGGATCCCTACAAAGGTGGGAGGGAGTCCTATCCTTTAGGAGAGTTCCAAGGGAGGTGGAAACTACTAAATAAAGGAAGGAGTCTGTGGTTGTTTCAATTCAACCACTCCCAATGACTCATCCCCGAGGTGGTTGGAATGGAACCTCCGCCTCTATTTTAAAAAAACATTCCATAAACAGCTTGGTGCAGGTGTCTAACTGGCACAAAGCGCCAAGTGGCGTGGGCTCAATGTTGAATTTCCACGTCAGCGCAAGGATGTAATGGGCTGCTCGCGCCAAGGCAAAAATAGGGATTGTCACAGCTCTGTTTAGGGAAATGTCAACAAGAAGAATGTTGCCTTCATCAAAAGGGATGCAAGGATGATATTTTCGAAGCATGACACTGCGTATTGGTCACAGAAATGACCCTCCAAAGTGTGATTTGGGGATTACAGGGACAATGACAAAATTCTATGTAACACACAGTCCCTGTTATCTTGACTCGAGTCCCTCCTCCTGCTGGACCTATAAGATATGCTGCAATTGTCCTTCCTACTGTCCTTCATGAACTCCCAGATGGGTACTCAACTAGGATTAAAACCTTTGCGAGTGAAGAAGAAATATCAACTAAAGAACATGTAGAAAAATTTAATGACTTCATTGACCGAGAGGAGGTGGATGACGAGGATTTGAAAATGAGGTTATTTGCTCAAAGTTTCACTGGCGAGGTAAGAAAATGGTTTAAGGATTTAGCTCCAGCTAGTTTGTAGAATTTGGACTAGCTAGAAGATATTTTTTTGACAAACTGGGGAGCAACGTAAATCCCGTTCAAGCTCTAACTGAGTATAAAAATTTGAAAAGAGCCTTAGATGAATCTCTCCAAGACTTTTCTAATAGATTTAACAAGGTCTATAACTTCATACCTTCTCATATTAAACCTCTCATAAGAGCTTCTCAATTACACTATGTATAAGCTTTTGATTATGATTTTTCCATCTTGTTAAGGGAAAGAGAGTCTCCTTCTTTGGCTGACATGCAGAATGATGAAGTGAAAGTTGAGGTGAACATGGAAGCACCAAGAGGTCTAAGATGGGTAAGACAAAAATAAAAGAAGAGGAGAACCCTTCTTCACCCTCAGATGCTAACTTTGATTCCATGATGAATACCATGTAGAACATTATGGACATACTTGTTCTTGGAGCCACTCCTTTTCCTCCTGCACAACAAGAGTCACATATCAGAAACCCTCAATTTAGGAGATCTCAAATTCAGCAAAGAGAGAGAGAAAAAATAGGAACCAACCTGACACACAAGTGAGACCTCCTTTTCAGCATAATTTACTTGATGAAGAGGAAACACAACCTGAGTTCCAAGTGGATATTATTCATTTCTTAGATGAAGATATGTCTGTGATGTTTCTAAATAAAGAGGTACATGATGAGTCTAGTCATGATATGGAGGGAAGAAAGGGAAAATATGATTACTTAAAGGGATTCCAACATGCCATATTTAAAATGAAGAAAAAATACAATTTAATAAATAGGAATGTTCCCATTACAAAAAGAAAAGCTCAGCCAAAGAAATATGCTCCTAAACCAGTCGAGCCAAAGAAGGATACATCACCATCACCTCATGTGAAAGAAATTGGAAAAGCCTAATCTACTTTCAATTTAGAAAATGAAATATCCAAAATCAAAATTCTAGTTCCCTTTGGAGAAATCATCAAGGTTACTGAATATAGAAGTAAAATCGTCAAGATGTTGAACACTCAGCCCAGACCTTTAGACATCCTCAATATGCAAGAATATCATCCTACCATTTTCTTGGGACCAAGGGTAGAAGATGGAAAAAATAAAGAAGTTCCTCCTTTTTATGTAAGTATGAATATTCATGATATGACTTTTCACAATGCCATGTTAGACTTAGGAGCTTCTCACAACCTAATTCCTAAGGTGATTATGGAAAGGATGGGTTTAGAGATCACTAGATCTTGCAAAGATTTGTTTTATTTTGACTCCAAGAGAGTACAATGCATAGGTCTCATTAAAGATGTTGTTTTTTTCCTAACTCAAGTGATGGTGGTGATGGACATAGTGGTAGTTGACATTCCTCCGAAGTTTGGCATGCTTTTATCCAGATCTTGGGCAGCCAAAATTAAAGGGACTATGCAGCTGGATATGCCATATGCCACCATTCTTGTCTTTTTGAGAAAAGGAGGTTGTATAAGGAAAGTAAGATGTCTTACATGGTGATTAGTAAAGACAAACCTCAAAATTTTCCTATTTATGTAGTTGAAACTAAATTGTAGTCCTCAATTTTGTTTAATGAACTTACTAATGAGGCAAAATTTGAGAAAAGACAAAAAATCAACAAACAAAAAATCGGAGATGTGTTGAGAAAAATGAAGAAGGCTAGTGGCTTTTGCACTTTGATGGCTCTGCTAGAATATAGGGGGCTATATCAGGGATATGTATCACCACTCCTAATGATGAAATTAAGTTTTTCTCATTAAAACTTAACTTTTACTATACAAACAATATGGAAAAGTACGAGTCATTGTTTTTAGGTCTAGAAACTTTGAAGAACTTAGGTGCCAAAAGGATATCAGTATGTGGTGATTAAGAATTAGTTATTAAGTAGGTAGAAGGGTCTTATCAAACCAAATATGTAATAATGAGGGCCTACAGAAAATTAATCATTGAAATTCTTGAGAATTTTTAGGAATATACTTTCATTGTCAAAACCAGAGATCAAAATCCAGTAGCTTATTCTTTAGCCGTCTTTGAAAGTTTATTTTTCATCCCTACTAATTCTAGTGAGAGATATGAGGTTGAGGTCAGACATAGGCCAACAATCCCTGATAACATCATTCATTGGAAAGTGTTTGATAATGAACAACAAGTCCAAAATTTCCTTGAATTGAAAGAGGAGTTTGAGAATATCCAAGTAGATCAACAAAATATGTTTGCTGAAACTAAGGTCAATCCCGAAGTCTTGCAGCTGAAAAATAATTGTATTCCTTAATGCCTTATTCCCCTTGAGAAATTATTTTATCAAAATGATGTTTTCAAATCTCCAAGGGTGCAGGATGATGATGAAGAGGTGGAGACTTTAAATCTTGGCACAACAGTAGTTCCTAAAATGGTCAAATTATCCAAGTTTATTTCTATGAAAATGAGACAGAAGTATGTGGATATTATGAAGAAGTAAATTTATGTCTTTGCATGGAGCTATTCTGATCTGAAAATGTATGACCCTAGTATTATCCAACATACTATTCCCATAAAAGAGAATGAAAAACCTTTCAAGCAGAAGTTTGGAAGATTTAATCCTTTGCTCATACCTTTGATTGATAAATATATTAAGAAACTTTTTGATGCAACGATCATTTTCCTTCTAATATTTTCAAAATGGCTTTCTAATCTAGTACCTGTCAGAAATAAGAGTGGTGAGATTAGAATTTGTATTGATTTCAGAAATTTTAAAAAAAGCATCTCTAAAGGACAACTACCCTCCTCCCAAGATGGATCCGATTCTACAGAATATTGTTGGCTCTCAAAGAATGTCCATGCTTGATAAATTTTCAGGTTACAACTAAATATTGGTACATCTAGAGGACCAAGAGAAAACTGATTTTACCATGCCTTGGGGAGCATTCATGTATACCAAAATGCCTTTTGGTTTAATTAATGCAGGGTAAACCTTCCAAAGGAAGATGGATATTTTTTTTGTTGAGGAGAAAGACAAATCAATGGTGTTCGAATTGGATGGCATCAATGTATTTTCAAATAGGGAGGAGGAACACCTTAAACACTTGGAGAAAATTCTACAGAAATATAGAAAATTTGGTATATCTCTCAATCCCAATAAAAGTCTCTTTTCTCTAACTTCTGGAAATTTTTTAGGACACATCATATCAAAGTATGGAATAAATATTGTTCCTGATAGAGTTAGTACCATTCAGAAAATAGACCTACCAAGGAATAGGAAAGAGATTTAGTCTTTTCTTAGAAAGGTAATTTTTGTTAGAAGTTTTATCCCAAACTTTGTTGAGATTGTCAAGAAAATTACCAAGATGTTAAATAAGGAGTCCGATGTTAAGTGGACAGTAGAAGCAAAGAAATCATTTGAAGAAATAAATAAATCCCTCGCTCAAGTCCCAGTGCTCATAAGTCCTGACTTTTCAAGTGAATTTCTGGTTTTTACATTCACCTCTGAACACACAATTGCTGGAGTTTTATTGTAGAAAAGGCAACAAGGTGGTGAGCACCTATTTCATTTTTTAGTAAGATTCTTTCCAACTCTGAATTTAATTATAATATCATGGAAAAATAGGCATATTATTTAGTCAAAGCTCTTAAATATTTCAAAATTTACATTCTACATTCTCACATTATCTTATTTGTGCCTAACAATGTGATGAAAGATATTTTGACCCAAGATGATCCTCATGGAAAAAGAGGGAAATGGATTGCCACTTTACTAGAATATGATATATAAATTAGGCCTACTAAGTTGGTTAAGGGTCAATGATTAGAAAAACTGATGGCACAGTCAAATTTTGAGTGCCTAGACATGAATTTCATTGCAGAAATTTTAGAGTTGGTAGAAGAAGAAGAATTGGTTCCTATTGAAGAAAACATTATGAATGGTACAAAGATGCGATCTTTGTTCTACAACATCATAAAGCCCCTCCTAAATTGACTAAGTCCAAGTCAAGGTTTATGAAGTTGAAATCATTGAGATGTTACATTTTTAATAAAAAATTGTATTGGAAGGACACCAGTGGAATTATTTTGAATTGGTTGTTGGAAGAAGAGGCTGAAAAAGTCATTGAAGAGTTCCATAAGGGATATTGTGGAGGAAAATATTATTGGAATGCCATATCCAAAAATATACTTAGAGCAGGGTATTATTGGCCTACCATGTTTAAGGACATCTACAATAAGATTGCTGCATGCCATGAATGCAAAGTTTTTTATGGTAAGAAGAAGCTGACTCCTTTACATTTGAAACCAATATATGTTGAAGTTCCTTTCCAACAATGGGGACTAGAATTCATTGGTGAAATACACCCATCATCCTTAGGTCAGGATCACTAGATTTTGACAACCACTGATTATTTCACCAAGTGGATTGAAGCAACCCCAACTAGATAGGCTACTGACTTAGTCATCATTCAATTTTTGGAGAACAACTTTTTGTCCAGTTTTGGTTGTCCTATGAATATTATTACTGATAATGAACAAGATTTTAAATCTAAAAAAGTTATTAAATTTTTCCATCAATATCATCTCACTCTTGGTCAATCCATAGCCTATTACCCTCAAGGTAATGGCCTAGAAGAATCATCCAATAAAATCATAGTGAATATCATCTAAAAGGTGCTGCAAGAAAATAAAATAGCATGGAATCTAAAGCTAAAGTTTGATCTGTGGGCTGATAGAGTTTGAACTAAGCGATCCATTGGTACATATCCCTATGAATTGGTATATGGAGCTGAAGCTAGTTTCCCAACTTCTTTGGGGGTTTTGGTAATGAAATTGCTGCAATGACTTGAAGAGGAGCCTAATGCCATCCAAAGGAGGTTAAACTAGCTCATAGATTTACAGGAGAAAAGGGAAGTGGTATATGACAGTCATCAACAATCACAAAATAGAGTGAAGAAAATTTTTGATAGAAATATTAAAGGAGAAAATTTCCAAATCCAGCATATAGTTCCGAAGTGGGAAGCTAGAATTGAGGAAAAGGGGAAGAATGAAAAGTTTTAGAAAATATGGAAGGGCCCATTTATGATAGTTGCATACCATGGAAACAACACTTTTCTACTTCAGGAGATGGATGGACAAATGTGTGGAAGAGGACTTGTCAATGGCAGGTTTCTAAAGCACCATTCCTCCTAGATTCTCTTACTAAATTACACTCCATTGTACATATTTTATTTGTTGTTATGATGTTTTTCTAATTAATATGAATTCATCATCAAGCTTGAGCCTGAGGAGAAGGCCATAAGAGTTTGGCGAAGTCTTCATCCATGTAAGAAAATTTCATTTTTTGAAGGGAGGCATTGGAACTACAAGTTCTTTGTTGTACCACAGGGGCACACCATCCCCAGTGGAGCCACTGTTATCACACATAAAATTTCAATTTTTGATTCATAGGATCATTAGCCTAGGTTTCATTTGTCTCATAAAATTGGTTGACGAAATTGATGAAAACTCATGAAATGGTCAGTATCATAAGTCTAGAATAGTCCATTGGTCCTGTCATCATAGTTAAATCCACCAAAAGCTACCAAAGGTCTACATGCATTGGTTTAGATTTAGGTAGTTTCCACCTATCTAATTTTTCCTGAATCTGCAACAAATATAAATGCAATAGGATGTTTTAGCTACGGACTCACCTAACTAGTCTGTAGCGAATCTGCCAGATTTATAATGAAAAACACCGTGGAATCATGTTTTCTGCACCAATAAATGGGATGATGATTTGTCAAGTTTTTAGAGGTTTAGGGTGAATGTGAGGTCACATGATTGATTATTAGAGTCATCCAAACATCTGTAACCATGAGTGGCATTCATCATTACACTTCACTCCTCCCATTTGTCATTATCCCTCCCATATTTGAATTTCACCTTTTTAAACTCACCTCAAAAGCTCCTATCTGTCATCATCCCTTCGACCTTTGCATGCATATGTTGGTTATCATCCTTGAAATGTCCAGTTCCATCATGAGCAACTTGTTGTTCAATTTGTCTCTTTGCAGGTGTCACAGTTTCAAGAAGGCAGTGTGGTAAAACGGAAGATGGCTATGAAGAAGAAAACAAACAAAGGAGGCTCATGTGTAATATATGAACCTATGGATCTCAAGTTACTCAATGAAGACCCTAGCTTTGTAAAAGCTTTAAACAAAATTGGATGCATGAAATTCTACCAAAAACTTCAAGGTTTTCATGCCCAGGTATCAAAATATTTTGTAGTGAATTTCATAGGTACAACTTCGAAAGTGGGGGTGCTAAGTTTTGTAGTGTCACCTGAGACAATTGCTCAAGCCACAAAGATAGCAGGGATGGGTGAAGAGTGGTTCAAAGCCACTAAGTTTAATATTAATAACTGGGATGAATTTATAAAACCCAAGCACATTGGAGCATACATGACATCTGGAATCCCAAGGATCTACATGAAAGAAGACTACTCCAAATTGCTGCTAGTAATCCAAAAATACTTTACTAGTGAGGGGAGATTTCATATCATCTATTAGTACCATTTCAGGCTTTTTTTTTCACTTCATTAGTAAGAAGTCTCTTGATATACCCTTTTTCTTGTTTAGGAGCTTAGGTAAGATGTCAGACAAGGTTCAGGCTAGGCCAGAAAGAAGTGAGACCTCTATTTTCCGTCATGGGTTGATCAAAATCTTGGTGCTGGAGGAGTTGAAAAACATAAATAGAGACTGGCCTACCTTTCATTTTCTCAACAGTTATGAGTTTGATTCAGTAACACTGAAGAAAACTCCAAAGTCAAAATCCACTCCTTCAAGCAAGAGTGACAAACCTGCAACTAAGACAGAGGGTGTGAATGAGGAGGAGATGGAACTCATTATAGAGCCCATGGATATTGAAGTAGGGCTTGCATAAGAGACATAAATTCCATAGCCTACACTTGCAAGCAACAAACAAAATATCAAAAAGAAAGGCCATGGAAGGGCAACCAAAAGCCAAACAATTGGGAAAGGAAACCTTGAAGATATTATTAAAGCCATAGACATTAAGGAGACTCCAGTGGTTATAGCTGAATATGTTAAAGGAAATAAGAAGAAAAAGAAGGGTGTAACTCCTAATAAAATTGATTTTTTAAGGGAAGATGCAGGGTTTATATTTCAACCAAGAAAACCACTCACCAGGCTGCAACTTGCCAAAGGTGTCATGGAAAGTAAAAGGACATTGGTTACTGAAAGAGGAAAGCAGCCTATCACATAAGATATCATTTATTTGTCTCAAGCTATAGAGGATATCATTGTGAAAAGGGTGGGTAAAGAGAAAATTGTTGAAAAAACTAAAGTGCAGATGTTACAAGAGCAGTTAAGAGAGGCTAGAGAAGAGGTTATTGAGACCAAATTGGAGTTGTAGGAAATCAAGGTAGAAAAGAAGCTGATGGAAGATTTCAAAGAAAAAGAAAATGGGAAACTAAATCAATATGATGAATCATTAAACAATGCCAAGAAACTGTTGAAATGGGCACTTCCTGTGCGAAGGGTAATGAAGCACTCAATAAAGAGAAATTTATGGTTACAAGATAACAAAATGAAACTCAAAGGCTAGGTCAAAGAGCTAGAAGAGAAAATGGGGATGATACAGTCAAAGTTAAAGAAAAAAGGTCTTAAAATCACAGTCATAAATGAACCTGAAGAGATCCAACCTCTTATTGCCCAAGGTGAGCCTTCCAAAGCTTGAAGAGTATACCAACTACCTTTTTGACATTTTGGCAACATTTATAATCAACATTTGCAGATCTAGAGGAAAAATTTTGAACAAGAAAGGACAATTTTTTATTTTTATTCTAGTTAGGCAAGTTCATAGCGAATCCTAGGCTTGAAGCCCATATTTCGCTATGAACTCATTGTAGGTGATTTTTTTCTTAAAATCACGGCTATGTTCAAAATCAAGATTGGTAAAAAATTTTATTTAGCTATTTTGACTCAAAAACATTTCCAAATCAGCAAAGAGGGCTAATAGGTGGCATAGATTGGTGAAATCAATTTTCCATGAAATTTCGCTATGAACTTCCCTTGATTCCCCTGTTTCTGTAGGGAGCAAGTTTTTGTAGCAATTTTTGGTTTTGATGGTCTTTTGGAGGCAAGCCAGCCACGTGGAAAGCTTAAAGAGTATCATAGGAATAATTTTGTGGAGGCATGGTATTCGAAAAGGTTTTTCAGCCCACCAGCTCACCATGAAGACAATCATCATTTATCATGACACCACCTCCTTAAAAGTAGGAAGATTAGTTTCCTAATTTAGTGGGTGCATTAATGTCTTGGTCATGGTCAGTGCCACCCAAGAACATGACTATATTTGATGTAAATATGTATTATTTTCAGTTATTTGATGTAATAAATAAGTGGAAGAGTCCTAGTAGGTCTCTAAGTCATAAAGTTAGTATATGTCAGTTTCATTTCCATGTATTTTGATTATTGTTAAGATAGGTGTCAACAAAGGAGTTCGATGATCTAGCCATGTAGGAAGATCCAATGTAAAGTCTCCTGGCCTATCAATGTGAGCGAGGATTTTTGACGAATATAGGGGAAGGATGTTATTTTACACTACTGTGTGTAAACTTTTTCCGATCTAGGTAATAAACAGTGGATGTGGCATTTCCTCTTCACGGGAGATTCATCCGATGTTTCCATGGGCATATTTCCGTGTCTCTTTCTATTTTTCTCACGTCAGGTATTTTAATGTTTGATTACTTAGAAATTCATGCACTTTCATGCTCGGAATTCCTTCGAGCATCAAGCTATTGTATATTTTTGTGTGTTATCCCTTTTATTAGAACATCTACATGCCTCGGCCTTCCACGAGGAGAATCGTGTCACCGAGTTTCTCTAGCATCACCCATATAGGCTAATCATAGTGAAACCATACACATTTTTCACCTCCCAGTAAACATACACCGAAAACAATATTACGCAGTTATCCATGTGATTGAATTTATTTTGAACCAAATTATATTTACCTTTTAGAGAGCCCTCTTAGGTTGAAAAGGTTAATTTTCACGGCCAAGAAGTTGGTTTGAAAGAGTTACTCTAGGTTATCTGGTGGAGAAGACCATGCGTACCAACTTAGTGATAACATCTTCCATGGTCAAATGTCACATTGTGACAAATATTGTCTCAATATGAGAAAATCAGCACCATTGCCAACCATGTTCATACTTGGTGCAACATCACATTGTTACAAAAATTGTCTCAAATTTTAAATCAAGCATGGTCAACCATGTTTATTTCACGCGTTTATAGTATTTATCAATGAGATTTATATACTTCGAGTTTATAATATTAATCTCCTGTGGTTTTAATATTTTTCCCCTCGGTTTATAATTTTAATAATCATGTGACTGTCGATCTTTTTTTATTTAAAGAATCAATTCCTAAGATTTATTAATATCTTTATTAATGGGGTTAGTTTCTCGTTCATTTGAATTTACAAATATGTATTCCTAGGATTACTAATATCCTATTTTTTTAATATGGATCCCTTGTCCTTGTTGATATCTTCTGCTTTTTAATATCCCTTGGCTTCACCAATTCCTTTGGTTTATAATATTAAAACCTTGGATTTATTAGTTATTTTGGTTTATAATATTAATAACCCCTTAGGTGTATTAATATGTTGATTTTAAAATATTGATTCTTATGGTTTGTTAATTTCTTAGGTTTTTTAGTTTAAAATATTTATTCTTAGGGTTTGTTAACCTTTTGTGTTTTTAATATTGATTCCTTCGCCTAATTGATCCATTAGGTTTTTAATATTTTCCCTTAGGTTCACCAATTCCTTTGGTTTATAATATTAAACCCTTGGGTCTATTGGTTGTTTTGGTTTATATTATTAATAATCCCTTAGGTTTATTAATCTCTCGAGCTTAAAAATATTAAATCCTATGGTTCACTAAATTCTTAGTTTTTTGGGTTTAAAGCTATATTAATTCTTAGGGTATATTAATCTCTTGAGTTTAAAATTTTAATTCTTTAGAGTTTATTAATTTCTTGTTTTATAATACTAATATTTATCCCTTATCATTATAATATTTTTCCGTTGGGTTTACTAATTTCTCGGGTTTCTAATATTAAATTCTCGTGTTTGTTGTTCCTTTAACTTTATAATTTTAATAATTCCTTTGGTTTATAATATTAAACACTTTGGCTTATTACTTATTTTGGTTTTTACTACATTAATAATCCCCTAATGTTTATTAATCTCTTGAGTCTTAAATATTAATTCTTACGGTTTATTAATTCTCTTAGGTTTTTGAGATTAAAATGTTAATCCTTAGGGTTTATTAATCTCTTCTCGATTTTAATATTGATCTCTTGGCCTTATTGGTCGATTAGGTTATTAATATTTATCCTTGGGTTCACCAACGCCTTTGGTTTATGATATCAAACTCACTGAGATTTACTAGTTTTTTTGGTTTAAAATAATGATAACCCCTTCGTTTTATTAATCTCTTGAGTTTAAAATATTGATTCTTAGGGGTTTATTAATCTCTATTGTTTTTAATATTGATCCTTTGTCCTTATTTATCCCTTAGGTTTTTAATATTTATCCCTTGGGTCCACTGATTCCTTTGGTTTATAATATTAGAACATTTGGTTTATAATATTATAACATTGGGTTAATTAGTTCTTTTGGTTTATAATGTTAATAATCCCTTGGGTTGATTAATATCTTAAGTTTAAAATATTGATTCTTGGTGGTTTATTAATTTATTACGTTTTTGAGTTTAAAATGTTGATTCTTAGGGTTTTATTATTCTCTTGTGTTTTTAATACTGATCCCTTTAGGCTTTTGGAGTTTAAAATATTAATAATCCCTTGAGATATTGGTAGAGAGATATATACTTATTATAAATAATAATAAAATACTATTATTATGGTATTTTTGGATTATATAATAGTTCGAGTTAAATATTTCATAATACATTATTAGTAAATATTTTATTATTAAATAATATAATATTATAATTTATATATATTTTAATTTTAATATATATATATATATATATATATATATATATATATATAAACACATTTTAGGTTAATATATAGTATGCATATAGTTAATATTATTAATATATTATAAGTAAATATATAAAATATATTTGTAATTATATTCATAAATATATAATATTTATTTTGGTAAAATGCATGTGGTGGGTGGTGGATATAGGCCCACCGGTGTATATCAACCACGTTGGTAAATGTGATTTTGCTAGTTATATGTTTCTACTCAAAACTAAGATATAATTGATTCAAGTGAAGCATATTTATATAACTATTTTTACTATACTTACAAAATAAAATAATATCAGTAAATTAATATTGATTTAATAATTAAGCATAATTCATTTAATAAAGTAATTTAGTATGTTAGAGAGAGAGAAAACATGTAACATGATACATTCATCATGAAATTTATTAAAATTTAATAAAAAATATGCATAAATACATAAAATTTATTATTATTAAATAAAGTTTAGAAGTAAATTATATCTAAATAAGTACTTATCTTACAATCGCGTACACTTGGTATAATGAGAGGTAGTTTTGTAGAATAGATAATTTTGAAAAAATATATTCTCTACCACTCTTCTATTTTTTTCAATTGAGATAACTACTTCTACCCAGTACGCTACTTTATTATTGTTTTCTACAGAATGCAGAAACACCCATATTACAAATGTTAATAGTGGTGGATTCTAAATTGGGTGGCATGGTGGTGGATGCTAATAGGGCTTGCATGCTCATGGAATTTCGTATTTTATGGAGAAGTTTGGCCTCTCGTGCATGGCGTTTCTTGGATTTTGGTGTTGTAGTCGAGTTTTTTTGGTTCGTATCGTGGTTTTGAAAGCTCGGCTGTAGGGGAAGAGGGCGTGGTAATATCTCCTTAAAAAGAGTAAGAGACCTTGTTGAAGTATTGAAATTTTGAATTTCCATGTAAAGCTTTAATCGGGAATGTAATTTTTTAATTAAAATTGTAACAACACATAGAAAACCATATAAGCTTTTATAGAGAGAAACGATGAAATATTTTAAACCATTTAATATAATAATTTATAGTTTTAACTCTAACCCAATCTTATAATGTGTTTCTTGAATAAGATTATTCAAAATTCGAATGTTGTATATTGATAATGGGCTAAAGGACCTTAACTTTGAAACAAATATTGTATTCTTTCATTAAGAAGAAAGGAATGGTTAGGGACAAAGACGAGCGGTGCTGCACATGTCATTTGGCTAGGACGTAACTGCGAACCCGGACACTAGGCACAACCCTTGGACCACATGCATACTACAAAAAATAAAGATAGAATTATTATCTAGTGGGCTTGGAACAAGTCGGAGGAGTCGAGTTCTACCTCACTTGACATCATGGCTATAAATTCTATCTCTATGGGATAGGAAGAAATTGGGCGAGTCTAGTTCCACCTCACCGAGATCATGGATATAATAGAGCGAGAGGAAATCTAGAGAACGTAATAACCAAACCCTCTTTGTAGGGAAATGAAAAGTGAATAACTTAGTGAAAGAGCAAGAAATTATGTATGTGAATGAATTGAGACATATTAACATTTATATTGTACTTCATAACATTGATTAGTATTTCCATATTCTATAAAAGGGATTAAGACAAACAAAATTGTACTTAATCACATTCTTTATTCTTTACCTATTTAGACAAGGGATTAACAAAGAAACAAAACCGGGCTTTAGAACCCAACTTCGAAGGATACCATTACTTATACAATACATCGATAAAGGAAAAATATATATGTTAGGTCCCTATATTACTAGTATAGTCCCTTATTGTTGTTAGTGTAACCCCCTTATTGTTATTATTGTACCCTTGTAACCCCCATTTTATTATTATTGTGCCCTTAAATTATTATTTTTAGGTCGGCTAGGGTCTACTCGTGGCCCACTAGGATTACATTATGGCCCCATGGACTCCTATATATAGGAAAGGGAGGTTTTGTAAATTGGATCATCCAAAGAAATTGTTGATTTATGTAATGTGTTGGACGTCCCCTCGAAGTGGCTCATTTTCTAAGGCGTTTATATCTCTTTTTCTTCTCTTTTGGAGCTGGTTACACAATATTTGGTATCGCGAGGTTTGGATTCTAGGGTTTCGTTGCTCCAAACAAGGTGTCATCGTGGCATTTTCGCTATAAATTTCTTTCTCTACGAAGTTTTCGGAAAGACTTTGAAATTTTTAGGGTAGTCGCCGCTCTGAGGAAGATTGGCTAAAACTTTTAGATCTTGTTTCACAATATTTTCGGAAGATATGATCTGTGGACGTTAGGTATTTTGTTAGGCTCCTAAACGAGCCATCGTGGGCATTTGCGCTATAAATTTTTTCTACGAAGGTTCGAATCTAAAATTTACATGGTGCGAAGGCTGAAATCTTGAGGAAAGATCTTCAAAAGAAATTTCGAGATCTTGGTTCGAAATATTTTGGGAGATATGATCTATGGAAGGTAGTGCTTTTTCGAGCTCCCGAATTTCATCTCAAAGAGGTGATCGTGGAAAAATTTCAATACTCTCTGCGGGAATCGGATTGGAGTGCCGTAAAGGTGGTCGCAAGTACATAGAATGTAGTTTCTTGGCTATCAATTTGAGAGATAAAGGACAAAACGATGACACGTGGCAAGTCGTACAAGTTCACTTAGTCGGCGAGGTCCATAACTAGGGTCATCGTGGGAGATTAGGGATGGCTTTCGTCTTGAAGAATCCAAATCGGGTCGTGTACTGTCGTGGCATTCAAAAGGAGAATTCGAGAGGCTACTCGCACGGTCTTTGAATGTAAGATATAGAAGAGTGAAATCACGTAGATAATACAATTTCAATATCGAGCTCCTCAAAAGCAAGTAAAAGGTGTGTATTTTTTCTTTCCGAATTGCATAAGTCTTGTTTGAAGAATCAAGCTGAATTGATCGGGAAGGGCATATTGTAGAATAGATACTCGCATTGGATTATAAAATGGCTCCCAAAAGAATTCAACACCCATTAAGCCTTTGGAAAGCTCTACTTATGACTCATGAAGATGAAAGAAATTTGCAACATGATCTACGAAAATTAGCGAGAGCGAGTGCGACAAATTTCGATCTCGCAAAGAGCAACAAAAAATGAAATGGAAGTTTTGAAGAAAGGCATGGAAGCTAAGATGGATGTAGCGTGCAAGCTAAGATGGATGGCGTGGAAGCTAAGATGGATGGCATGGAGGCTGGCATGGAATCTAACCTGGATGACTTGCCCATGGAAGCTAAGATCGATAGAGAAAATGGAAAACATGAAGAATTTTCTAAACGCAGACATGGAAGGTTTGACAAAAGTCGATTTACAAGAAAGGTTTCCCTAATGGTGAAAAGATAGTAGAAGAACCTCATGATGAGAACAAAATCAATGTTAATTGTGATTTCATAAACTACGATGTTGGCGGGAAGAAACTCACCATATTCCAAAAATGGATATGAGGAAGTTTGATGGAAAGGATCCGTAACATCGATACTACAAATGGAGTAATATTTTGATCTCCATAACATGCAAAACACACAAAAGGTATGCATCGCAACTTTAAATTTAGAGAAAAATACATTTGTATGGTATCGATGGCTTTTTCTCCCGCAAAAATTGTCACGCTGGATCGAGTCTTACGGAGGAAATGATAGCACATTAATATGAGGATACAAGAGAGACGACACCTTCTTTAGCCAATTGATAAATCTCAAACAAAAGGGTTTAGTGGGGCAGAGCACATCGAGGGACTTCCAAAAATTGAATATAAGGGTAAGCTGACATTCCGGAGGAACACGGGATTGATCTCTTCTTAGGCACTTTAAAGGATAACATCCAACATGAAGTTCACGTTTGGAACCTAATTCATTATAGAAGGAGTCCAGGTTGGCAAGAAAAGTTGAATGTAAAATTATGGTGACAAGGAAGCCTACCACTCAATTCTATAAAGAAGGAAGTGTTGCTACGCCAGATTTCCACAGCACAAAGGGTTGACACCACATAGCAATTGGAAGAAAAAGAGCACGAAAAGGGCTTTGCCACGGTTTGTGATAGCAAATACACCAAAGGTCATAAGTGTGCTTTGAGAAGAAATTATTTTACATAGATTGTGAAGAAGAAGAAGAAAATGAACAAGAAGAGGATATACACCAGAGAGCCTGAAGCCCCTAGAAAGAGGAAGAAATGAATCCGGCCATATCGTGTAATGCTGCTTGGAAAGAATTACCACTCCTCAGACTCTCGAGATAGAAGGACATATCAAGAATAAAAGGGTAATAGTGTTGATTGATTCAGTAGCACCCATAATTTTATTCATTATAAGGTAGCCAAGGGATTAAATTGTTTCCTATACCGACGACCCGGAAATGTCAAGTGATGGTTGCAAATGGAGGAACTTATAAATTGCTTCCGAAAATGCCATAATGTCAAGCTAACCATGGGGGAATATGCTGGACTAGTCCAATGCTTGCCATTCCTATGGGAGTTGCTGATGTTGTACTAGGAGTACAATGGTTACAATATTTCGACGAGTAGCTTTTAATTTTCAAGAACTTTTCTTGAATTTTTTTCGTAAAAAGGGAAAGGAAGTCGACCACGGAGTATTGTAGGGAAGCCGTGGAAGGGATAATAAGCCTCTAATTTCATGACAAAAGCTTCTAAAGAAAGAACAACGAGGAGTAATTGCACCACTATGCTCACTAGAAGTTCCAACATCAAAATCATCTATTTACGCGGATCTCCAACAAGTTCCTGGACAATCATTCGAGGTGTTTGAAACTCCCAAAAGGACTCCCACTCGTTTCCGTGATCATGATCATGCTTTATTCATTTGATTTCGGTGGAAGTTTTCCTCCAAACATCGAGGAGCCTTATAGATATCCTTACTTCCAAAAGAGTGAACTTTAACGTATGATTGCAGACTTAAATGTTAGAGGCGGGTATAATTCAACATAGTCAAAGTTCTTTCTCTCGCTCCTGTGGTATTGGTACACAAGAAGGATGGATCATGGCGAATGTGCTCGGACTATAGGGAGCGATAAGATAACCATTAAAGACAAATTTCCCATTCCGTGATTGATGAATTATTGGATGAATTACATGGAGCAATTTATTTTACCAAGTTGGATCTTCGTTCGGGATATCACCAAATTAGAAATCTGAGGTCGAAGATATTCCAAAAATAGCATTTCGAACTCATGAGGGTCATTATGAATTTTTGGTCAGTGCCTTTTGGCCTTACCAATGCACCTTCTACATTTCAAGGCTCTGATGAATTCCAATTTCAAACCTCTTCCTTAGAAAATTTGTGCTAGTATTTTTTGATGATATACTAATCTACAGAGCGGGTCTTGGAAGGATCATGTTGAACATGTTGACTGTGCTCAAACTTATTGCAGAGAAACGATTATATGCAAAAAAATCCAAATGTTTCTTTGGAGTACAAGAGGTGGAATATCCGGGTCATATTGTATCTCACGAGGGTGTTAAAGTAGACCCTAACAAAATTAAAGCCATTAAGGAATGGAAAGTCCCCACAACCATAAAGCGACTTTGCGAGGATTTCTCAGCTAGGTGGGGTATTATCGCAAGTTTGTTAAGAGTTATGGGAGAATAGCAAGCACCTCTAACAACATTATTGAAGAAAGATGCATTTTCATGGACTCCTGAAGCAACTATGGCCTTTGAACGTCTTAAAGAGGCAATGATATGCACACAGCACCGGCCTTAGCTACACCGAGACTTCACAAAACCTTTATCGTGGAATGTGATGCCTCGTCGAAATGGAATTGGTTCGGGCTTTAATGTAGGAAGGAAGACCCATTGGCTACTGAAAGTCATCCAATCAAAGGAAAGCCTTCTACGTAAACCTATTTATGAGGAGGAAATTTTAGCAATACTACATGCACTAAAGAAATGGCGAACTTACCTAATGGGAAGACACTTCGAGGTAAAAGCTCGATCATGATAGTCTTAAACACGTTTTGGAACAAAGACTATCATCGAGAAGAGCCGCAAGGAAATGGGTCACAAAGATGTTGGGTTATGACTTTGAAATAATCTACAAAAAGGAAAGCTTAATGTTGTTGCGGATGCACTCTCAAGAAAGAATGAAGGAGGTGGAAGCATTGCTTTAGTGCAGCACTTTCTATTATCCAGCGTAGTTTGTGTATAACCTAGAAGCAAGAGATGAATGGAAGAAGAACAAAGATGTATGGACACTCATTCAAAAGTTGCAACAAGATCCTAGTACATCTCGATAAATTTAGTTGGAAAAATGATTCCTTATGGTACAGAAATATCGACTTATATCTTTGTAAGAATTCCCCAGCTAAAAGCAAAAGAAAGATTCTTCTGGAATTGCACACTTCTCCTTTAGGAGGACACTAGATGTTTAAAAACTTACCGGAGGGTGAAGAAAGATTTTTTTGGGATGGCCTTAAATCTCGATATTCAAAAGTTTGTGGCGGAATGCTCTGGTCGCCGTGCAGAATAAAGTGGAAACGATTAAGACCTAGGGACTTCTACTGACTCCTTTATCCATTCCAAGTCAATGTTGGAGGATATTTCAATGGATTTTATCACAGAGTTTACCTAAGTCCGGAGGAAAGCGTGTCATCATGGTGGTAGTTGATAGACTTACCCAAGTATGCACACTTTTGTGCATTATCTCATCCATTTAAAGCAAGTAAAATTGCTACTACATTTATGGACGTGAATTCAAAAAGCTACATGGAAAGCCCAAGGGTTATTGTGAGCGACAAAGATCCCATTTTACCGGAAATTTTTGGACGGAGTTATTTTCTCGTTTGGGTACTCAATTAACTTATAGCTCATCTTATCATCCTAAATCTGATGGTCAAAGGCGAGATAGTAAATAAATGTTTGGCAGGATATCTTCGTTGTTTTGTATCCGATAAAACAAACACGGTGATCATGTGGTTACCTCTTACTGAATGGTGGTATAACACTTCCTTCCATACGCGATAGAAAATGACCCCATTTATGGCCGCGTTTATGGATATCATCCACCATCCATCACATCATCTTTAAGGGAAAATTCGAAGGTTCAAGCAAGTTGAAGATCCACATCGAGCATCGGCGAGAAGTTCTTCAACTCTTAAAGGATAACTCTGAATTTGGCACAAAATCGAATGAAACAACAGAAGATCAACATCGTAGCGAGAGAAGTTTTGATGTAGGAAATTAGGTATTTTTATGGCTACAACCATACAAACAAATGTCCCTCAAGTAAGCGAAAAGAATGATAATAAATTATCGCCCAAGTACTATGGTCCTTACAAGGTGTTGCAAAAGATCGGGTACTGTGGCATACAAATTGGAGCTTCCCGCTTCTTCGCGACTACATCCAATTTTCCATGTTTCATGCTTAAAGAAGGTTATCTGGTGAAAATCTTCCAGATTCGACAATATTACTGCATCCTGATGAGGAAGGAAAAATCAGGTTGGAACCTGAAGCATTCAACTGAAACGAGGAGCTCGAGCAAACTACGAAATCGATCGACTTTTCGGAATATCTCATCGAGTGGAAGAACTTACCCACCTTTGAAGATTCTACATGGGAGGATGAGAATTTCATACGTAGCTGACCAGAGCTACTCTCGAGTGTTGAGGACAACAATTTTTGAAGGAGAGGGGCATATTAGGTCCCTATATTACTAGTATAGTACCTTATTGTCGTTAGTGTAACCCCCTTATTGTTATTATTGTGACCCTTGTAACCCCCATTTTATGTGTCGTGCCCTTTAAATTATTATTGTTAGGTCGGCTATTGAGGATTGCTATCGTGGCCCACTAAAGGTTCACATTATGGCCCGATGGACTCCTATGTGTAGAAAGAGGGTTTTGTAAATTGGATCATCCAAGAATTGTTGATTTATGTAATGTGCTTTGGAGGTTTCCCCCTCGAAGTGGCTCATTTCTAAGGCGTTATATCTCTCTTTCTTTCTTTTTGAGCCGGTTACACAACAATATATTTTATGGAATAGTAACACAACCGGTGTACACACCAAGACTTAGAACTAACATGTCGAGGTTCTTGGATTATGCTAAAGCTGAAATAAATTGTGTTATTTTACAAAGTATTATTTTATACAGTACACCGTGAGGGTTAATTCTTGTAGACATAGTGGGGTCCAAAACGTGAGAAATTATAGGGATGCATATGGTAAAGGATGCCTCAAAACATATATATTATTAGGCCTAACTATGAAATCTTTGTCTAGATCGAGGTGGAAAGAGAGTAAATGAGCTTTATAGTTGTCTTTATTTATCCTAGAACATACCAAGTGCTATATGGTTGGGGTTAAACCATTCGCGATCCAATGATACAAGGAAACATATCAAGAAATTTTGTGCGCAGGGGGAATAGGTTTTTGTAAACCTTCTAGTTAATTAATTAGCCAAAGCCAGAGATCTATGACCAAGAAAATTTTTGTTCAGGAGGACAAATGTTGGAAACCCTAAAGATATACATCTAAAAAGAGACAACACAAACAAATTTCAACATCTAGGCTTCTTAACATTGTTCCTACCCAAGTGAAGATTGTATTGTTATCCATTATAGATTAAATAAAAATAAATTCAAAATTATTTACAATGTTGAATTAATATACATTACCTCTCGAGAAAAGAGGACACGTGAGGGTTTATGAAAAAATCGTTGTAGTTTTTGTGCATAATCGAGGAGAGAAAATATTAATATTACTACATAAATAAATGATATATTTAACATTATGAGCTCGTATAAATCACAAAAGTAACATAATCCTAAATACAAAGCGAAAGTAATGAAAATCTAGTTCCCAACTAAGCTATTATTGTTAACATAGAATACAACATTCGTGTTCTTGGAAAAAATTTGGGAAATGTCTGTGGGAAAATTACCTAACACGAGGACCCGTCTTCGATTTGAAAATCCTGGAGTTTTGGTGGATATGGATGTATCTATAAATAGAATTATCCCGAAAAATATCTCAAAAAAGAAGTCATAATATGGAAGTGAAACCATGAGACGAGCTAGTAGCGCTCGCTTTCTCGGATTCCAACGGTGCAAACAACACTCGAAATCCGAGTTCGTATGCTCAAGTTATAGCTCGTCGAAATTTCTGGTCAGAAACTTGGCCAAGTGGGAGCCACTAATGAGGCAACAATTTTGCTGCAGTCCCCATGCATGGAATCCAACAATCCCAATGGGGTTCAAGTTTCTTCCTACTTAATTTCTCACGATGACTCTTAAAAATCATAGGGAAATTCTTTAAACAATTGGACTACATATTAAAAAAATCAAAAAATACATTAAGGGCGCGTTATTCGATGGTCGAGCCTTCTAATGAGGCCCAAACATATCACCATCCATATATATATATATATATATATATTGTAATAGGTGGGCATGCCAGCACGGCCGGCCAACCCCACACATGGCGTTATACTTATGTGATATGAGACCAAGCGGTATCGAAGCCCACCCTACCCACCGCCAAACCACTAAGCGGGTGATCCCCAATTCCATTTAAAACATAATATTTGCGTGCCTATATTAATTCAAATTTCATGCCATAACGAGGTGCTACCATTTTGAACCACGCTTACCCGCAACCCAAAGCCTAAACTTTTCCAACTCTTTCCCGATGGACAAACAACTCAATTTGAGCCTTTCTGCGCTCTCAATTATATTTAAACCTCTCATGTATGCCATTCGAATGACACGTGGAGAGCGGAACCAAGAGATTCCGGGTGTGGTGCAACCATGAACGCCGGGGATGTATTTTAGATGCTAAAAATATTTTCTTAGAGGGCCGTAGGTGTTAGTGTCATAATCTCGACAATTTTATAGTCTATTTTACATGTTTTCGCCGGTCGTGACTGAACTATGGAGCATGTTTCACTAGTCGAGGTATCCATTTTCGAGTCCATTACTCTGGATCGGGAGGTACCGAGGTCATTTTTTCCTAATGTTTTTTGTAACTTATTTTTGTCATTTAATGAAAGAAAGCATCCCCACTTTGAGAAGGGCCCAAAGATGCTGGCCTAAAATTGGGTGAAATCCATAATCAAATCATTTTTGTGTTTTTTATCTCATGTTTTATTTATGATTTTCAGTATTATTTTTCAGTGTTAAGTCACTTGGTTAATATTCTCCTTTATATCCAATTTTGTATGCATGCTTGAAGCTAAAAAAATCTCGATCAATTTTTTTATTAGAGAAGGTTCTTCACGCAAGTGCACGTTGGATGAGTGAATGCTATGTAGGAAAAGGCTCCAAAGAGGTGAAGGAAAAATTAAATCCTTTGATCTTGAGCGCGGAGGCGTGTACCATGAAGGCGAAACATGACGCATTAGGATGCATGAGAAGAAGAAGAGTGAAATTATCACGATATTTTCTTCAACATGGAGTTGGCAAGTTGTTTTACCACAATATGAGAGTACAATCATTGACCATGGTAAGAAAGAGCTCGATGATCATGCTTTGGTACACGATGGAGGTGGCAGGAGGAGGAGCTTCCTCCCTCTCCATCCACCGGTGAAGTTTCATCTTCTTCCTATTTTGAAATTTCATCTTCTTTCGTATTCTCCTCAATTCTATGACGTACATCAAAAAAATACATCTAAGAAGCCAATTTTTAAAGCTATATTTAAAGTTTGATTTTTACCACATATAATGGAGAATGTTGCTTCTAGAGAAAATAACACCGAATTAGCTATATCAAGATTTATTGTTGGATTCAAAAAATGGATGAGGATGAGGCAAAGCTCTAATTAAAATCCCTTAGATTCAATGGCCACCACTCTCGCTTTGCGGGATTAGAAAGTTGCGTAAATGTAGAAAAGACTTGGGTAATATCTTTCTTCTTGGTCCGATTTCTGTTTCTACAGTAAATGATAAGCGGTATCCTTTGGGTTATCGAAAAAGGCTTCAATGGAATGGAAAAAAATTAAGGCAAAGTGGAAAGGTTCAAAATGTATAAAGCTTCAAAAAATTGCTTTTTAGGATTGAATTTGAACATTCCAGAGATTGATTCTCGAAACAATAAAAAGTATGTTGCTTGTTTACATAGTTACATCAAGTCATCTCTCTACTATTATTTCAAGCATACTATTATCAATGCGGCGATGTGAAGGCCATTCACATTGAAAGTAGAGGAAATAATGACAAAGAAGATGAGTCCAAGCAATCATATTTCAAACCTCATAATGGAATGTTCAAAGGAAAACGAAAAGGGCAATGACAATAAAGGTAGTTACAACCAAGAAGGAGGAAGGGAAAAGACATGCTGAACACATTGTGGGAAGGAAGCCCATGATGATGAACATTGTTGGAAGTTGCGATCACGTGAGTTGAAACCAAAGAGATTTTGTGAGGATGAATAAGAAATGAAAGTATGCGCGGCAACCACATAATAGTGACCTTAGATCGGATTTCGGTAAGATGAAACACGGACCATAGTAGCAAGTGAGCATATAAGGTAACCTTTCTCTTCATGCTAATTAAATTATGAATTACATGCAAGTACACATTCTTCAAATGAACTCTCTTTTTATGAATTAAAGAGGAATGGGATTTCAGGTAGTCATCGGTGATTTTTCACTTGTTAGTGATGACTAGTTGTTATCGTCCAATTTTATCTAGCAAATGCCTGATCTAAAAAATTGACAAGGTTTCGGATGGAAAACACCCATAAACATTGTTGCACTCCTACCTTTTCAATTAGCCCATGGCGAGATAAAACCTCATTCTCAAGCCCTATCTATCCTTAGCCATACTAGCTTGTCCATCGACTCAAAGAAAACATTCCAAACCTATCCAAGAAGTCCCCCCAAGTTAGGTAGTGGTGCTTTGGGCATTTATCCCATGGAAAACTATCCCTAAAAGCCAAAGAACCTCTATCTACTATCAACAAATCCTAACGAGACCTTCCTACTCTACGCAAATAAAGTTTGGTTACACCCTTAAGTCGCGCCACTAACAAGCCTTGAAGTCTCGGCAAATGCATGGGCCATAGGCCAAACTGATATTAGGTAGTTTTGAGTGTTTCAATGGATCTTTCAAGAGAAGAAGTGTACCAGCATTCAGAAGATAGTATTTAACTCAACATGAGAAGACAAGCAGCTTCTGTATGTGGTTTGAGCTCCGGGATGCAACTACGGGAGCGAGAAAGTTGTTTCATTAAACTCCTGCAATCACGATCGAAAGGTTAGTAAATTATAAATGTCAAGAAATGATTTGAAAATGCGGCCAAATTTCTTGTGATGTCTAAAGAGGCGCAAAGGTATTTGGAAATTAGAATTACATGTCTCGGAGAAATGCCCATCATGAATTATTGACAATTTTTCATCTTCATTTTCTTAAGTAATGAATAAGCGACGTGTGAGGGAAAGATAACAACATTTGAAAATTGATGAAATGGAATCACCAGAAAACCTCCTCCATACATGAGCGAGAGGAGTTGAAATACTGAAAGAAAACCTCCTTCATTTTACAAGAAGAGGGTTTGGCGACTGTGATAAAGGCCTTTTCATCTATAAGAAGAGGGCAGGACGGAAGTTTGATTTCGCTTTTTCAACGACTAAAAGGGAAAATTTTAAAAGAAATGGGAGAGAGAGTGAAGGTTTCCAAATAGAAAATGGTGTCAAAAAGCGGTGGTGCTTTTAAAAAATTGTTTACATAAGTTTCATGTTATTGAAATACAATGTGAAGCTAATAGGGTGATTATCAATGAAGAGATATTATTAAGAAAATGGCCAAAGAAGTAAAAAGCAGTCTTGGTCTCAAAGCGACTTCGCCATCAAGTACAAATAAAACCAAATAACGAGCAGTATTCATAAATATTTTTCACTTGGTCAAAATAGGAGTTGAAAATAACCGTGCAATTTGTCAAAAATAGGTCACCTTCATTACAAGTAGAAGCCTCACCATTATGTAAAGATGAAGAGCTTTCATTTTTCAATGTGGCTTAGATTTCAAAGGGAGCTATTGTGAAAATGGTAAAATGAATGAGAAATTCATTATCCTTGCATACTTCCTTCACGAAGGAACAAAGGGACAATTTTTCCAATTTTACATCTTAAACTTTAGCTCACCATCCCCTTCTATATCTCCATAAAGTTGAAGTCGGATTACCTTGTCAATCTAAGGTTAGCTAGTTGCCTTGATGATGGAGACCTTTTGTAGCATATTTTTTCACTTACGATTTCAAATGAGTTTTTTTCACCCACTTGTCAAAAGAGAGGCTCAAAGTAGCACCTACCGAGTTCAATCAATTTCACGATTGGGCATGATCACCTTCAAAAACATCAAGAGTATAGCTCGTCAATTTAAGTTTTAAAAGAGATGAGTTATCTTGTTGCAAGAATGGCAAAAAGATGCTTCACAAATCATTGGTATGTTTTTTCTGAGTAGAGTTTTCCTTTGAAAAAGGTCATTAAAAAGGTCGGCGATGGCGGAGACTATCAAATTAAGTTTTTAAAAAGGGTGAGCTTACTCTTACAAGAATGTCAAATAAAACCTCACATATCATAATGTGTCTTTCAACGAGGGTTTCTTTTTCAATGAGAAAAACAGCGAGAGATAGTGGCCTTCAAAATGGCTTTCTCATCGCGCAAAAAGGGTCACATGGCAAAGATCTCCAAAAACAATCATCCACATCACTTTAGAGAGGCCTAGTCGAAATATTGGGTTTCTTTTTATTTTGAAGATTATAAGTGACAAAGTCGGGTTTCATTTGTTGTTTTGCAAACTAACACCTTTTTCAAAAGGGACCTTCAAAACCCTCACAAAGTAACCTCGAGGGTAATCAACTCTTTCGACTTTAAGAGGTTAAAAAGGAATGTTGCAAGCCCATTTGCAATTTTTAGAACGCAGAAAGCAACACCTCCTCCTAGGCCGCTTCTCTGGACCGAAGAAGCATTTCAAGCGAAAAGTTGCGGGGGTTTGAAGTTTTAAAAGCTGCGTGGCGGCGCCTGGAAGAGCGCACGGCGTGTTCGGGAGAAAATTTAGAAAGGGGTTACATTGCTACACGGTGCGCCCTGTCAGATCGAGTCACGGTCTGCCCGAAGCGGGCACGACACCCTGTCTCGTGCGGTGCTTTTCCATTTCAACGTGCCGCGCGTGTTTGAACGGTCGAAAACGCCTCCAAAAAGGGTCTTGAAGCTGCTCAACTCTTCAAGCAAAGGCCACCATCTATCTTCGAGGTATTTTATTTTGACTCCACTGGGTGTATTCGAGTTTCTAAATGGGTGATTGTTGCCATATTTTCAAGACTAAATGGTGATTAAAAAATGGAGGTTTTGGTAGGAAAATCAAGGTGATTGGTTAAAAATATTAACAAAGTTTGTTACGGTGGAAGGCTAGTGGAGTGTTCATATTTATTTCAACGCCTACAAAAGCTACCCTCGAAAACATTGATAAACCATAACACTACTTGCAAGTCAAAAGAAAGCACGGTGTTAGAGGCTTTTTACTGTGAAGGTGTCCTAGCTATGATAGGACAAAACTAACCTCCGTCACCCAAGTATAAGGTGAAAAAAGTGTTATAAGGTCAAGGCGGTGTTCGAAAAAGAAAACGCAGAGTGTTTGAAAAGGTGAAACAGATGGAACTAATTTTAACAATAATGATCAAGTCTAAAATACTCTATCACTTCAAAAAGTCCTCTCTGTGTGCGTAAAAACCTACAAAACTAGTGTTGCCTCATTTGATCCATGAAACAAAGTATTTTATGAAAAGCTTTTAAATCGATTTGAAAGTGTTCTTGTCTACCTATGCATGTGAAATAGTGAAATACGGGGAGGAGTGTTTTTGATTTGGAGAGGTGTTTTTTTATTTGCAAGGTTGTCTTGCTTATTCCAAAACACAAAGGATCCTTGTAACCTTACCTAAACACATAACAATTTGATTTTTGTGCTTGTTATTTTGATAACTATTTGTTGTTTGGCACAAAAGAGACAAAACAATGATTTGTAAGGAGCGAGAAGGTTGGTGTTGGGAGGATATTTCACAAATAATTTGAAGTAGTTATCTTGGTCGAACAATGACTCATAAGCGAGGACAAAGGTGTGTGCTTGAGAAAAACTTTCCAAAGGCCATTTGAGGCAGACTTAGTGTTTGCGAGAGAGCATTCAAAACAAGATTCCTCCTAGGCAAGATAGTAGGAGTGGACCACACAAGATATTTGAGCCTCGTTTCCCTTTGAAGAGCTAAATTCCCACCCATCGGTATTGTTCACTTTCCATGTGGTTGGGTGTCTATATTTTTACCAAAGAGTGCAAGAGGTGAAGATATTTTCCCCTTTAACACACCTTTGTGCTTTGAGGTTTCGAGAGAAGAATTTTCAGCTAAAGCGAGCCTAGATTTCCAATTCTCTCCAAGGTCCATCTCGAGGCCACTAAAATCCCTTATGTCGACGAGAAGTGGTTTAAAAAAGACACTTGGACTCGAATAATACAAGCCCTTTATAAAGCCTAAGCACGGGAGATTCATGTCCTTCCATTTTTCCCTTCTCATATATTTTGACTAGCTACGCCTCATGAAGATCATCATGAAATACCTCACTTGTGAGGGAAAGATTCTCCCGAGTCTATGCCTATCACATTCGATTGCTCATGCATTTCACGAGGGAGAAATTGCTAAATCTCCTTTATTTTTTACATAGAAGCATTGAGAAAATGGCCTCCTTTGTTGAGGAAAAAGCCTCCTTCATAGCAAACGGTGTAATGTCTCCCAACTTCACCACATCAACATATCTAGCCTTTAATATTGTGTTCGTATTTATTTTCCATATACTATTAATAGTATATTTTATATTCTTATGACACCTCCATTCTAATATTCAACTTCTTTTCAACCTCATTCACAATAATTTATAATCATGTTGCAGTTGATTCCCTTAAGCGATATATGAGGGTTTTTTGTTGTGTATTACTAAATACACTTTCACTATAATCCGAATTTTTCCCTTTTTTAAATCCTTACTCACAGTAGGCATGAGAGTATACATATATAATTGAATTCAACTTTGCGTTAGGATTTGGTTGTATATAATAAAATGATGGTCTAACACATTTACTTGTACTAAATAAGCCCATCGCTACTTTAGACTTATTATGCATTCCACATCTGTTTCAAATTGTTATGAACGAAATTGACTTCCCTTATAGTTTACGTGGAAGATCTTATGGTTAAATTAGTTTAAATTATTACGTTGAACATGTGAATATCTCGTTCACCCATACTATTATCACACTTAATCATTTTATATCGAATTTGTCCGTGATTATATGTCATAAGGTTTGTGACCTATCACGTCCGAGCTTGTGTGAGATAGTACATACAATATTGAATTGATCGGTAACAATTCCATAATATTTATACGAGCACGATTGCACTTAATGTGTCGACTCGTTGAGGTCTCATCTCATGTTGAACTACATTTTTAATGTCTATTATGTACCTCTCTACTATGATATTCGAGCGCACGATCCATTGTTAATCCTACGTTAAGTTTGTTATCCTTCTCGAGAAGATAAATGGTACCCGGAAGTTGTTTCACATTTATTTACCGAGGCTTGAACAACATAAATTCTATCTCCCGGCCATTAAAACCTACGGTTGTCATTGATCTAACCCTAAATTTAAGTACACCTCTCTCAAATTGTGCCATCTATATGGCTTGGATGCATTAGTGTTTGACGTTCTACTTAATGGAGAATTTCTCTTGTTACTACCTTCATTTGGATCCTGCACATTTCGTGTTGCGGTTTCTTCATGGTGGTATCGATGGTCTTGCCATCGATCGGCTCGATGCACATAGTCGCAGATTGGCATACGGGAGCAAGGTTCATAGGTAACTCATTCTCCTTATTACACCATGCTTGGTTTGAATTTATTTGTTCCCTATATTGTATATAGCTCTTATTACAATTATGATTTTACTCTCACAGAGTAGTTTGAAATTTTGATTCTCTGTCATGTTTCTAATTAGCTCCCCCTTACGAGTGCATTTGTATAGTAGTAGACTCCTCACGGTTCTTAAAGCATTTTTTTCGTGAGGTAATAACATGATTCACATCCGGAGCTTCAATTTTTCTCCTCGCATTTGGCTACGATAAGTCGAATGAGTTTTTTTGGGGAATTATTATAACTAAATCCTCATGGTTCGTTTCCCCTTTCGGGGTTGGAACTTATCCGATGAACATCATCCACCACATTTCTCAAGCTACTCTAATATGTATATGGAATTTATTAAATTTTATTGGTAATTATCACTGGCTTATTCTCGCCTTATTAACTCTACGTTTTGGTTTCTTATTCTGCCGATTTGATTTAATTACTTTCCACGCCATCATAATCGTCACTCTTACCATGCTCTCGTCGGTTATTGCAATTTCTCTCTAAGACATTTCTCTTCATTTGTAAACTTAGGTTGGTTCCCTCTCATCGTAGAGAATTTCGATTTCGATAGTTCGCCCTTCCCATATGTATGGGTCGAGCTTTTGGTTCTACATTTCTCGTACGAGATTTTTAACAAATTTTTTTGTGGCTCGGGTGTTATAAATCCCGTTGTGCCTCGTAATTAATTTGATCGTCTAAAAATCAACTCTCGGCCTTAGAGTATGACCAAGCCGTTTAATTATGGACACGTTCTCATATAGTCTGGTTGTATTTTACTATTTTTCTTAAGACTAATGCTGGGAATTTCAACTTTTGGGCGAGGCCTATCAAACTCGTTTTAAGACGGTGTATCTATTTCATAATAGTATGTAGGGTTTTACATGTTTGTCGTATTCAACATGGAGTGATTATTTATTTCCGGGTCTATTCATTATTTTCCATCGATAGAGATATACATATTAATTGTTGGAATTTTAATGTACCCCACGTCTACCTACTAGCGATATTCTTGGGTCCTCTTTCGCTATTTATTTTTTCCATGATGTCTATACATTGACATATGGTTTTTTATTTTTTATTTATTTATTTATTTATTTTTGTGTAATATCCCGGAAAATAGTTATTATATTAATAATCGAGTTTTGTTGGCTTAATTGTTATGTATAATATTATGATATGTACGATCCTTTCAATGTATAAATATGAAATTTAACAATATCTACTTGAGTACTTATTAATTTAATTCCTGAAATACAAGGGTTACTTCACTTAATCTTTCTTTTCATTATGAGTACATTAGGAATAATGGGTATAGGTTAATAAAACCCTTAACAAAATTTGAGTAATTTGCCAGGATACATGGCTTACATTCGTTGTAACCCAATGGGATTTATTTAAGCTATAATCCATTATGTAAATGCAGTTAGCAAAATTTCTATGTCCATAGATTGTTTGACTATTTTTTCTTTTTCCTGTGCAGTAGCGCGAATCTAGCAGAAATTTTCTCATTACGGACATATCAATGACATCTATCTTTTTCGGTTAAAGAGTTTCATTATTAGCTTAGAATTTTAGTTCTATATATCCTGAGATAGTTTTATAATATGAGAATGTCTCTGAGACGAGATTTCATTCTTTGCCTGGTATTGTCCAATGTACATATTCATATCAATATTGTAAATGATTTAAATTACCATTTCTGTTGTTTACTTTCCTTGATATTTTTGCATAGCTTTTCATCGATAAGAATTTCTTACTTCTCGGTTCGATATTTCCTTCTTCTTTTTTTAATTTAGATAATTACGAGTTTGTCTACATGCACTTCAATAAGGTATTTTGCGGTGTCGGCAATGTTTTTACTCACATTAAGCTCCTCAAATTTCATAGTTGGTTTTTCATCTTCAAATTCTATTTTCTTGTTTCATACAAAAAATTTGTTTTATTCTTCTACGGAAACATAGTATAGTTACACTATAATGAATGAAGGGAATAGAATAAATCTCTAGATTTAAACCCCTAGCAAGGTTTTAGAACTTCTAGTTGATTTTTTCCTTAATCCTACTCCTACAACTACGACGAATTGAGAGGATTAAGTTCTTCTAACTCGATTACGTAAATGTATGGAATACTGGGTTTCAACATTTAAAATAAAATAACATCTACGACCATTAATAACACTACACAATAACAAGTAATTCAACCATTCATAAGCATTTTAGGCATACCACTTACGACATTGACCATCCTCCCAACCTTAGAGGTTCCTCTGTGTCTAGAACTCACCCCAGGAGTTGAGATCGTCTCCAGAGATCGAGACCAACCCCAATACATTACCGGAGTAGCTTTATTTAAGCTTATGCTCCAAAGCCCTGTTTCTAATTTTGTGTCCGGAATTACGGGATGCCTTTATTCTTGTTTGCACAGGCTTCCCTTATTTAGGGACTTTTAAAGCTACTTTCTTCTTTTCCAACTTTTTACCTCTTCCCAACTACTTTCCACCTCATTAGAGAAATCTAGATTTTTCTTCAAAAATATAAATCGAAATAAATTCTTTCAAGGATTTTTTGAAATATTTTTGGGGGAAATTCTTTCATCCTCTTTCCATACCTCATGGATTTGGCAAGTGATCTTAAAATTCTCATTTGGTCAATATGCACAGAAATTTTTTATTTATTTTTCACAATTAAATAATTAATTACATCCATACCATAATTATCCTTTGGGGTCCACCCCCTTTGGATTTTAAGTTCAAATTTCTAACTTGAAAAACATGAAACTAGGGGTGTTACATATTCTCGCGAAAACAAACACCGTCCTCGGTGTTATCAACTAATTTCTAGAGTTAATTTTGAGAATAGATATGGATATTTTTTCCATCATCTCGAAAGCTTCTCTTCCTACGTAGCTTCTTCGGTATTAAATTTCTTCCACAACACTTTTTACTCTATCTATTATTAGTTTTCTCAATTCAATTTCTTCATGCTCCAATATTTGAAGTGGCTCTGGCATGAACTCCCCTTCTAGTTCCACCTGTATCACATTCCAATCAACAATGTGAGAAGCATCATGCACATATATTTTTAATAACGAAACATGAACACATCATGCACTTTAACATGGGGCGGTAAGGCCAGTTTATAAGCCATTGGTCCCACCCTTTCTAACACTTCAAAAGGCCTACAATATCGAGGAGCCAATTTTGCACAACTTCTAGCATAAAGTGTGCTCTTCTTTGATTTAATACGCAAATACACATGATCACCCACTTTGAACTCTCGATGAACCTTCTTCTTATCAGCATAGTTTTTCTGTCGATCTTGTGATGTCTTGATGTTTCTTTGTATTTGTTTGACAATTCTTTCCATATCTTGTAAAGCATCTGGCCCCAACACTAGCTTATCTTCAGGTTGGCTCCAACTTAAAGAAGTACAACACTTCCTTCCATAGAGTGCTTCAAATGGACTCATTTTGATGGACGATTGATAGCTGTTGTTGTAATAAAATCTCGGCTTAAATGCGAGTAATCTTTCCATTTTGATGGCCTATCCATCACATACATTCTCAGAGCATATCCTCCAAAAATTTTATTTTTTCTCTCTGTTTGACCATCACGTCAGAGGGTGATAGGCGATACTAAAATTGAATTTAGTGCCCATGCCCCCCAAATAGAACTTTCCAAAAGGTGGATGTGAACTTGGCGTCCCTATCCGAAATAATCATTTTTGGGACCTTGTGTAGCCTTACTATTTCTTTTAGGAACACATCTGCTACTTGGGTTGTCCCAAAAGGTAGATTTTACAAGGATGAAGTGTGAAGCTTTTGTTAAGGTGTCATCACTACCATCACCGAGTCATGTTGGTACTTGGTCTAGGGGTAACCTAGTTATGAAATCTATAGAAACAATGTCCCATTTCCGTCCGCAATCGGGTGTGAGGATTTAAAAGACCCAGATTTCAGGGTGCTGATGCTTCACTTTAACTATTTGACATTCCATGCATCTAACTAAATATTTTGCTACATCTTTCTTCATTCCTTGCCAAAACAATTCCCTTTTCAAAGTCATGTGGCATTTTTCTCGATATCCAGGATGTCCCGAATATGGATATTTATGATATTCATCTAGGATCTCTTATTTCGTAGACCCTACATTGGGGATATACATGCTGTTTTATAGTAGATCAGCCCTCTTATGATTTTTTTGAGTGTATTCAATCATTTATTTCTTTAAAATTTTCACTTGTAGCTTCTCATAATATGGATCTCGAATCCGCTACCTTTTTAACTAGTTCCTCTAAATCAAAACTAGCACTACTCCCAATGTTGCTTATGTTTTGGCAAGCATTTCTTCTTAGTGCATCAACAATTTTGTTTTCTTTCCCTCTCGATATGTTTTATGTCCATATCAAATTCACTCGTAAAATACAACCATCACGGCTTTGTAGGCATTCAAATCGCTTTGGGAAAAGAAATATTTAAGACTAATATGAGTCGAGCCATCAATGTAAATTTCTTTTCCAAGAAGATAGTGTTGCCACATATTTAAGGCATGGATTACAAGTGCACCAATTCCAAATCATATACACTCAGTAGTTATGTTCATGTGTCTTAAGTTTCCTAGACTCATATGAAATAATAGGAGTTTTCCTACAACGAGTAACTCCTCCCAATCCCTCTCTACATGCATCGGTGCATATAATAAACTCTTTGTCGCGATCCGCAATTTTCGGTATAGGGGCTATAGTGAGTTTTTGTTTTAGTTGTTCAAAACTGTTTTGGCATTTTTTCAATCCACTCAAATTTGGTGCCTTTTCTCTATAATGAAGTTATGGGATATGCTATTGCAGTAAAAATCTTTCCACAAACCTCCTATAATAACTCCGTAATCCCCATAAATGACCTTACTTCATCAGAAACATCAATGGGCACATGGCCAATCTCTAATAGCCTTTATTTTCTCGAGGTCTACCGCCAATCCCTTGTTCAAAAATAATATGTCCCTAAATATTGAATCTTATCTTTATAGAATTCACATTTACTTGAATTTGGCATATAATCGGTTTTCTTTCAAATTTTTCAAAACTATCCTTAAGTGTTCTTTGTGCTCCTCCTCACTTTTTGAATAAAACCGAATATCGTCTATGAACACTAGTACGAATTTATCCAAGTACTTGTTTAAAACACTATTCATTGAGCACATAAAGGTGGTAGGGGGCATTTTTCAAACCAAAAGGTAGGACTACAAACTCGTAGTGACCATACCCGGTTTGGAAAGTTGTTTTACTAATATACTTCCTCCTTAATTCTAAGTTGGTGATAACTGATCCTCGAAATCAATCTTAGAAAATAATGAACCTCCTCTTACTTGATCAAAAAGATCATCAATTCTAGGAAAAGGGTATCTTCTTTTAATTTTCAACTTATTTAGCCGATGATAGTAAATGCACATTCTAAAGGTTCCATCCTTATTTTTTCACAAACAACACGGTGCTCCCCAAGGAGACACACTCGGTTTGATATAACCTTTATCCGAGCAATTCTTGCAATTGCATTTTCGGATCCATGAGTTCGAGGGGCTCGTCCGATAAGGGGCTATGTGAACGAGTGTTTCGCGAGGCACCAAATTGATTGAAAAGTCAATCTCTCTTTTTGGGGGGAAGATGAGGAATCTCATCCGGGAAAAACTTCCTTAAACTCTCTTACTACCGGAAAAATGTCCGGTGAGGATTTCTTGAGGTTGTCTTGTCCTAATTCTTCAACATGTACATCATATACTTGATATCCTTTCGTAGTCTGTTCTTTTTAATTGCGTAGCTAATATTTGTCTTACGTAAAATGGTTTTGGTTTTCCTTTGAGGATAAAAGGTTTCCCTTCTCATCTATGCAATGCAAGAGTTTTATCCCAACAATTCATCATCGCCTTTCTCTTTTCCAACTAGTCCATCCCAATCAACAAGTCATATGAGCCTAAGGGCGGAATGTTTAAGTTTACTTCATGCTCGAAAATCATTTAATTTAATTTCTATTTGAGGTAACTTATGAGTTACTTTTCACTTGGTTCCGAGTGGCTAGCTAGACCAACCAAGACCGCTAAAATTTTTCGATTTTGAGATTGCATTTCTCTACAATTTGTGGACTAATGTAAACTCAAAGAAGCACTTGGATCAATTAAAACTATAACTGATTGGTCAGCAATCTACCTTCCATCTCAACCATGGTAGCCTCGGGTGTTTTTCTTGTCGGTTCTCCAAGGCTGCACCGATAGTAGGTATATTTCTTGCTATATCATTCACTATGGTAGCTTCTCGATCCCTCATAATCATCCGAATATTTCGGTGTGGACAGTTTCCTCAACAGATGAGGTTCTCCACAACCCCAACATTTCAACGAGTCCCTACATTTTGACTACTCCCTCCTTCTTATTATCTCCCTCTACTTGTTTTGAACCAACTTGGGATCGAGCGGTTTGAATTTCCTTGGGTTTGTTAAATTTCTTCCCGCCGATGGTCCCTTCCAAAGTTCTTCAAGTAGGGTGGCTTTGTTTCTTCCCTTTGAATTCATTCTTATTTACCTAGCTTTTTCCATGTTCACCCTTGCCTTTAAACCGCTGGTAACATAGTCTAGCTTTTCTCACCGCTTCATCCATAGTTTTTGGATTGTCGAACTCTATTTTATCCTTGTACAAAGTAGGAAAATAGTTCAAAAAAACCTTTGTACCTTTCCTTCTCTTCACGAATATAAGGAACATACCTTAGCAGATTTGTAAACTTGGTGACAAACTCATATATGGTGAGTTGTCCCAATACGAGTTCATGGAAGTCCTTTACTTTATCATCATAATAATGTTCGTTCAAATAGAATTTTTAAACTTGACTTGGAAATCTTCCCAAGTCATTGTTTTTTTCATCAATGGCATGGACCATTTTCGTATCCTCCCACCACAAGGTATCTTTACCCCCGAAACCGATAGACATCCAATCCGGATTTCGGATTGCTCTCATATTCATAGACCTCCCGGAAATACTTAATCATATTGAACAACCATGCCTCGAGCATCTTCCTCCTTCTCTCCATCATAGGAGGGAGGTTTAATCTTTCAAAATCCCCACGTAATTCCTTTCTCTCTGTTTAGAATGATGTCTAGTAGTGTCATCTTCCTCGAATCTTCCGAGAACTTGCCTTTCTTCCTCTTTTCCGAACCTTTGCCTTCTTGGTCTGTTCCACGAAGTCGATTCTCTTATGAGCTTTTCTCGCTCCTCACTCTGGCTAATAACGACTGCTCATTACGCTTATTAACTCAGCTATCTCCCATTGCAACCCATGCAACATAGCCATCAAAGGAGCGTTGGGATTTGGCGTGTTATCTTTATCACGCAGAATCAACATAAATTTCATCTCCTTCAGCCATTATCTTTTTCATTTCCAGTACCACTATACACTAAACAAAACAACATCGGTGAAAAAAACTAATTCAACAAGAAATAATTTATCCGAGTGGGCACAACAACGACCCCAGCTTTTTAAACATGGGCTCGATACCATTTGTAATGTCTCCCAAATTCACCACAAAGATATCAACATATCTAGCATTTAATATTGTGTCCGTATTTATTTTCCATATACTATTAATAGTATAGTTTATATTCTTATGACACCTCCATTCTAATATTCAACTTCTTTACAACCTCATTCACAATAATTTATAATCACATTGCGACTTGATTCCCTAAACCGATATATGAGGGTTTTTGTTGTGTATTGTTAAATACACTTTCACCATAATTCAAATTTTCCCTTTTTAAATCCTTACTACCATAGGCATGAGAGTATACATATATCATTGAATTCAACTTTGCATTAGGATTTGGTTGTATATAATAAAACGATGGTCTAACACCTTTACTTGTACTAAATGAGCCCACCGCTACTTGTAGACTTATTATGCATTCCACCTAACTCGTTTGAATTGTTATGAATGAAATCGAATTACCCTTAAAGTTTACGTGGAAGATCTTATGGTTAACTTAGTTTAAATTATTACGTTGAACATGTGAATATATGGTTCACCCATACTATTATCACACGTAATATTTTTATATCGAATTGTCCGTGATTATATGTCTTAACGTCTGCGACCTATCATGTCCAGCTTGTGTGAGATAGTACATACAATCTTGAATTGATCGGTACCGATTCCATAATATTTATACAGAGCACGATTGCACTCAATGTTGCTACTCCATTGGAGGTTTTGTCTCACGCTCGAACTACATTTTAATGTCTATTGTGTACCTCTCTACTATGATATTCAAGCACTAGCCCATTTTTAACCCTACATTAAGTCTGCTACCCTTCTCGAGAAGAGAAATGGTACCCGAAGTCATTTCACATTTATTTACCAGTGCTCGAACAACATAAATTCTATCCGCCTCGCCATTAAAACCTTCGGTTGTCATTGATCTAACCCTAAATTTAAGTACGCCTCTCTCGATATTGTGCCATCTGTATGGCTTGGATGCGTTAGGGTTTGACGTTCTACTTAATGGAGAATTTCTCTTGTTACTACCTTCATTTGGATCCTACACATTTCGTGGTCTGGGGTTTCTTTCGTGGTGGTATCGACGAGTCTCGCCATTGAACTACTCGATGCACACAATCGCTTAGTTGGCATACGGGAGCGAGGTTCATAGGTAACTTGTTCTCCTTATTACGCCATGCCCGGTTTGAATTTATTTGTGCCCTATATTGTATATAGCTCTTATTAGGATTACGATTTTACTCTACAGGAGTAGTTTGAAATTTTGATTCTCTGTCATGTTTGTAATTAGCTCCCTCCCTTCCGAGCGGATTTGTATAGTAGCGGACTCCTGCACAATTCTTAAAGCATTTTTGCTGTAAGGGTAATAAGATGATTCACATCCAGGCTTTGATTTTTCTCTTGCGTTTGGCTACAATGAGCCTGAATGAGTTTTTTGGGAATTATTATAACTAAATCCTCATGGAACGTTTCCCCTTTCGGGGTTGGGACTTATCCAGTGAACGTCGTCCGCCACATTTATCAAGGTACTCGATATGTATATGGTGTTTATTGAATTTTTATTGGTAATTATACTGTCTTTATTCTCGCCTTATTAACTCTGCATTTTGGTTTCTTGTTACTCGCAGGTGATTTAATTACTTCCGCCATCATAATCGTCACTCTTACCATGCTCTCGCCAACTATTACAATTTCGCTCTAAGACGTTTGTCTTCATTTGTGAACTCAAAGTTGGTTCCCTCTCATCGCAAAGAATTTTCGATTTCGTAGTTCACCCTTCCCATATGTATGGCTCGTGCTTTGGTTCTACGTTTCTCGTCCGAGATTTTTAACAAATTGTTTTATGGCTCGTGTGTTATAAATGTCGTTGCGCCTCTCTAATCAATTTGAATATCTAAAAATCAACTCTCATCCTTAGATTACGACCAATCGTTTAACTATGGACATGTTTTCATAAAGTCTCGTTGTATTTTTACTATTTTCCCTTAAGACTAATGCTCGAGAATTTCAACGCTTGGGCGAGGTCTATCGAGCTTGTTTAAGACAAAGTGTATCTATTTCATAATAGTATGTAGGGTTTTACATGTTTGTTGTATTCACCATAGACTCGATTATTTATTTCCGAGTTTATTCGATGATTTTCATTTGATAGAGATATACATATTAATTGTTGGAATTTTAATGTACCCCATGTCTACCTACTAGCAGTATTCTTGGGTCCTCTTCTGCTATTTATTTTTCCATGATGTCTATACATTGACATATGGTTTTTTTTTTTTTTTTTTTGGGTGTAATATCCAGACAAATAGTTATTATATTAATAATCAGTTTTGTTGGCTTAATAGTTATGTATAATATTCTGATCTGTACAGTTTCCCTTTCAATGTATAAATATGAAATTTAACAATATCTACTTGAGTACTTATTAATTTAATTCCTGAAATACAAGGGTTACTTCACTTAATCTTTCTTTTCATTATGAGTACATTAGGAATAATGGGTATAGGTTAATAAAACCCTTAACAAAATTTAAGTGAGTACTTTTCCAGGGATACATGGCCTACATTCATTGTAACCCAATGGGATTTATTTAAGTCGTAATCCATTATGTAAATGAAGTTAGCAAAATTTCGTGTCCATAGATTGTTTGACTATTTTTTATTTTTCCCCGTCATAGCGAGAATCTAGCGTAACTTTTCTCATTAGAGACATATCAATGACATCTATATTTCTGTTATAAGAGTTTCATTATTAGTTTAGAATTTTAGTTCTATATATCCCGTATAGTTTTATAATATGAGAATGTCTCTAGATAGGATTTCATTCTTTGCCTAGTATTGTCCAATGTACATATTCATATCAGCCTTGTAAATGATTTAAATTACCATTTCTATTTGTTTACTTTCCTTGATGTTGCACAACTTTTCTCGTCAACAAGAATTTCTTACTTCGAGTTCGATTTTCCTTCTTTTAAAAAAAAATTTAGATGATTACAGTTTGTCTACATGCACTTCAATAAGGTATTTTTTGCAGTGTCGACAGAATGTTTTTACTCACTTTGAGCTCGTCAAATTTAATAGTTGGTTTTTCATCTTTAAAATTCTATTTTCCTATTCATACGAAAATTTGATTTATTCTTCTCTAGAAAGCATAGTACGATTACACTATAATGAATTGAGGGAGTAGAATAAATCTCCGCGATTTAAAACCCTTAGCAGGGTTTAGAACTTCCGGGTTGATTTTTCCCCTTAATCCTACTCCTACAACTACTGCAATTGAGAGGATTAAGTTCTTCTAACCAGCTTCGTAAATGTATGGAATACTCGGTTTCAGCATTGAAAATAAAATAACATCTACAAATCATTAATCACACTACATTATAGCAAGTAATTCAACCATTCATAAACATTTTAGGCATACCACTTCCACAATTGACCGAGTCCCTCCCAACCTTAGATTTCTTCTATCTCCGGAACTCGCCGAGCTGAGATCATCTCCTAGAATAGACCAAACCCAATCTGCTCGGGAGTAGCTTGTTTAAGCTTATGCTCCCGAAAGCTTGTTTCTAATTCTAGTGTCCATAATTACATGATGATTTTATTCCCTGTTTTGCCTAGGCTTCCCTTATTTAGGGACTTTTAAAGTTGCTTTTTTTCTTTTTCTAGCTTTTTACCTCTTCCCAACTACTCTCCACCTCATTGGGGAAATCTAGATTTTTTCTTCAAAAATCTAAATTAGAAATAAATTCTTTCAAGGACTTTTTGAAAGATTTTTGGGGAAAGTCTTAGCCTCTTTCCATACCTCATGGATTTGGCATGTGATCTCAAAATTATCATTTGGTCAATATGCAAAGGAAATGTTTTATTTATTTTTCACAATTAAATAATTAACTACATCCATACCATAATTATCCATTGGGGTCCACCCCTTTGGATTTAAGTTCAAATGTCTAAATTGAAAAACATGAAACTAGGGGTGTTATAAACAGTCTGCCTCTTCCATCACTCCCTCATCAAAGTCAACATTCTTCATCACCTTGAGAAGAGGAAGGTCTCTTGGGATACTTTCATCACCCATCCGAATTTCTCCACTCGTCCCTCCAGCTCATACATCTCCTACACCTCCCGCTCACTATCCTTCACCTTCTTATAGCAAACCTATTCCCTAGAAGCTCAATTTTACCATAGAAAAAAACAAAATAGTGTGAAGAGGGAGAAGAGCATAAGCATGATGAAGAAGAAGAGCATGAGCAAGAAGAGGAAAGTGATGATGAGCATCATCACGATGAGGTAGAACTGTAAGGGGAATAAGGGCATGATGATGAGCAACATGATGATGAGTAGCATCATAGTGAGGCAAACAATAGACTCTCGAAGATGATGAAGGGACAAGAGCATGAATATGTGCAACACAGCTGAGGGTGAGCAAGTGTCATGATGAATAGGGGCAGCCACAACATGATGAACAACGTGCCCTCATAATGATGAACAAATGGGCCTCCTAAAAAGGAACAACGAGACCTCATGAATAAGAGGGGCAACAGGATAAACAGGGTGCAACACGATAAGGAGGACAACCCTCAAAAGGAAATGTGAAAGGACAACCAAGGCATCCATGAAGAAATCCAACACGGTGGCAAAAAATGAAGAGAAAAGTGACAAGGGTAAAGAGCCCATGGAGCATGTGCTAGCCGCCTCTCCTAAGTAAGGGGCCATGCTCTCTTCTCCGAAAGTGGCCAAACCTCGGACATCAACGAAAAAGGGTACCTAGAGTTGTAACTCCAAATGTGACTAGGGCCCTCCGAAGCAAGGGAAAATTTCCCAAGAAGCCTATGGTGGAATTTTCCCAAGAGGAAGAAGACTAAAAGAGCCACCCCAAAGCAAAGGGAAGGACAAAGAAGAAACTAGTCATGAACGAGAAAGGGAATTCGACATCATCCAATTCCAAATGTGATGATAGTGATAATGAAGCACGTGAGCCTAGAAAATATCTTGATCCATAGAGAAAACCAAATTTATGCTTTGATGACTGATCTTGATAGGGCTAGGAACTTCAATCACTTTTTTGCAAGTTCAAAACAAGCATATGAGTGTCCATATGGTTGTATATGAGACACGGCCATCAAATACAAAAATGAGGCCTCCAAAGCACAAGTGAGATTGGAAGAACTCATGGTCGAGTTCGATGAAAGCAAAGGTGAAGATCAAACCCAAAGCTAAAAGAGTCCAAGAACCATGGGGCTCAAAAAGGCCCTTGAGAAACAAGAAGAAGAAGAAGATGCCCTTCTCCAATCTACCCCTCTCACGGCATTGTTCGAAAAAGAGATAGAGAAAAATCGGGAAGCATGGCTTGAGAGAGCTAATAATCACTTGGAGAAGAAATTGGAGAAGGAAAATATAGACTTGGACCTTCAACGAGAGGATGACCGGGCATTATAAAAAGCTCAATCGCTTGCTAGTGGAAATTGAAGGTTGCTCAGAAAAAACTCAAGGAGGCTAAAGGGAAGTTCCCGGAACCAAAATTGAGAAAAGACACCTCAAGGCTCCCAAATTTTGGCCTCTTGCTTCACAACATGTTTCTAAAAACCCTTGAGGGTCATGCTCGCCAAGTTTGGGCGAAATTCGACATGTTTTGGTTTTTTTGTCCTTTTTGGGTTTTTGGCCAAAACTCATGGGCATCGCCATTTCAGTTCGGGGCATCATCAAAGGATGAAAATGGTATCATTGGATGCCATAATTTTCAGGGGCACATACTCAGAAATTTTCAGAAACAATTGAAGATCTTTTTCTCCCCCCAAAATGGTGAAAAAAACTCGCTTTTTTCTACACTTTGCCCCAGTTTATCAGCAAGGCCTATTTTTTGGTTTTTTTACACACTAGGTCTATTTTTGGAGGATTTCGAGTGGTTATTTGGTAGAAAAATAAACATTTTCATAAATTAGACACTCAGATATTTCCAACGAGTCATCATGATCCTCGTTTCGACATCAAGAAAGCCTCCAAAAAGTTGTCGGCAAGTCAAGGGACCTTTTGTTGATGTATTTTTTTGAGTATTTTTGTAAAAATTGAACCTTTCAAAAGTGACTTTTCTTCATGTGAGTTTAGCTATTTTTGTACATGATAAGTTATGAAAAGTCAATATATTTCCCTTTTTTAGCATTTTTGAGATATTTTATTAGCATATTTTTTTTCCTTGGGCTTTGCAAAGCCTCAAGGACAAAATCAGATATTTTGGATAGGCCAATGAGATTGCAAGTTGAACCAAGAGGTTTTCCTCACTTTGGCCTATATATTCCAAAGGCTTTCATTATAAAAGAGGCTGAAATTGATGAATAGAAGAAATATATGGTTATATAAGCTTTGGAAGAAATACTTGTCTCACGCTTTTGGATAGTTTCTTAGATGTTCTTGGATGATGAAAGAGGATTGTTGTTGGATTCCATGACTTGGTAGAATGGTATAGTGTCTCTATCTCTATTTTGTTTCTTTTTCCATTCATAAATCCATGTTCTTGCTTGTTATAGGACAAGTAGAGAAAAATAAATTTGAGACATGTCCTTGGAGGCACCTCAAATTTCCTGTTTTTTCATAGCTTCCATGTTTTCTTCATTCTTAGTCACATTAAAGAATTCTTGATTGCTTTTTAATAACTTAAGAATATTATTTTCTTGTTTCATTCATGGTTTTTATGCATGCTAAGTATGATTTACGGTATTCCCTGCTTACTCATGGCTAGCCATAGCTCCACCTATGAAACTTCTCTTTGACTGATTAGATTGTCATTTGTTGAACCAAGGAGGTCTTGGTCCGATCTTTCCCTTTGCCTAAGACTATGCAATCATGTTTTTAAAAGTGCCCAATAGCTTGAAGTACTGTGTTTAGGTGTTCCGACATAGTGATTTGAGTTGTTTTTTCTGTCTTAAATGTATTTCCCCCAAAGTAATGACAGCCATTTCCTAAAGTTAGAGAGTTCTATATCTCTATGCATGGCTTGAATGCTTATTTCTATGCATCAATTAGCTTAAAGTTACATTTCTCATGATTAATGGTTTTCCCTACCATGTTTATGTCAGCTATTAAAATATTTGTGCTTGAAATCCTTTGTTATTCACAAACTTGATGTCCATCTTACTCCATTTTGTCCAAAGATCCATTTTACCTCGAATCAAATCGGCCTTTCAACAACCTTGTATCACCATCTGAAAGCTTTCTTGGACCTTTTCGACCCTCATAGCCCATTTAATATGACTTCTTTTTACCTAACTTAATCTTTTTATCAATTCATCCCTCACAACCTAAAAAACCAAAACCAAAAAACTTACTTCATAACTAGCCCAAAATCGAAACACAATAAGAAAACACACAGATATCCCTTACACAAAATAGAGAGAGCCCTCTCTCAAGTCTTGGAAGGCTAGGTCCTTGGGTTCCAAATATTTGTTTGATGTTACACTATCATTTGGCTTTACCAATCAGCCAAATCACGAGACTCTAATAGATTCTTCCACTTTAGATTTGTAATGAAGCGTACTAAAGTGGAAACCTTTGTTTGATCCAGGGCTCACAAGTAAATTTTATTTTAGAATCCTTGGTTAAAAAAATTTGGATAAGAAACTAAGTCTCATCCAAAACCTTACACTCCTTATTTGGGTGTGTGATAAATTGAAATTACATGTAACCAAATAGTGTAAGGCTAGATTTGTGATTGCATCTAGACTAGTATATGTGGTTGATGTTGATGTTGTACGATCGGATAGTTGTGGCATGGTATTGGGGAATCCATATTTTTTATGATATGAAAGAAATTTTATTTCGCCATGAAAACAAGTATCATATCACAAAACATGAGGTGGAATACATTTTTAGATCTCATCATACCAAATTCATTGCCAATCTTGTAAAGTGCGAGGTCAGATGAAGAGGTTGGTGAATTCCAACAAAGGGTTGCATGCTCATGGTTGTGAGAGAAAAAATATCTAGAAACATCCGATGCTTTCCAAGAACTACAAGAAAAAATGACATTGGTGATGGTTATGCTTGTGACAGACCTTTAAGGTTTGTCACCAATCCCCGATATGGTGATGGTCCTTAAAAAAAATGTCGTTGTAAGTGTATATAGCGATGGTCCTTTAAGGTCTCGTCACCAATGCCATTTTCAATGAAACTTTTGCTAAGGGTCGTTAAAAGGCCCATCACTAATTCTCTCTTTAGTGACACTTCTAGTGACGAAATTTTAATGACCCTCACCGATGTTTTTTTTACTTTTGGTGACGGTAAAAAATGTCCATCACCATTGATCATTCCAACGATTTTTTTGATGACATCAGGTGCTTGTCAATATATTTTTTTGTGAAAAGATAATAATTTAATACAATTATTGTGGATTATTTTTTTATAATATTTCCAAGGCCGTAGTGGTTAGAGTCACTCAATTTTTTTAAGAAGTAATTAGTGTGTATCATTTCCCTCAAGTAATGACTAGTCAAATATAGTTTTCCTATGAGTCAACACATGATTCATATCTATTAAGTTTATTATCTAGAAAATTCCCTTTAGATAAAGTCCCACTAGTGTGTGTAGGAAATATATTATTTAATAAATAATCAATCTCTCGTCAATTATATTAATGAGAAAGAACCGACACTCCTCAATGATATGGGCACATATTAAATTAATGCTTTGGTACACACTAACATTTCTTAGCACCTCAAATTCCTTGGAACATCTTTGTACCTAGAACATATTTTCATGATGCTAACGTCCAAGCACGTGGTGGCATGTGCTAGCACAACATAGAACTCTCCTAGTATGTGTTGGCATGCATGCAATCCCTAACATGCCCCTGGAACACCTTGGTTGAATGCATTGACATACATTATGACTTGGCACACAATGCCACTTGCCATGTATTGGGCACCTATTATTAGTTTGGTTAGCATACCCCTTTTGAAAAAGATAAAGTCCCTGACTTATTAAACCTCTTATTGGTTCTTCCTTTTGTTTCCTTTAAACTTCTTGACACATATTGACTTACCCCCTGGCACCCCGCCCATCCTTAGCACCTAGCATGTATTGGCATATATTTGCACTATTTGGCACATATGATTAGCACACCCTGGAACTCCTAAAGACACTTTGAGACTTCTTAACATGCCTTGATATTCTCTAGCATACTTTACCAATCCTTATCATACCTTTTCACCCCCTCCTTGGCATCACAACTAGCACTCATTAACACTAGTCCATGGCACACGTTCCTCATATTCATTAACTTCCATGAATTTTGACCTAGTGCTCCCTTAATGTTTTTTTCCTAGTACTCCTTAACACTCCCCGAACATGCATTACCACTCTCTACCACACCTTAGCACTCTTCCACATGCCCTTTCACTTCATAGCATGCATAACACTTTGTGACACATATTGTCACTTGGCACGTGTTTGCGGTTGGAAAGTCTTAGCATGTATGGGATATGTCGATATGCCTTCATATAATTTACCATGGTTTAATATTAAATTTATTTGAGATAAACTAATGGAAAGTATATGAGAAGCAACAAAGGAAGACTTGGCACTTAGAATGCACTAAGACTTTGAACTTGGCACCTATTGGCACCTAGTGTTGGTGTTCCTATCATTCCCCTCTTGGAAAAGGTAAATTGATGACTTATTAACGCTTTTATGTGTTCATTTCCTTGTAGTTTAACTTGTTTCTCCCTTTTGTTTCCTTGACAGTTTCGTGGCATGCATTGACACACCCTTGCACATCTCGGCATGCCTTATCACTTGGCACATATTAGCATGTTTGACATGTCGTAGCACTATCTACGACACATCCCCTAACATGCCTTAGCAAGCATGTCCTCATAGCTAGCCTTTACATTTTTTTCATCACTTGGGAACCCAATCAAATCCTTGGCCACCGCAGACTCATGTGACAATATTGGCTTTCTTCAACTGCAAAAAAACTTGACCAATTTCCCCTACTAGAAGTATATTGTGTCTTATTCACCTAAGAAATACCTATAACTTATGTTATACCACTCATGTTTAAGCTCAACTTGTCCCACTTGACTAATTACCAAGACGAGGGATCACATGATCTAGCCATGGCCATAAAACAACTAAGAAACATAACATGCATAGGAAATATTTCACATGTATCTTCAGTTCATACAAAAGAGTAGAAAATCAACTAAGAGTTTGCAAGAACCACAACATGCACAAGGCACGTAAGATATAAGCCGACACAAGTCAAGTGCCCCAAAACATATACACAACAATGTACAATATGAAATTATCTAGAATATTTTAAAACATGAGCATGTAGCCAAAGTGTACCACATCTCATATAAAAAAAATAGCTAAAGGAAAAGAAATTTTGTGCCTAGCACAAAGTGATCGCCTCTTTTTCTAAAAGCTGTTATGTCGAGCCCCGCATAACAATCCTAGGATTCCCTCCCGTAAATCCTATTCTAAACTTCTCCTAACACACTTCATCCTTAGCACACTTGAATTCACCGACACCCCCCGGAACACACTCTTATTCGTTCCTTTCCATTCATTTTAGCCTATTTATCCCTTGATATTCCCTACCACTCCCTAACACTCTTCAACATCCATTAACATTTTCTTACTTGTGCTAGCATGCCTTTTCATTCCTAATGTGCATGCCCTAACCCTCCCTAGCTATCATGCCCTTATAACTACCCGTTACTTAATTTTCAACTTTGGGAACCCAACCAAGCCCTTGCTTGACTACAAGAGCTTGACCAAGTTACGGTTACTACAACTAGACTATGTTGTTCAATTATGTAGTTTTGCGAGGTACTTCAGAATCTTAGTGAGATGGGTTTTTGTGAGTTTGGTCACAAAAGGATTTGTGTTAAAATAAGCCAAGAAAAGGGATTTTTGGACTCAAGATGGGGTTTAAAATTGAAAATAAAATTAAAAAAGGAAAATTAATATTTCCCTGAGTTCTAAGTGGATAACGAAACCCTATTTAAGGAGGCCTTAGGATGAAGGAAAGAACATCAAGTGAGAATAATATCATTTGATGAAGGGGACGAAGAGAGATGTAGTCCTAAAGTAGGTCGAGTAAGAGGGCCCAAAGTAAGGGTTTCTAAAGGGAGGTCTTGATCATCCTCCAAGATCAAGATCATCATGTGAGGGTTCACAAGAATGTTGCATACCTTAATGGTTGGTTCGATCTAGGAAGTAGGATGGCATATTGTTGGCTCTCATATGGAATATTGAGCTTAAGAGAGGTTGCTCATGAAAAATTTGAGCATGTGATTTCAATGGTGTCTTTGTGTGAAGGCCACATCAAATTCGAAACGTTAAAATTTGCAACAAGAAACATTGAAATTGTAAACCGAAAGGGAAAAAAAAATGCACCCATATTGGTGAGGAATTTTGATGCACGAGGAGTGAGGAATGTGGGGCGTCTAATTTATTTTTTTCCTTGAATAAATTGGACAATAAAATTTAATTTCATCTCATAACAACTCGTGTTAGTTAACTAAGTCATGATTGTTACATGCCATTTTGTCACCATGACATTTTACTGTTCATATGGCTCTATCACAACATATGTCATGTTCCCCTTAGGGGGTCAAAAACTCTAATGTTCCTAAATCAAGTCTTTGAATTGGAGAAAAGCTCTGTAAAACCCTTAAAAGTCTACCCCGCATAGTTTTTCTAGCCTTTCCCCTATGCATGCGCTATTGTTCGACCCATAAACTCGGGATAACTCCCGCACTTTTTGCCACTATTACCTACATACCCCCGTGAAAAAGAAAATAAAAGAAAAATTAAACTATAGAAACCTAGTTAGTAGAATATTCTCCCTAACCGGAAGCTTCTAGAGTCGTGAGAAATTCGAGCTTTATCCCTCCACTCATGGAGATTTTCCCTTGATCCATGGAGCTCAAATACCTTCATGAGAGGAATCCATCCCCCTCTTCATGGAACTGAAAACTACCTTTATCTCCCTATAAATTGAGCTCAAGTTTCGTGTTTAAGGGTAGATACTAATGTAATTATAGACTAACTTATATAGTTTCTAAGTCGAAGAGAATTCATAATGGTGCATACTTTCTACACTAGGAGTTGTTATTGGCATGAGAATGATCACACCCTTGTGTCTAAAACTCCATGTTGTATTCGAGAGAGGAAGGATTATCAAATTGAAGGAGAAGTGATTTTTCAGGGAACCCGGGAGAAATTTTTACGACATCAAGGCATCGAAAGTTGTAATATTACTCTTTTTATTGAGGATAATACATATGGATATCTTTTTCTCATTGATTTTCTTCTATACTATTGAAATAACATCAATACTTAGACTCCTTGATCACTAAGTTGGATTGGATTTTGTTGATTATTATATTTTGTAGATGCTTTAATTCTTTGTCTTATATTTTATTGCATGTTCTACTCATTGGAGAAATGACTTTGGAGCGATAGGGAAAAAGACTACATCAAACATTTGGATTTCAAGGTAGGGACATGCCCTCTCTACTTTATTATAATAATTCTAAAATGCAATTAATATAGAGGAAAAGGTTTCCAAAATGGATATTTGTTTACAATTACTTGCTGGAGTACTAGGGAGATCACTCTTGTCCATAAGAGGGATTAATCCACGTAAAAAAATTGGTGACTGGACTCTGGATCTAGAGCTTAGTTTTCTTTATTTATTTTCAGTTTGAATTTTAATTTTTTTATGATTTTGACTAATCTCGAGTCTATTTGGTAGATAAATTTTAAGAATCCATAAAAAAAGAAAGCTTGTTATTTATTTTTTTCCAATTTTTTTCCTTGATCGTGCGGTGTTCAAGCAGAAAACAGTGTGACAACCTCACGTAAATTTTAGTTCAATTCAATGCTCATGTGCTCTGTTTTTCCACTATAAATCAGTGCACCACCGTAAATTTTTTTGAAAAAAAATTAAATATCTCTTTTTTAAGAACCAGATAACTTGATTCATTATGTTTTTTCCCTGATCTATCTTCATTGTCGAATCTTGTGTGAGAATTTGTTTTCAAAGCAAATTTTGTGTTTGTGTGATTTATCATCCTATTTGCATTTTATAAATCAGATTTTTTCCCTAGTTTATAGTTGCTCTTTACAAAATATGCCTTCATTTTCCTCGACTTTCATCGGGTATTCATGATATTTTATTTTTTCAGCCATTAGGATAATTTCAAACCTTTCTTTTATGAAAATTGATTCCTTTTTTATTTTCAAACCTAGAAGAGCTTATAGCTTACTAAAGCCCGATATGACACGAAATAACTTTTGGATGGTTTCATTTCTCATTTCGAGATAAGTAGAATTTTTTCTTAAATTGATCACAATTAAGAGAAATCATCCTCAGACATTCTTGATAGACTTCAAAATTAGTTTTTCTTTGATTTTGAAACTTATGCTTTTAGATTTTTTAGTGGTTGTTTTCCTTTGGAAATGGATTGTTTATTGAATTGTAGTTTTTTGATTTGATTGTTCAAGGAATTTCATTTCAAAAGCGTAATTGATCATTCTTGCAAATTGAATTCTTCATGGAATAGTCTTCTTTTCAGAAAGGATTTTGTTTATGAATGAAAGAATTTGAAAGTTGATAAATCTCTCAACTTTCTTTTAAATAATATTCATTGAAATGAAAGAGTTGCGTTCTCATTTAGATGCATTTAGAGTAATTTTGAGTCGGGCCACAAACATCATTGAAGTTTCAACTCCATATCCTTTGTCATAAGCAACAATCAAATTAATACAACGCATTAATAAAATCAATCTAGATATTTTACATTTTTGTAGGGATCATTCCACCAAATAGCTTAGGCTAGTGTTTTGGAATAGGTTGTAATAAAAATTCCAAAATAGTTTAAAAAAAACAAGTAGAAACTTGTGGTAGCAAAAATCAAATTTTTGCATTTGTGCTATGGGAAGCTCTTCTTAAAATATTAAAGCATGAGATCATGTTGGACCCAGTGAGTTAATTGTACCTATCTCATTGGCAAAGATAGAATATGTGCACATAATAAAAATAGTAAACCTTAGATTAACCATTGTCGAGGAGCCTAGGGTCACTTGTCGAGCAAACCTCGAAATTTACCATATCGAGGAGCCTTCAAGGTGATTGAACTTGATACTCTTCCCTTGCATGTATATCGGATCGTAGAATTTTCCACCAGGAAAATTTTTTTTCCCTTGGTGCCTTAGTGACCATAATCTTCGGGATTTGTCCCAAGGTGATGGTGGAGGGAAGGTCCCACTGTACATGGAATAGACACCGGCTAGACTCACTTGGAATTTCTCGAGGGCACTCTTCACTTCGAGATGGCATAAGTGCAAGGACTTGCACCACACTATTTCATTAAGTAGGTCTTCATGGTAACTCGTTCCAACTTCCAAGTTTTCCACATTAAAATTCTACGACCTTGGATTCCATCACCAACTAGTCTTTTTAGTCTAGAAACCTATTGTTTGTGAGTGGATTGTCTCTTAGATTTTGTAGGCGTGTGTTCAATTTTATTGTTTCCTTAGCAAGATTAGGCCTATTTTGTTGAAATGATTTTTTATTCCATGTGTTAAACATTAGTCGTGGCTGAATTACTCAGACACTCTGTAGAATGCAGGTGAAACTACATGAGTACACACCAAGTCAATTAGAAAATCTTAAATATGAAGGAGGTCAACCATCGGGAACTTAATCTAATGAACAAGAGGAAATATCAATAGTTATACATCCTCCTTATGAATTAAATCAATGTCGATGGAAGAAAAAATTAAAAATTTCAAAATTAAATACGGTTGAGTCTGCAAAAGATGAGTTTTCGGATACTCAACTTATTAGACCCAAAATATATGAACCCGAAACTAAATCTACTTCATCTGATTCAACTTTGGAGTTCATAGGTCGAACACCCGGTCATCCTCGTTCACCTCGAATGAATTTTTGCATCACCGAGAACCTTCCTCTAGGCTCGATTAGTATCGAAGAGATTACCGACACGTAAGAAGAGGTTTTTCCTTCCTTCATGTCAAGAATATTTAGATCTAAGGTATAGTGAGCTGATTTATGCTTATAGTAAATCGAAACCCTTGGTATTCTCGCTAACAAACTTTCTACATAATTCTCGGGTCTCAATTATTCACCACCACATATTCCTTTTAACTCCATGCCCGTGAGGTAGCTATACCCCTTCATCAAACATGTATGGTGAGTCATCCATGTTTTATTCATCGCCGTAAACCTTTTTGTATGGTTCTCCATCACTTCCTACTCGATACCCGGTCGATTTATGGTACCTTCTCGGGAGCATTTCCTTCTTCTAGAAAACTTATACAATCAAATTGCCATAATGAATCTAATACCAAAAAATTTGACAATGGAACAAGTCTACATGATGTATGGAAATATTCCTTTCCCCGAACCTCAGGGGTATCAATTTACCGCTCGGGGGAAGTATACTCCTCAAGGAAAACCTCTTTAAGGGGAGTACTCTATCCCGGGGGTCACAACCTCTTCCAGGGGAAATAATCTATCCCTTGGCCACAACCCCTTCAAGGGTAGTACCCTATGCGAGGGCCACAAACCTATTCAAGGACAAGGAGCATTCTTTCGGGCAACAGCTTTTATCAAGAGCAACAATCCTTTCAATGAGGTCAACCTTTTAGTGGAAATTATCCGAAAAATTACCAAACTTACATTCCAATTCCTAAACCTAGTTATGGCCAACCTTACACACCACAACCTTTAATGGGATCTCCTTATCATGGAGTAAAGACAAGTGTGGAATCGTAGTTTAACCAACATAATTTTCAACCTACTCGGAAGTACCTTATAATCATCTTGGTCGACCAAATAGTCAATTTGGTTATACCTTAATCCAAAGAACTCTGTCCAACCTATGCTTCAAATTTCTCCTCCGATATATGTACCTAGTAGTCAAAAACCCGGTCCGAGTATGGCTAGAACTCTTGTCCAATCTCATCGTACAAAATTTTGTTCAACAACCTAGTACACCTATCCCCGGAGTCTCCCAAGTCCCTATTTCTATAGCCCCTCAAAAAATGAAATCATTTGTATCACAAGTGATCCCTCAAGTCACTACTCATCAAACTAGACCTACGATTCACTATATTGCTCAAACCTATGCGGGATAGCCTCGTACGGCTACAATTCCAAGAATCCAACCTTATACGAGGTCGGTTTTTTTTATCAATCGTATCAAGGGCGGTTTCAATATGGACCCATAGGAAAAAAATCCAGTCTACCAAATTCAACCATACATTGGTTATACATATCGAATATCGGCTCAACCTCGCTTTGGTATAGATAACCTTGTTTATCCGGAGGTATCCCAATTTCAACCACATAGGCTATTCCAAGCTATCCCGGATATCCTCCTCTAGATACTGGTATCATTCCTCAAGATTATCAATTTTCTCAACAAGACCCTAACCATCGGTTACCATTCATTACAACTTTGGACTTGCCATATTTGTCACACCTCACAAAAAATCTGATTTATTATCTTCCTTTTTGACCACCAATGTCGAATAAGTTGCCCAATGATATTCCTAAGTTTGAAGGTAAATCAGAGAAGACCCTTCAAATCACGTCATGACTTACCACCTTTGGTGCCCATCCAACTCTTTAATCAATGATTCCATTTGATTGACACTCTTTCAAAGAACATTGCTAAGCTTAGCCGCAAAGTGGTGTATTGAACTACCATGTGGCTCTTTCAACAATTTCAACGCGTTAGCAACAACTTTCTTAATGCACTTCTAGTTTCCAGTCTGTTACGACAATGGCACGAAAACTCTTAACTTTATTAAAAAAATATTACGTCTACATACATTTCCGATCACATTCATGAATGGAGACGTAGATGACATTTAGTGAAATTTTTCATTCTAAATCAAATCTTGGAAAAATGGTTTATCGAATCATTACTTCCAAATATCACTCAACATGTATCTAAGGGAGGTGTTGTTATAGAAGAATAGGTCATATCTCAAGCACAGTTGTTTAGACCTTCTATATACAAAGTCTAGTACTTTATACAAAAAAAATTCCTAACTTGCCACATCTAGTTCAAATAACCGCAACTCCTTCCGGTTCTCATTCTCGCAAATGTCGTAATTGGTACAAGTAAGTGCTAAAATAGTAAGAATTCATCAAAACCTACTTCTTCCATCATTATTTTACTAGATTCACCTAAAGGAGATTCTTCCCTTGAAACTTCGCTGACATTCATGTTGTAGATTAATCCACAAATAAAGCTAAAAACTGGTAATAAGAAGAAATGAAACAATAAAAAATGAACAAAATACATCTCCTAAAGAGAAAAATCGAGAAGAATGAACCAGTCGATGAAAACGGAAACCTCGTCATCCTTGTCTTATCTATGATGAGGATCACTATACTAAAGAGTGTCCCACATCGGCCTCGAGGTCTCCAAGTTTATCACAGTTCACCCACACCCACTGTCTTAAAGGATCCTTTTCCCACTCAAGGTAGTAAGATGATATGATCTTCTTAGAATTCATCAAAAAGATATTTTAATGATTTCTTACGTCATGGTTGTGACACGACCTCAAGACTATGGAACTAAAAAATCACTGTAATTGGTAAAGAGACGTGAAAAATTATAGTCACTAGTCATACCTCCTTCGAGTTTATGAACTGATTCAAATCAAGAAACCTAATCCTGATTTAATGATTAAACCACCTACTAAAGGTGTACCTTGAAAGTTATCTTTCAATCCACATGTGCGAGTCGCTCAAAATTACAACATTGTTGAAGATTTGTCGATATCCCCTTCAACAATGTTGGCCTTAGAAGTGCTACAATCATGTCAAGCACAAAGGAAATTACTATTATCAACTATCGAAGGTATTGATGCTCAGGGAATTGAATCTCATGGTTTTTTTATCTCAAAAAATTTACACCAAGACTCCCTTCATTAGATGGCTTTTCGTATTCGAGTATTAGTCAAATCAAGACGATTTATTCGTACTATAATTAATGAGGGGGTATCTACGTGTATAGTGTCATTAAATTGTTTGAAAACCCTTGGTTCTCCAACACTCAATCAATCTTTGAATCTCCTTAAAGACTTTGATGGAAGAGGATTTCATCCAGATGAAACAGCTGCAGGGATCTACCTATAGAAGTAGAAGGAAAAATTGTTAATCTAGAGGTGGAAGTTGTTCATGCCCCTCTTGATTACAACCTTCTTTTCGGTTGTAGTTGGTCTTATGCCATGAATGCTATCATTTCATCGATATTTCGGATAATCATATTTCCTCAAAAAGGAAAGATAGTGAAAATCGAACATTTGTCATACTTTTCATCAAACCCTGCTTCTTAGTGACAACATCTAGCATGTTGAAAAAAATGATTATCCCATACTAAGATGTTGGTTTAGGACTCATCGAAGGATTCCACTCTCATGATAAATTTATTTACACCTCCACCAAACATACCACGAACAATTTCCAACATCAATATGATCTCATAAAGCACTATACCATTTGATGACATGTGGGTACCGCTTCGTAAATAGAATTGGACTCTTTCGATGGCGAGATGCCTTTCAGATCCTTTTGAAAAGGCATATGTAGTAGTACAATCAAATTCTAACACACTTTCAACTACTCCCGATAAAATGAATGTGATCAAGGAAGAATCATCTTCTCTATCAAGCTCAGCCTTGACATCATTTTTAGATCCCTTTCAACATGTATTTAACATTGATGAAAGTATTCGAGAAATATTGTCATCAAACGAATTACCTTGGGATCATCTACACCATATTTATTCATTTTTACTTGATCTTGATATGTTCAAAAAATGATTTTTTCTTCTATTTTTATGATTGATTATGTCAAGGAACCACGTAATCCCACATCGATTACATATTCATATTCCGAGAAAAAAATTGGGAAATATTTCTACAACAGCTCCTATCGACATATCGGTTATATCTAGAATTATTGAAAACATTCATATAGGTGCTTCTTATTCGATGGAAAATATTAACACTTACAAATCCCTATTTCAATAATTCGAAGAATTTTCTCCCCGGTCTTATGAAGAGATGCCAAGAATCAATCCTAACATTGTAATTCATGAAATCAAGACATACCCGAATGCTAAGCCTATTAGAGAA